>OV725078.1:64729422-64839414 GCA_928085145.1 Nezara viridula | reverse complement strand
GCCATTTATACCCTACTGGTAGGATTTGAGGACTAGGTACAAGGATTGGGGTAGGTGAGTTTTGAGCTTGAAAAGCAAGCCATCATGCCACACCCGGTCGAAAGCTGGCGCTACGTCCAGAAAGGCACCGGTGCAATATTGCTTGTTTTCAAGCGCAGAGGATATATGGTCAACAACGCGAAGGCCTTGTTGAACAGTGGAATGTCTTGAGCCGAATCCAAACTGATGGGATGGGATATTGTGGGTTTCGAGTATGGGTAGGGTGCGTTTGAGGAGGATTTTTTCAAAGATTTTGGAGAGGATTGGGAGCAAGCTTATTGGTCTATAGGATGAGGTATTATTTACAGGTTTGCCTGGTTTTGGGAAGAGGGTGATTATGGAGTGTTTCTATGTCAGAGGAAAGTGAGTTGTGCGAAGGATACAGTTATATAGGTATGTGAGGAATATAATTGCTTTTTTGGGAAGTTGTCTTAGGATCTGGGAAGTAAGGAGATCGTGTCCAGGGGATTTTCGAGGTTCTAGGTTGCTTATAAGGAATTTGACCTCAGAGGGATTGACAGCTATAGGAGGTAAAGAGAGAGGAATAGGAGAAGAGAGGAATTCTTTAACTTCAGCAGTGAGGGTGGAATGGAGTTCGGGGTGGGGAGTGAATGTTTTGGATAGGTGTTTTTCAAATTCTTCAGCTCTAGTCTCATCTGACGATGCCCAGGTTCCATCATCGCATCGGAGGGGATGGGAAACAGAATGGTATTTAAGGATTTTTCTGGTCAATTTCCAGAGGGAATTGTCATCGGTAGATAGGGAAGAGAGGTAGGAGTTGTATGCTTGGGATCTAAAGGAAGCTAGTTCTTTTTTTACCTGTTTGGAATAATAATTGTATATTCTTCGATCATCAGGATGCCTGGTTCTTTGCCAGAGGGTCCTAGATTGGCGTTTGGATTTAATTAGGTCAGTAAGGTCTTGGGGCAATGGATTCTTTTTACGGTATGTTTTGGAGGGGAGTAGTAAGGATGCAGTCCAAACTGCTTGTTGGATCAAGGTGGTGTAGGAACTCACTGCATTATCTAGGTCTTGAGGGGTTTTTAGGGATACTCTGAGGTCTATTGCATCTGCTATTGTTTGGCGGAAAAGGTTCCAGTTGACTGGGCCTCTGATGAATGAGGGAGGAGATAATTTGGGGATAGGAGATGCGGAAAGAGTTAGGTTTAGCGGACTGTGGTCTGAGGAAAGATCATCAAGCCGTAAAACAGAATAATTTAACGGCCCTAGATTTTTGTGAATGAAGAAGTCAAGGAGGTCAGGGTTAAGTTTAGGATCGGTTGGCCAGTATGTAGGAGTATCAGGGGAAATGATGTTGCTATTGTGGGAAATAAGTGCAGACAACAATGTTCGCCCACGCGGAGCAAGATAAGAAAACAAAACAAAGAACGTTTTTTATGAAGAAAAATTACTAAAAATACTAGCCCGTTTTAATTACTATAATGAAACTTCTCTTCACAAGAAGCGGACACTCACGGAGAATTAAAAATTGTCCACTATAGAGAGATGTATATTTAAGAAAATCGGAAGAAAAACATGTTAAAAAATAACATTTAGAAAACTATTAACAATTTTTCTTTTTAAATTTACAAATAAAAACTATTTTTATGAGAAATTTAACAATATATTTTGCATAACAATATTGCACATAACAAAGGTAAACTTTTTTGTATAGAGAAAAAAAAATGAATAGTAATTTGTAATTTTTGCTTGATCTAGCATAATTTGTTATCGATAGATAAAATCGTTACTGTTATTCTACTATCCTAGTTCAAAATGAACATTGTTTTTCAGCCAACTAATTTGTGAGAGAACTTCTTAAATATTCATTGCGAAATTCTTTAATATTCACTCTGAGATCTCGAAAGTATAATTGTTCGAAATGATTGTGCGATCGCAGGAGGGTTAAGACACAAGCCTGGCGAAACCATCTGTATGTTACTGCAACAACGGCATAACTAGAAATAATTTTTTTTTTTTGCATTATCATTCTCGGGTTTGGCCCGCTGTTCACAGTATTCGTTATTTCTTTAAAATGTCTAACCACCAAGTTTTAATCGAGTGTCTAAATTGCGAATACTGACCTTTCTGACACACTCATTAAAAACATAACTTTTTCTTTGAAATTTAACCGGAACCATGTTGACATATTACAATCAAATCAGTGGAAATAGCAACAAAGGGTTAAGACTATAAATTCTATTTCAAAACCCGATTCCCTGTATTCATAATGGAATTAAGCGACAATATAGTGGATTAATGTTCTGAGAATAAGAGCTTCATAATTTCCTTGCGTATAGTGATTCCTAACAACTCCATTATTTTTCATTAGATTTCCTTGTTTCGTCGTTTTATAGCAACACTACTAAATACGTTATACATATGTATGTATTAAGATATTATACTTTACGTTTTTTTTATCTTGATAAGTTTGAAATTTGGTTCATTCTACTGTTAAACTAGTTTCTCAAAAACTGATAGATTTTTTATTACAAATTTCAGATAATGCAAATATTATTAGACTTTCCGCTTGCAGAATAATATTTCCATTTTTTTAATACTTGTATATGAAACAGGAATCAGAACTTTAACATAAAATTTCGTGTCAAATTATTTTATATTACCTTATTTTTTAAACGCTTTTGTGGACACGTATTGGTTAATTCTCGTCTATGAATTGTTCTTTATTCTTATAATTGATAATTTTTTTACTGAACATCCTACCGATTTTTTATCTTTCCTTTTTTATTTTATTTGATATATAACGTATGACACAGAACTACATTAATGTTTATTGTTAATCTGGATGATTGTTATTATCAGGAGTGCCCATCTCCCCAAGGCCGATGGCGCGTGCCCTCCCCCCCCAAAAAAAATATTAATGTCCCTCTCACTTATATAATTAATATGTATCTATATGAGATATAATTTTAGTTTAAAATATATTAGATATAATATTGTTTTGTTTCTCCAGAATATTAAAGGCACAATACATGAGGCAATTACAATCAACAAGTAACATCGGTAATATTTAGAGGAGGCAAGGCTCCCCCCTACCCTCCTCTGCGTATGCCCATGTCAGGAATTCATTATTATTTTGTTTTAAAATATTTTTCCTTTTAAATGAGAATTTTATCTGAAATAATTGCGAGAGCGTTGTCAAAAGGGGGTACATTATTTTAAAATAGGGGGCAATCAATTTGAAGATGGAGAAATTAGTTTTTATTTCCTAATTAGCTTATATTAGAATGTTGAAACGACCTGTCACTGATGATAACATTTCATAAGTTATTGTTTTGTTGCTACATTATTTTAATTTTTTTTTTGTGTCTTATAACCAAAGACAAGGCATTAGTTGTATTTATTATAAACTCACAATACAATACAATCAAGGTACCGCATACCGATATTTCAAACAAGCGGTGCCCTTTGAGTTAATGCTGAAACTGGATATACGGAAGACAATGCCCTGCTTGTGTTGAGCACTTAGGATAAAATCATATCTGCCGCTTTTCCAAGTATGTGGCGCCTTTTTTTTATATACACGCTAGCCTTAGTGTTATTTTTCTTCTTCTTTGTTTCCTGGTTTAAATGTTCTCTTAAAATTGAAAACTTAATTTATCCCAAACAAATTTGATGGCTCAACTTGCGGCATATAACCCCTCTGTGGGCACCTATGGTTATTATCATGTTTACCTCCGCGTAACAGGTATTGAGAAACTGACAAATATTAATTGGAAATGGCCTCAAATCAATGGTGGCAACTGTTGTTTATTTATTATTGATCTAGACATCTCAATAAATGTTTTTGAACAACAATTTTCAAAGAACAGATGGAATCGAAAAATTTGCAGTAGAATTATCATGTGCATGAGAATGCACAGAATTACCGTGGAACTTCCAAAATTACCTTCAATGTGAAATGATTCCCGATGAGCAAACTAAATGTGTGTTCGACGCGTATGTCCTCTATAAAGTGGAAAATTATTTTTGTGTCTAAAAAGTGGACATCAACAAAATTTTTATAACAATTTAGTGAAACCTGAAATTATTGGTTAGCCAAATTCAGCCTCTATTGTACATATTTTTCAATACTTTAATTTAATTAAACAACGTGCAATTGAACAACAAGAAAATCTGGCCCTTGATTGCTTAGACCTGATTGGGTATTTGGTAGTTTTAATCCAGAGAAGAAGTGTTATGTCCATTTGGTACCATTGTGTGCAATCCGTCATGGAGAAAGATTTCAATCGAAATCTAAATAGAAAACTAAAGAATGTGAAGGACGCGCATTCATTCATAATCTTTAAGTATCCAAAATAATATTATCGTATATTTAGTGAATCCCTGAGAAAATTCATTAGAAAAGTTATAAAGAACAGACAATTTTTTTGGGGAGCTAACTCACCACGTATACATCTAATCGGTTTTCAAGAGATATAAACCTTTCTGAGTCTGTTTTGAAGCCTAGTATTGGAAATAATAATAATAATAAAGGCTTAGTGAACCCGAAGGTTCGATGCCGACACCACCAATCGCTTATTACACACCTCCCCCACCGTTCGCCGTCCAAACCTAGTAACTTCAAATCGGCTTTAATGCAATCTTCCCACCTTCGCTTCGGTCTACCCCTCGGACGCTTACCATTCGGCACATCAAATATTAACCTTTTAGGAATTCTCTCGTTACTAAGCCCAACAACTTTACAAGCCCATTTGATTCGCCGCGATGAAATTACCTCAATTATATTACCCGGATACAGTTCACGCAATTCGGCGTTATGTAACCGTCTGAACTCTCCGGTTAACTCATCCTTCTTCGGTCCGAATATTCTACGCAATACTTTATTTTCAAAAACCTTAAGACGCTGCTCATCCCTTAATGTAAGCGGCCAAGTTTCGCATACATAAAGAACTGTAGGTAAGATAATTGTTTTATAGTTTCTAATTTTTAAGCTCCGGGACAAGAGGCGAGAACTAAGTAGTTTTGTCACAGAAAAATAGCAAGCATTTCCCACCTTCAGTCTAACCTTAATCTCTTCTTCAATTTCGTTTTTTCTAGTTATCGTAGAACCTAGATAACTAAATTTCGCTAACTGTTCAAACATATTACCATCTATTTCGATATCACCAGTATTATTGCAATTTTTGCAGCTAACCATATATTTTGTTTTATCCACGTTTATTTCGAGTCCTAGTTCTTTACCGGCTTTCATTAACGTTGTCGTATTTAGTTTTATAGCTTCAACTTCTTCGTTTAACAGTACCAGATCATCAGCATAGCCCAGCACGGATGATGTCCCACCCAGATCCAACCCTTTCTCGGTACGCATTACCTCCCTAATGGCATGTTCTAATGCCAAATTGAACAGGACAGGCGAAAGGGAATCCCCCTGTTTTAAACCCGACCGAACCTCAAATTTTTCGGACAGATTATTACCGATTCTAACTTTATTGAGTGTCTCCATCAAGCACATCCTGACTAGATTTACTATATTTTTTTTTTTTGGAATCACCTGCTCAATTAGAATATTATACAGTTTCTGGCGGTCAATAGAATCGTAAGCCTTTTTAAAACCTATATACAGCTGGTGAACGATACCGTTGTACTCCAATTTTTTCTCTAATATTTGCCGAAAAGAAAATATTTGATCAACCGGATGTCAACCGGATCGGTCAGAATATTGTTATTATCATCCCTAATTTATGATTGATTTGATTTCATGTTTGCAAATCCGGTGATGTCCAAGTATGTTTATGAATATCCTTATGTTTAAACGTCGTACTTTTAATTATCAGGTTTTTCGAGATGGCAAAGTTTATCAGACGGATCCCATTATCATTACTATATTCGTCGGAATATAAACTTCTCCCCTTCCTACCTTTGCGTTTGCGTCACCTACAATTATTTATTTATGTTGTTTCGCGGTAGTTTATCATAAACCCATTCGAGTTTATCGTAAAATTCACTTTTGACTTCCTCGTCACTGTCTTCGGTCGTACAATGTATGTTTATTAATGCGATTTTAAACCAACGTCCCTGAAATATAACAACCGAAATTCTATCACTAAAGAATTGTACGTCCCTCAAAGCGGATAGTAATCTATGCATAATTAGAAACCCGGTACCTAAACAATGATTCCCGCTTCCTCCGTACCAAATAGTGTACTTTTCTTCCCTCATCGAGCCCTCCCCTGGCTAGCGAACCTCTTCTAGAGCTACGACATCCAAATTGTACCCATTTACCTCATTCGCGACCGATTTTAGACCCCCTGCTGTGTTTAAACTCCTTACGTTCCACGGATAATGAGCGTTTTACCTTAGAGAGATCCATGACTATTTGTGGTGTTTGGTGAACTAAAAATATGTAAATAGGGCGTTCAATCCTAAGTCACACCCTAAAGCAAGTCTGGTGGGCCCCTACCTCCAGCAAGTCTGGAGGTCCGCTCCCTCCAGCAAGTCTGGAGGTCCCCTCCCTCCAGCAAGTATAGAGGTCCCCTCCCTCCAGCAAGTCTGGAGGTCCTCTCCCTCCAGCAAGTCTGGAGGTCCCCTCCCTCCAGCAAGTCTGGAGGTCCCCTCCCTCCAGCAAGTCTGGAGGTCCCCTCCCTCCAGCAAGTCTGGAGATCCCCTCTCATTGTTGGTCAGCGAGTCCATCGGACTTAGCCGGGAGGAACTTCCAAGGAATTTCCACCGACCATCCCCACATCCGCCACCCGTGGAACGCTCCCCATACGCGGTGATGAGCCCGCGCGAGGCTAGTATTGGGAAGGTCATTAAATTTCTGATAAAATTGTCAAAAATCAATTGAATCGGACCAGTTTTAGCAAAGTTACAGTATATTATTTTTTATAAGCTGATTTTAATGGTGGTTCACTTGCTTTTCACTGATTGGTTTTTAGGAAAATAAATCTAATTAAATTGTTTGTTTTTTCTAATGGACACATTAGATGGGTATATATAGTCCTGATAAGGGGGCCACCCTTCAAACGCCAGCTGAGGGCTCCATGCGGAGCCAGGCCGGGTCTGTTCGTAGGATTTGTTTTTTGTTAGTTGCTTTTCTGCTCTGTGAAAAGAAGTCAAAGTGAGCCTGACAAATTAGTATTTCCACAAAATCGTGTGGGATTTGTACCTACTAAAATCACCTCCTTACACCATTTTCCCAATCTCCGTGGGACTACCGTTAGGCATTACGGTACTTCATGGAGGGGGAGTGGCTGTGTGCCGCCTTATTTCCTCAAGCTACATTCTGGTTCGCCTTTCCTTCTCGTCACTCCTCAAGCTCATGATGAACTGCACCATAAGGCGTTGTCAAGCCGTCCAGCACTCTTGGGAGAGCACCATCAGTCCGACGAGATTATCAGCTGTTGGTTCTGATTGCAGGCATCTCGAACTTCTTCTCTTTCTTATTGGGAGCGGGAAAAAAGAATAACGCATATTCTGAGTTCTCTTCTATATGTTTCCATACCAGGCATTCTGCTGTACTGTCCAGCCTAAATCTATGCTGGTGCTTTCTGTCTACCAAGGATTGGATACAAGGAATAAGTCTGTGTGTCCATCTTCCGTTTAATGGTATATCCCAGTATCGTTGCTATTTCTCAATCGGCTCCTTTCTTTCTTCGACCCTGAGAATACGATCGATTCTGTTATAAGAGCACGTTCTTTCTTCTGCAAGCAGAAGCTGGCATTATGGCCACCACACATGCTGCTTCACATGAAACTATACGGAATGCACAGATCATCCTTAAGGCGCTTCGATGGTAGACGGGCACCATTGTTCTTCTATAAGCCATATTATCAAAGACTTCTCTCCATATACCGGCTGGGTAGAGCAGTATTGATGTAAACACGCTTGATACCAACAACCTACGGC
Source organism: Nezara viridula (assembly GCA_928085145.1). Classification (NCBI taxonomy): domain Eukaryota; kingdom Metazoa; phylum Arthropoda; class Insecta; order Hemiptera; family Pentatomidae; genus Nezara; species Nezara viridula. The sequence goes on along the minus strand of OV725078.1, from coordinate 64,831,505 downwards.
TGTGCCTCGGTCCTCCAACATTTGGCATCAGTCGGAAGAGAGCTGTGGTGACTCTAGACTCCTTTTCGCTCAGTCGCTGGATATGCTCCTTGAATCTGAGCCTTTCATCAATTCTCTTCCCGACATATGTCAAGGATGGCTTAGATCCTATCTCATGTTTCCCCACAGTCAGCGTAATCTGCTCTCTGTTTTTTCTATTACTGATCAGAAGGACTTTTATCTTGTGAACCGCGAGCTGAGCGCCTCTCTTCCATCTCTTCCCTGCGATAGCTTTCCGAGTTGTTGCTATCACCAAGGTGATTGTATCTACCGTGGATATCACCCTCCGAAATCCGAATTGGCTAGACAGTATGACCAGATTAACAATAATAGTGAATATGATTCTAATGTCATAGATGAGATATAAAAAAGGAATATATAATATTAAAAAAAAATTAAATACAATATATGACAATTGCACCACAAACAAAATATTATTTTCCTTTAATATTTACTTAATTATAAACAAATAGGTACATGAGCATTACAAACAAGAAGATGTATAAAAAACAAAATAATTAAAAATAATAACTTGACCTAAGTCTAGTACAGCAGCAGATAACTAACCCTGTAAGACCCCTTGGCATTCCGATATGATTTTAATTTGCTGGCGTGCGATAAACCTAAATTTCTTCCATTTAAATATTTTAATGCACAAACCTCAGCAGGAGAAACGGTCAATATCTTAAATGGGCCTTCAAATGTTGCGTAAAGTTTCCTGCATGTTCTACTATCAGAGGATGATGGGTAAAAGGTACGTTTTATTACTAAATATCTCACTTTAAATTTCTCTCCTTGAAAGCGGAAGCTGTAGCTACACTGCTTGGCATTTTCCCTAACCCAATAGTCTTTAACTAAATGGTACATTTCTTTAAGTTTCTTCACACGGGAGCTCCAGCGAGTAGTTGCATCATTTGGGATCTGAATCAATCTGAGAAGGTTGGTCATTTTCAAATAATCTCTTTTTAAGTATTTCTTTCCTGCAATTCTCTTCCGAATTGAAGGAATACTGGAGAAAACCTATTAGTATCCTGTCGGGCGGAATTAAGGGCGAATTGAAATTCCCCAGTAAATTTATCCCATTTGTTGTGTTTATTGTTAAGGTAGTTACAATAATTTTTTTAATATTCCTATTTGATCTTTTCACAGGATTTTCCTGGGAATGATAGAATGGAGTCCGAAGCATTTTAATGCCACAAGCCTGAGCCAATGATTGCACTAAAGTACTTACGAAGTTGGTTCCATTATCGGTAATCAAAGTTTTGGGGCACCCATATCTATTCAGTATTACTGAACGAAAGTTCTCTACGATAATTTTAGAAGTAGCCCTTTGGAATGGAAATAGGACAACCCACCGTGTGAATACATCCTGAAAAACTATAAAGTATCTAAATCTTTTGTACTGAGGAGGTAAAGTCCCACAATATCCACTTCCTCACATTGACAAGGAAATTCTACAAACCTTGGAAGAGGAGTATTAGAAGATTTCACTCTCTGACACACGTCACAATTTCTAACGAAATTGACTACATCTCTATACAAACCTGGCCAATAGTACCCTCTGACTATTCGCCAGTAAGTCAACTCCCTAATGCCACGCTTCTGGACGATGATGACATTCTTCTAAAATTTGTATTCTAAGATATATCGGAATTACAAGTTTCCATCTTTTCCCAGGTCCCTTTAGCTCCGCGTATAAATTATCTACATTATGGTAATAGAACTGTCCATTCCTGATACTCCAATCAGGATGAGCATTTGGCTGCGACGCTAATTTTCTCAGTTTGGTCTTATACCATAGATCTTTACTCCATAATTCAGTGTTTACTACAGCTGCTAAAGCCTCAGTTTCGGGAATTCGAGAAAGAGGATCAGATACAACATTAGGACTGCCCTTACGGTACTCTAATTGAAAATCAAAATCTTGGAGATGGAGAGACCAACGATTCAAACGACCCACAGGATCCTTAAGGTTCAAGCCACTTAAGGCTAGCGTGGTCGGTTACCACTTTAAAACGATAGCCTTCAAGATATTTCTCAATTCCCCAGAGGACAGCAAGGCATTCTTTTTCAGTATCGGTAAAGTTTCTTTCTCATGCGGTAAGTGTGCGTGAAGCGTAAGCCACCACCTTTTCGCGATCTCCATATATTTAAGTGAGAACAGCGCCTAACCCTACATGACTGGCATCACAGTTTAAAACACACGGGAGGGTAAAGTCCGGTCTTGATAATACTGGGGCTGTGGTAAGACAGCGCTTGAGAATTTCAAAAGCTTGAATCTGGGGTTCAGCCCAAGCTTATTTTGCATTCTTTATAAGAAGTGAAGATAATGGTTCAACCAAGCCGAGAAATTTTCAATAAACCTGCGATAACATCCGGCCATTTCCAAGAAACTTCTCAAGAATTTGATATTATTAGGTGGCGATACTCCGTAACGGCCGATATTTTCTCTGGGCCGACACTTATTCTGTCAGTATTGACTCTAAACCCTAAATATCTAACTTCATAACAGGCGAATTCTCATTTTTGTAAGTCTCGATTCCTTTAATCTTCGAAAAACTGAAAATCTGTGGTGCCGACCAAAATATCGTCGTGAAAACAAACAGCACGAGGTAATAATTCAGGACCAAAAATTGAATCGACTAATCGCTGGAAGGTAAAAGGAGATCCGGTAAATCTAAACAGTACAATAAAGGAAGGAAAAAAACTTGTTGAACATCTAACTTGGATAAATACTTAGCTAGGTGTAGACAATCTGGTAGTTGTGCTAAATTAGGAATAGGGTACGCGTATTTTTTTGATACTACATTAACCCTCCGATAATCGATACAAAAACGGTATTTCCCACTGCTCTTTCTAACCATTACTACCGGAGAAGCCCACTCCGCCTGGCTAGGTTTTACCAGACCTTCGTCTAAGATACAGTCTAACTCCAAATACATTGCTTTAAGTACTTTAGGAGAATAGCTATAGACCTTTTGCTTAATAGGTTTAGCATCTTCCACGCCAATCTTGTCAACAGCATTGTTTGTTCTGCTCTGAAATGTTTTGAGTTCACTACTCCATCCCGAATAATTTTATCTAAAACTTCTCTTTCTTCTTTATTTATTTATTTAGAAATATAATAGCTTGTCACGTGGACAATACTTATAGTGATATATGAACACATTCACACCATATAAACAGAAAATCTAAAATTAACAAAAGTAAAATAATAACTCTATTATATGTGTATATGGTATGAATGAACACACATTTAGCCTTGTTACGTATTGCCCTTGATTGTTTCAGATTGTACTATGTACTGTTCAATAAAAAAAAATAACTAAATAATAATAAAAAGATATGTACTATAAAAACTAAAATAACCTAAAGATAAGTAAATTAAAAACATAAGAACTCACTCATGCCGATATACAATCAAGTAGGGAACCCCAAGCCAGGTTTGTCCCTCCAACTATAGAGAGAAAAGCAGGACTCCAAGAGATCCCTGCGCTACTATCATACAACCGCGTCAGTTGTACTAAAGCAAGTGGAGTTTGAGAGAGAGCGCTTTAGATACATACACTCATGTCTTGAGTGGAGAATATGGCCATTGCTAGAACTCCAAGATATATACTACAAAAGATCTCTGGATCGTGCAAGCGGGTTTGGATGATTTGTAAGGTTCTGCTAGAATTTGGAAAAGTTTTCAGGGATAAGGTCAAGGACAAATGGGATATTAAGATCATGATGTAGGGTTTTGTTGGTTACATAGGACGGAGCATTGGCTATTGTTCGGAGGGCTTTGGACTGAAAGGATTGGATGCGTTTAATGTTAGAAAATTTTGCTGTTCCCCAAAGTTCAAGTCCGTAGGTCCAATAGGTTTCAGGATTGTCTTGTAGGTCAGTAATTTGTTGTCAATTGAATGTTGAGCTTTTCTAGTCAGTAGTCTGTATAATTGGCCGTATCGTTGGTTAAGTTCTTGTCTTTTAAGTCTAGTATGTGGGTTCCACATTAGTCTTCGGTCTAAGAGATAGCCAAGATACCGGACTGTGTCTGAAAAAGGAAGCTGGATGGAATTAAAGTGGACTGTTAGCCAGGATTTGCGCCGGAGCGTAAAGGTAATGTGTTTGCATTTGGATTCGTTTACTTTGAGGCGCCATTTATTACACCAGTGCCCAATCAGAGGGAGGTGTCTTTGCAGATTTAAAGATGGTATTTTGGGATCTGAGTTGGATGATACTAGGGCGTCGTCATTAGCAAATGTTGCCAGGAAGTTATCGGGATGGACAGGGAAATCAGCGGTAAAAAGGATATAAAGAACGGGGCCCAAACTGCTACCTTGAGGAACAGCGGCTTCAACTGGGTGGGAATTGGAAAATTCTGTACCACAGCGAACTCAAATGGTGCAATCAGAGAGGTAGGAGCGGAAGATTAGATTCAAGGACTGGGGTATATGGGTTTTCACCTTGGAAAGAAGCCCGTCGTGCCATACTCGGTCAAAAGCTTGAGCTATGTCCAGAAATGCACTCGAACAATATTGGTTGCTTTCCTGCGCTGTGGAAATATGATCGATAATTCGGAGTTCTTGTTGGATTGTGGAGTGTTGTGAACGAAATCCGAACTGATGGGAAGGAAGATTTTAGGATTCTATAAAGGGTAGGATTCGTTTCAGGAGGTTTTTTTCAAAGATTTTTGAGAGGATTGGAAGTATGCTAATTGGTCTATAGGACGTTGAGGTGTTGGGAGGTTTGCCTGGTTTCAGGAACAGGATAATAGTGGAATGTTTCCATAAAAGAAGAATGTGGGTGGTACTTAGGATGGTATTATATAAGTAAGTGAGAAATATAAGAGCTTTAGGAGGAAGTTGTCGAAGGATTTGAGAGGTAAGGAGGTCGTATCCAGGAGATTTACGAAGAGTAGGTTTTTGTATGTTATGTTTGACCTCAGAAGGGTTAACAGCTTTAGGGGGTAAGGAAAGGGGAATGGGTGATGTAATGAATTCTTCTACTGTTGTGGTATGGGTGGGGTTGGATTTCGGATGAGAGGTGAATGTTTTGGTGAGGTGTCTGGCGAATTCCTCAGATTGGCTTCATCAGACTTGGCTTTGTAGGAATATGAATACCACACACATTCTGAATGCGTGCATACTCTTCCTTTAAACTCGATATTCCACACAAGTCAAATTTTTTAAAAGGGTCCTCTTTAAAATACCAACGACTGTCAGATTCTATATATAATCCGATTTTAGTTATAGTATCGGTACCTAAGATACCGGGAACTGAAAAAGAAGGTATGGAATGTAACGTTACTTGAAAACTTTTCCCCATAAGATATACTTCTACTAAAAATGCTTTGGTAATCGTACATGAAGTACCATTTGCTAGCATTGTTGAAAAGGGTTCTATAACAATTTCTTGTAACGACCAATTAGCCAAAGTTTTTAATCCATCACTCCCAATGTAGAACTTACTTGAACCGGTGTCGATAAAGGTTGATAAGTAGTTTTTGGTGGGTTGTGTATTTGGGTATAGATTAATATACCATCTGAAATATTTATTCTCATTCCCCTGCATGTTAAAACATCCTAAAACTGTTGAACTGGAAGTGTGAACATTATTGGGAGGGTTGCTTTGTTTATTTGATATGGAACTCGGGTTACAGTTATTACATGCTTACGAGAAGTTGCGCAACGCGACTACGTTCCGTAATAAAACTAATCAAATCGTTGCCGGCAGGGAAATATTTTGAAGAAATTTTTTCCTCGAAAGCTGTTCGTCCTCAAATCCAAACTATTTAATGACAAATAATTTTAATGAAGTTTAATAAAATCCAATTCATCTGGAAGATTTAATTTCCTGAAATTAATTTCGTGAATATTTAAAAACATTTGCAAATTAGCATAAGAGGATCTAGTTAAAGGTGTAAAATCGGTAATTCTTGATAAGTATAAACTCGCTAAGCGACGCTTATTTTCATACCTTGTCTTTAAAGCTTCTTACTCAATAAGTAATTTTCTGGTGTAATTTAAAATTGGATATCACGGCTGCCGCGTCATCTTTTATACGTTTTAAGGTATTGAAATTTTTGATTGTCATTAAGACTTTCATTTTTTCCACCAAACTATTAAATAAAGAAATAAATTACCACCAATGTTCGATGTGCCCCGATGAAGGAAGTGCAATGGGCGGTAGTTTGATAACTTGAGAATTGGAGTAAGCGTGGCTCACCCCTCCTTCATCCTTTATAGGAACAACCCTAGCCAACGATAGAAAATTTCCCTTAGCTGCATCTACTAAATCATTAAAAGCTGCACCACATGTGCTCTTTCTAAACGGAATGATGCCACTGGCTACTCTATCACAGGTGCCTTCGTTTTTACTTTGAAAGCAGCAGCCTCCTATTTGTCCTTCCTTCTACCATTCATCTCCTGCGAGGTATACTGCGGATTGGCCTGCTTCTCTTTGAATAGGTGGTTCTCTGGCTTTAATGTCTGAGTACCCATGGTGTTCCTATCCTTTGTTTTCTCCGTTGCATAGTAAGCCAATTTCATTCCAAGTTATCTAAGGTATTGCTGGATTTTGCTGACATTATCATCGCCGACATTTTGACGGCTAGATGTACTCTTCAAGCTTCATAAGTTCCTCCGCAAGATTTTTCCACTCCTTCTCACACAATTTCAGATTCATTTCATAGTATGAAAATCTACAGCATTAGCGGGATGACGTCTAAGAACCGGCTAGCTCGTCCCCGATAGACGGCGGTATAGGGGATCCGACCTCCTGTACCGTAATCTTTGAAACTTCCTTCTTAACTATCATGATTGGTTTATTATTCGATGTTTCCTTTCCCTAGTCTGTTTGGTCCGCGATGGGTATTTTATTTCCCACCAGCCGTCTATATCTGGCGATCATTCCCTTATCTGCCACCTTTGGACGCGCCATAGTTACAGATTCCCACCGTCGTGTGTGTGTATGTGAACAGCCTAGCTCAAAAACGAAAAGTCGTACGAAACTTAAATTGCATATTTAAGGTTTTTATATGGCAGGGATATTACAGCAACTTTTTCGTCAAAATCAGAAATCCAGAAGTGGTATAAAATATCATCGATTTACCACATTTTTACGAGTTTCTCAAAAACGGCTCCAACGATTAATGTACAATTAAGTGGTTTTTTAAATATAAGATAGGTTTTATTCTCATTAATGTTCTCCGACAGGGCGTAAATGTCGATTTTTAAAAGTGACTTACTCCAAAGTACCTTTATTTTTGTTAGTTTAATAAAATTAACTATTTCAAAATTCAGAAAATGAATAAAAAATACTAAATATAAACAGTGAAATAAATGTATCAAGAACTAAAGGAGAAATAAGAGATGATATTAAGAGATCGAGAGTTAAAACTCGCGCTCGCTCGGGCTAATAGGGTTACATCATGATACTCTTGGAGCCAGGGCCCAAAAATCGACCTTGTCGCAGGCCAAGGTTTGAATGTAAATTACGAAAGTGCATATTACTCTAAGTAAAATGAACCTTGTCTGCCATTGCATAGCCACTGCTTTAAAAACTGGCGGCTGATTTAAAGAACATTAGGCAACCTTTTCAGAATCGAAACGGAAATATATCACGAAAACTGTGAGAAAAGTTACTATTTTTTTTACTTGTATGGGTTTGAACATGCAAAATCCTAAATTTCTTGCTTGAGCAACTAAGGGAAAACTTTTTAAAGCCGAAAAAGCCATATTTTTTCGTACTTTTTTTGTTTTTTCACATACAACTTCTAAATAGTGTATCAAAGCGAAAAATATACTCTTTAAGAAATTAAAGAACGTTAAATTGTGCGTCTGACGAATATCTAAACTTAATAATTTGGTTAGTCCATGTCCAAGAGACAGATTGTTATAATACTTAATAAAGAAATAATAAAAAAAAAATAATAATTTGGTTAAGTTGTATGGTAGAAAACCACGGTAAACGAGCGCTGATTTTTACTAAATTTGTCAAAAACTGATACAAATTACTCAAAAGGCCCTCTATCTTGGAAATGAGTTCACTAAGAGGAAAAGCTCTTAGGGTCAAAGTTGCAGAACATGAAATTCTGCGTCCACTGAGTACCAACAGCTTTAATGTAGGTTACCTACAGCGCAGAAAATCTGTAATCTCCCGTTGGCTTGGAATTAGTAATGAAAGTATTTGTGATTTTCAATATTTTAACAGTATGGGTGTTTATTCTACTGATTTATTCTTGTTTAGAGTCTGCTATGTACAGTATAGACCCATTTTTCTCCTCTCAGCAGCGAAGGATTTTGAGAAACGAGGTGTCAAAAGAAACCGATCTTCATGAAGAAATAACAAACCTCGAATCAAGAGATATAATTGACCTACATTAACATTTTTGGTACTCAAAAGAAGCAATATTGCATGCTCTACAACTTCTATTCATGAGATTTTCCTCTCAGGGAACTCATTCTCAGACTACAGGGCCATTTAGAGTAATTTGTACCAGTTTTTGACAAATTTGGTAAACCTCATCGTTCGTTGACCGTTGTTTTCTACAATAACACAACCAAATTATTAAGTTTAGATATTCGTCCGAAGCATAATTTAACGTTATTTAATTTCTTGATGAGTACATTTTTCGCTTCGATGCACCGTTTAAGAGTTGTATGTGAAAAAAACAAAAAAATATGTTTTTTTCGGCTGTAAAAAGTTTTCCGTCGCTCGAGCTAGACATTTAGGATTTTACATGTTCAAACCCATATACATAAGTTAAAAAAAATAACTTTTCTTACATTTTTAGTAATATATTTCTCATTTATATTTCATTGTCCTACAGTCTCCTTTAAAAATTCCCCACTTATCCCAGTTGAACAAATCCGTTACCTACGACTCCACCTGGACAAACGACTCACATGAAATCCTCATACAAAACTGAAACGACCAGAAACCGCTCGACGTTTCTGACTACTCAAGCACTTACTAGACAAACGCTCTAAGCTTTCAATCAATTACAAACGACTCATATATATGACAATAATAAGACCTATTTGGATTTACGGAATTGAGCTTTGGGACTCCACTAAACCATCGAATTCCTCTCGTATCCAATCATTACAATCCAAAATAATTCGTAAAATCCTCAATTCTCCTTACTTTGTCACAAATAAAATCATCCATAAAGACCTTAATGTTCCATATGTTTCCGATTTGGCCCAATCCAGATACCAGTCCTTCCATAACAAACTGCAGAACCATCCGAATCCTCTCGTTTCTAACCTTGCTTCCTCCTCGATCCCTGATAACCCTCCGAGGGTCTGAAAAGAAGATGGCCTCGTGATCTTCTCATGTAGACAAATTATTAGAGTGCTACCAGTGGGTAGTTTCTCAACAAGCGTGTTTCATGTGATAATATTTCTCTGTACAAATTTACTTGATGTATTCATATATAAATACAGTTGTAAATATCATAATAAAAGTTTAAAAAAAAAAATAAATAAACCTTTTCCAATTCAAATTCAACCGTTTTTATTTCAAATTAATGTTTTAATTTTTTGTAAATTTTATATTTTTTTTTAAATAATGGCCATCCCCTCCCTCCCTCCAATATGAAAGTATATTATTATGCTCTCCTAAGTAGAATTTTCACTTATGGATATCGAATTATTGTACCTATTCGGATTTATTAGGGACTAGTATTACGCTGTCCTGTACCTAATTTTTCAAATAACCTCCATTTTAAGATTACGTGACTGCGTTTCGAACTATTTAAGTTTTTTTGATTGATTCGATGTATGGGCATATTTTTATGTTTCCGGAGTTGTAGATTTTGAAAATAAGCTCCATTTTATGATCAGGCCACCGCGTTTCGACTTATTTAAGTTTTTTGAATTTATCCAATATAAAGATCTACTTTTATGTTTCCGGAGCTTTGGGGCTCCACTAAACCATCGAACCTCTCGTATCCAATCCAAAAGTCTTCGTAAAATCCTCAATGCTCCTCACTTTGTCACAAATAAAATTATCCATATTGATCTTAATGTTCCATATGTTTCCGATTTGGCCCAATTCAGATACCTATCCTTCCATAACAAACTTCAGTACCATATGAACCCTCTCGTTTCAAACCTTGCTTCCTCCTCGATCCCTGATATCCCTACGAGGCGTCTGAAAAGAAGCTAGCCTCGTGATCTTCCTATGTACATTTATTATTTGAGTGCTACCAGTGGGTGGTTTCTCAACAACTGCTTTCGTGTTATTATATAGTGCCCGAGCCTGAGTGCACATTTACTAGATGTACTTTTTTTATTTACAATACAGTTATAAATATCAATGAATAAATAAAAAAAAAATTTATCATAGATTGTTCATTATTTTGTTCTGTTTCTTTTATTCTTAGACTCTTAAATACACTATTCATTTTCTCTAATATAATTTTAAAGCCTGGGATCTGGAGTCTTTTTTTACAACTATCTACAACAAAAATTTAAAACTGTTTTGCGGACCGCATGTAAAAAACATCTAATAGTACATATAATGGACGATGAACTAAGAGTATCTGCTTATGAAAAAATAAACCTATAAAAAATACAAAACATAACACTCATTAAAAGAAATGCTATTACAAAACATACGAAAGATCTAGATAGAAAAAGAATATTTATTGTTTAGGGAACACATCAAATTTACCGTTTAAATTTAACTTAAATTAAATCAAGAAAAAACAACCGCTGTGATCTCGAGCATACTGACTATATACCTCAGATGTTATTGTGACTCCGCCATAACTGAAGCGTAGGCCCTCACGTAACATGAGAGATTCACTATACTGGCCAGTTTGAAAATTTGTTATTCCATTGATTTGCTGAACATGGAATAAAAAACTATAGCGGCTGGCAAGGGGCCAAGAAAAGAAGAGAGAGAAGATGAACAAGAAGACTGGAAAATAGAAGAAAAGAGAAAATGCAAGTATCCCAACCCACCTATATTTAACCTCTGTATAAAATTAAATGTTATAAAATAAAGCAATCAATTTTACATATTCACTTTTTTAGTCCATTAACTTCTCTAATTTTACAGTCCACAGCAATAAATTATCACCAGCTGTTAAAGCAGAATTATTATGTCAATATCTCTGACAGCCGTGGAAGGGATTGGCATAGTAAATTCAACATTTATAGAGAAATTTGGCATGGCTACTTTGTTATATATTGGTCCTCAATCATAGATCCAGATGATACATCAACTCGCACTTAGTTTTTAAATCGTACATCATTTGATCTCGATCAGTGATTATAGAATAATAATTGTTCGCAAAAGATGGATACTTCCAAAAAGTGTGATAGGATGTTTGCCTAAATCTATTAATATCATTTGTAACATGAAATTGTTTTCACTTATAATTTGTTCTTATTATTTAATAATTTAAATGTAAAATCAATTACCCTCCGAGGCGTTTGAAAAGAAGATGGCCTCTTGATCTACTTATGTAAATATATTATATTATGCTACCAATGGGTAGTTTCTCAACAATCGTTTTCATGAGATTGTATTATTACTGTGTGCACATTTACTAGTTGTATTTTTTTATAATACAGTTTTAAATATAAATTAATAAAAAAAAAAATCATTGAAAGGCTCCACAATAAAGTGACTGGTACAGTATTACTCATCACAGATCTAAAGGGACTTGCCCCAAAGTGGATGAAGAATTTATTATTATTAAATAGTCAGCAAACATTATTTTAACATGCATGTGGCATATATAATAAATAGAAAAAAAATGTCCATGACTTTTCCATATATGGTCATACAGTTAATTATATTATCTGTAAAATTATATTAATTTGTCAACGTTTGGTCGGGGTGTCAAACTATCTCCCTTATAAGAGATACATTTTTAATTGTTGTCGCTTTATCTTCTTTACTTATTTTGTTTTAACCACTTGTGAAATACGGAAAAATAAGAAAAGAAGGAACTTTTTCAACGGGACCGTATTGAATTGCTAAAGAGTTTGAGAAGGCTGTCGTGGAGGTCGGATATTAATAAAACGAGGGATCCTTCTGCTAACTGCAATATTAAAATGATTGCTCCTCACTAAATAACCCTGTCTCGGGCCCCATACCCTGTTTGAATTATGAAGCGGGCAAATATAGAGGAGAGGGGGGGGGGAGCAAATATTTACCCGCCTCCAGTTTGCTCACTCGAAATTAAAAGCACACAGGGAAATAGAGCAGTTTTGCCAGCAACGAACGTGTTACCGCTCCATAACGTATTAACAACATATTACCAAATATGTTTTCAAGGGCTTAAATCTCGTAATCAAACCTTCCTTTCATCATACACATACTATCACACCGGTGCGCACTTATTAATGCGTATATCCGCAGAAATTATGTATATGGCCATACGTATTATTTTATAACAAAATAAAAAAAAAAAATGGCAGAGGAAAACATCGTAAATATTTTTCAATAGTTATACAAATTACTATATATATTTTTTAATTTGACACGACACGTGCGGCTGATGCTCGCCGGAAGGTTAGTTTTACCAGATAACAACAACTTCATAATAGGCTCATATACAGTCCTTAAAAGGCAATGAAAGAACCCTAAAACCCCCCTCTATCTCCTACTCTGTTAGAAAATCTTAAAGAAGACACACATCTCCGAGCTCCTTCAAGACAAATCCTCCGTTTGTTCCCGCAATACTCGTTCCCAGTCTTCTGATTTATACATAAGGGCTCACCGATTCGCTGCTTTCGACAGATCGTTCATTATCCGATCCTCATCCCTAAGGAATTCCATCCCCCTCCACATCCGTCAATCCAAAACTCTTCCTACCTTTAAATCTCGCCTGTTCAATCATTTCTTATCCATCGAGTCCACATAAAATTGTAAATAGTTACTACTGTAAATATGTATATAAATTATTAGATCGTTCTTCATTATTTTTATTTCATGTTTATTTTCAAATTTTTGTTTTTTATTATTAACTGATCTAAATTAGTAAGTAACGTATATTTTTTTTTATTTTGATATATATTTAATTACTCTATATTTTTGTTTATGTATCTCTAGGGCTCCTTAGCCCACATTATTGTCTTTCTATATTATTCTAAAGGGACTCGTCCCAGAATAAATAAAGCATTATTATTAAAAATTCGTGTCGATTTATTCGAAATTGGAGGATTTATCCAGCTACCGGAGATTGTTGATCATATTTCGCCCGCTGGCAGATTTCACACTTTGCGATGTAATCGCGTACCGTTCGGCCCATATTTTTCCAGAAATATAATAATTTCAGCGCCTGCAGGGTCTCCTCCATTCCCGGGTGGTTAGTTTTGCGAGTGTAGTACTCATTGACAATTTTCTGTTGTATCGCCGGTTCGGTGACTGTTTCTACTTACTGTAAGCACCTAACTAGTGAATAGACATTCCTATTCTCTCTTGTCTCCATAGTCTCTTCATTTTATCGAAAATTGCACGATTTCTCACATAAACATAACATATACAGCCCCGTTGACTAAATTCTGTGAGAATCCACGCTAACCCGTTGTCGTCTATAGATGCAGGTTTGTGGACTAAAATCGTTGAACATGCGTTAACCCTGCACATACACTCTTTATTTCGTCTCTTATAAAGTGACTTTATTATCAGTGAAATAATTCATGTTATTTGTGAAAAAGTAGTGTGAACTGTTAAGTTAACAATTAAGTTGAAACTGGACATAAATAAGGTGAGTAATCACTTATTTATAACGGCATTGTGAACCATGTAAATAGACCTGAGGATAGTGATAGATAACAAGCCGGCCATATACATTCGCTAATCCGACCAGTGGGCTGCTGCCCTTCGGCGGAAGCACATCTACGTTTCTCAGAATTCCACAAATTCGCGTAATATATACGTAATTGATAAAAGACTTTTTTTTACAAACTATTACATTTACCTCTAATTAATTAACATGAGATGCGATATTTTCACATGGTAATGTCGAGCAAAGGTAGCAATCGAACTTTAAGATCTAGGAGTCTAGATACCACAAAGAGTTCACCAATCAAGAAAAGGGCTAGACGCTCTAAAAAAAATACCCCACCAGCTACACCAGAGAGCTCAGTTGACGAAGTCGAAAATCAACCTGGCACATCATCACAAAATATGTCAACACAAGCTATATCAATACAAGGTACGTTAGAAGAATCGCCCTTTTTTACAGCTAATCCATTCCAAGTGTTGTCAAACACACAGAATGAACAAATGGAAGCAGTACCCATCCCTAGTGAACCTAAACCCCCACCAATATTCGTTAGAAACATTAAAAATTTTCAATTAATGTGTCTACAATTAAATAATATAGTGGGCTCAGGTAAATACTTATGCCAAAGCCGCATTAATGACACGAAATTAATGCCTGACACCCCAGATACGTACAGAAAAATTGTCAAGTATTTATCTGACACTAAGGCGGATTATCACACATATCAACTGCGCCAAGAGAGAGCGCTCAGGGTGGTGATCAGGAGATTACACCCATCAACACCGCTGGATGCCATTAAAGAAGAACTAACTGAGATGGGGTTCCGTGTTCGCCAAATAGTGAATATATTCAAGGAAGATAGAGAACAGCCTGGCTCAAAAAATAAAATACCGCTCCCACTATTCTTCGTTGACCTTGACCGAACGCCCCAGGTCGAAGACATCTACAAGGTCACACGCCTTTACTACACTAGCGTTGTTGTAGAAAAGCCCTACACTAAGCGCGACATTGTACAATGCCATAACTGCCAGGCTTATGGTCATACGAAACGCTATTGTCACCACATTCCTAGATGTGTCCGGTGCGGTGATAAACATAAAACAGAGGACTGCCAGAAGTCCAGAAGAACACCAGCTGTATGCGCTTTATGCCATCAAGGGCACCCAGCGAACTACAAGGGTTGCCAAACATATAAGGAACTAAAAGCAAGAATTTATTCAGCTCCAAGAGAAGAACGGCCATCCAGGCCACCAAGACAACCCTCTAGAACTGTAAATACAAGAGTGTCCTATGCTCAGATATTCAAAGGAGATACTGCACCCACACAAACTCAGGCCCTGCCACAAGAACCTCAACCTCGAGTATTCACATCTCAACCTCAAGACCCTTATCCCATCTCTGAACCTAGGCCTAATAACCAGGCATTCATTCCTCCTCCTCCCAATGCCACTGACCTCACAAGCCTATTGACTTCTTTTCTCTCTGAATTCAGATCACTCATCACTCCTCTCATTTCCTTACTTACCAATGTTGTATCCAACCTCATCCCACTGCCGAGAAATCCTTAAATGTCCCCAATAAAATCCCTCTCCGTCCTCCTTTGGAATGCGAATGGTATTCGAAATCACATCAACGAGCTAACAATCTTATTACAGGACAAAAACATTGATGTAGCATTAATAACTGAAACTCGACTTACCAACAAACGACCACTTAACATCCCCAACTATCATATCTATCGAACCGACCATCCTGATGGAACAGCACATGCTGGCACTGCCATAATTATCCATCAATCCCTTTCCCATCACCTATTCCCTTTGCCGACCCATAATTTCCTACAATCCACTGCCGTGATAATCCAAACTTCTCCTTACCCAATAGCAGTAGTTGCAGCATACTCCCCGCCTAAAATACCTATCTCAGAATCCCAATTAACTTCCTTCCTTAACTCCTTAGGACACCACTTCCTTCTAGGTGCAGACTTAAATGCTAAACACCAGCAATGGGGAGCCAGAACCACAAATTCCAGAGGACGAACATTGCTATCTGCACTTAATTCCCATCACAGCAACATCCTCTCACCCAATTCTCCCACATACTGGCCAACAGATCCTAACCGCAATCCCGATCTCCTAGATTTTTTCATCCACAAAGGTCTAGGGTCCCTTAATTATAGCATTTCAAGACTTGATGATCTTTCCTCAGACCATAGTCCCCTAATCCTAACGGTCTCCACATCACCATTTCCCAAACCACCTCCACCTTCATTTATCAGGGGGCCAGTTAATTGGAACCTCTTCCGTCAAATACTGGATGATAATATTGACCTCAGAGTTTCCTTAAAAACACCTGCAGACCTAGATGAAGCAGTATATTCCATGACTACCTTGATCCAACAAGCAGTTTGGACTGCATCTTCACCTGATCCTTCTAAAAAATACCGCAAAATAAATCCTCTACCCCAAGACCTACTGGACCTTATTAATAGGAAACGATGCTCTAGGACCATCTGGCAAAGAACCAGGCATCCTGATGATCGGAAATCATATAACTATTATTCCAAGCAGGTAAAACAAAAACTGGCTACGTTTAGATCCCAATCCTATAATTCCTATCTTTCCTCACTATCTGCAAGTGATAACTCCCTCTGGAATGTAACAAAAAAAATCCTTAAATTCCAATCCATTTCCCACCCCCTCCGCCGTGATGATGGTTCCTGGGCTTCGTCAGATGAGAATAGAGCAGAAGAGTTTGCTAAACATCTATCGTACACATTCACTCCTCATCCTGAACTCCATCCCTCCCATACTGCTGAAGTTAAAGAATTCCTCTCTTCATCGATTCCTCTCTCCTTACCTCCTACAGCCGTCAACCCCTCTGAGGTCAAATTCCTTTTAAAGAACCTAAAACCTCGCAAATCTCCAGGACACGATCTCCTTACTTCCCAGATCCTCAGACAACTTCCCAAAAAAGCAATTATATTCCTTACATATCTATTCAACTGTATCCTCCGCACAACCCACTTTCCCCTGGTGTGGAAACACTCCATAATTATCCTCTTTCCTAAACCAAGTAAACCTGTTAATTATACATCATCCTATAGACCGATAAGCTTACTTCCGATCCTTTCCAAAATCTTTGAGAAAATCCTTCTCAAACGCATCCTACCCATACTCGAATCCCACAATATCCCTTCCCATCAGTTTGGATTCCGCTCAAGACACTCCACTGTCCAACAAGGCCTTCGCGTTGTGGACCACATATCCTCTGCACTTGAAAACAAGCAATATTGCACTGGTGCCTTTCTGGACGTAGCTCAAGCTTTCGACCGGGTGTGGCACGATGGCTTGCTTTTCAAGCTCAAAACCCATTTACCTCAACCCTTGTACCTAGTCCTCAAATCTTACCTTTCAAATCGCTCCTTTCAAGTCCGCTGCGGCACTGAACTCTCCAAACATTATCCAATTGAGGCTGGTGTTCCACAAGGCAGTGTCTTGGGCCCAGTTCTCTATATCCTTTTCACCGCTGACATCCCTTCAAGTCCTGATACCTTCCTAGCAACATTTGCTGATGATACTGCCATCCTATCCTCCCACTCGGATCCTCTAATAGCGTCCCAGAACCTGCAAAGACACCTTTCCTTCATTGAGCAGTGGTGCAACAACTGGCGCATCAAAATTAATGAATCAAAATGCAAGTATGTAACTTTCACTCTTCGACGCAGATCCTGTCCGCCAATCCTTTTTAATTCAATTCCTCTTCCCTACTCAGACACAGTCCGATACCTTGGCTTCCTTCTGGACAAAAGACTGACTTGGAACCCACATACGAGACTTAAAAGACAAGAGCTTAACCGACGATTTGGTCAGCTATATAGACTACTAAACAGAAGATCTCATCTCTCAACAGAAAACAAATTATTAATCTACAAGACCATACTGAAACCTATCTGGACCTACGGACTTGAACTGTGGGGGACAACTAAATCATCGAATATCAAACGCATCCAATCCTTCCAGTCCAAAGTCCTTCGAACAATAGTCAATGCTCCATATTATGTCACGAACAAGACCCTACACCATGACCTTAACATCCCATATGTCCATGACATCATCCCATCCAGATTCTCCAACTTTCACCAGAACCTCATTCATCATCCCAATCCTCTAGCGCAATCCCTATCCAGCTCCGAGCATCCATACCATCCCCCTCGAAGGTTGAAACGGCAGTGGCCTCGAGATCTTTTAAATATGCCTTTGGAGTCCTGGCAATGGCCAGCTTCTCCACTCATGTCCTGAGCGTCTGTGGCTGTATTGCCCTCTTTCAGTCTCCACTGGCTTCTAATACTAGTGATGCGACTGGAAAAGTGGCACTGGGATCTTCCGGAGTCTTGCTTTGCCTTCCGCATGTGGAGGTAAAAGCCTGGCTCGGAGATTCTTGGGCAAATGTATATATTGTATATAGTTATGATTGTGTTTAGAAGTTTTTATTTTATTTTATTTTATTTATTTTTTTTTCTTTTTTATTTATTTACCTTCTTCACCAGTATTATTTATTTACTTCTTATATTTATATTTATTTCTTTATTATTTGTATATATTGTATGAATGAGAACTTTTAGCCCTAATGCTTATAGCCCTCCAGCAGTGGCTGATTGTATTATTATTCAATAAATAGATTTCAAACCAAAAAAAAAAAAAAAAAAAAAAATCGTTGATAACCCCTCGTAAACGCTCGCGTATGTTTGCAGCACCAGATTCTGCTTCGATTTTATGATAATTTGAAGTTTTTTATCATTAATAATCTCATCGACTTCGGGTATCCCTTGTGATCTGTCTATGGTGTTCTAAGGATTTCCTTCATGTCAAGTTCGGCAGTGGTGCCCTCTTCTAAGAGTTCCTAAGAACAATAGGGGTTTGTGAACCGTCTTCGGTATATGTAGGAACGAATGTATTCGATTGACTAAACTACTGTTAATAATTCGCGTTCGATAGCGCTTTACTGACGTTCGGCGTCACTTAACTTTCGGCTTGCATATGATATAGATTTTTCTCCTATTTCGTAATTCTGTGACAACACTGCCCCAATAGTAATTTCATTCGCGTCTGTGGTGACTTTAAATGGCCTGCGGAAATCACGAAAAGCTAACAGCTTACGAGTGGTAAGAATCTCACGACATTTCTGAATACTTGATAATTGCTCCGTCCTCAATTGAAACCTCTTTCCTTTCTTTAATATTTTTGTTAACAGGTGAATTATTTCTACGATTCCTGGAATGAATTTTCGATAATAGTTAACCATACTTAAAAAAACGTCGAATTCCGCGAGCATTCTTGGGGAATGGTGCCTCCCGAATAACTTTTACACGTCTCAGATCAGGTCGGACCCCGCTGGGGAAAACTACGTGTCCCAAAAATTTAATTTCCTTTAGGCCAAATTTATACTTTTCTCGAGATAATTTGAGTCTGAATTCACGTACTCTGTTGAAAACTTGCCTTAGATGTTGAACGTGTTCTTTCTCAGTTTTGCTGAAAACGATAAGGTCGTCCTTATAGACTTGGGAAAAATCTTCACCTAATCCTCTCTTTAGCTCGTCCATGAGTCTTTGGAAACTTGATGGGGCCCCTTTTAACCCGAATGGCATCCTGACAAATTCAAAATGGTCCCATTCCCATGGGAATGCCGTTTTCCCGATATCCTCCTCTGCCATTCTAACTTGGTGGTAACCACTTTTGAGGTCTAGATTACTGAAAATATTTGTTCCCTACAGTTGATCCAGTATATCCTCTACCCGAGGGAGGAGTTAACGTTCGTCTTTTGTCGCTTCGTTCAGCTTTCGGTAGTCCACGACTACTCGTTATTTCTTTGGTTCAACTTCCTGTTCACCTTTTTTCTTCCCAACTACCTATATATGACTATTAAACGGAGATTTGCTATATCTGATAATTCCTTGTTTCCGTAACTCTTCCAATTGTTCTCGGATAATTTCTCTCATGGCTTGGGGATACGGCATATCCTTAACGTATATTGGAGATTCTTTCTGCAGATTAATTCGATCTACCGTTTTCTCGGTTGTTGACAAAACTTTGTTTTCTTGTAGAATAAATCTTTGTTTTGTTCCACTAACTGTGTAATTGCCAGATTTGTACATTCCACGGCCCCGATTTTAATGTCTTCATGATTTCCCTTCTTTGTAATTCGGTACACTCGTTTTCCTATTCTATAACGCCACTTCTCATGGTTAACTCTCATTTTTAAACCCACTCGCTGTAGAATATCACAACCAATAATTAAATTATAACTGGGCATTAACTGCTCATTAATGTGGATTTTTATATGCGAATCCCGCTCCGTTAACTCACTAAGACACAAAGAGCATTCGCCTAAGGTCTGACATCTGCCACTAAGCGTGGATACTATAAATTTGCACTGTTTACGCCCGATCCAAATACCCAATTTCTCCGCCTGTCTTGCTAATTAACGAATTTGTACTCCCTGTATCAATACAGATTTTTATCCCGAATTCCTCTAATCTCTCCACGGGCAATTTAGTCCGTTGTTTACCCCAACGCTATTATTAATTATCAAATTACATCCTAGGTTCCACCTCCTATTGCTGTACCCTCGATCAATACGTGACTGTTCCGCTACTACTTTCGCCTCGGAAGGATCCTTTCTCCAAGGATTCCCTCCACTTACCTCGGCTGTTCTCGTAGCCTGGTCTCTGCGCTCGGAACAGGAACTCTCTTACTTTGACGATTCTCCGCTGGTATAGAACCTGCCGTGGTAGGTGGAGACCAGTCCTTCGGTTGCTGTAGTCCTGATTATTAACCTCGATTGGCTTCCGTTGTGGTGCCCTCCTGTTCGAGCGAGAGTTTCGCTTTTTACATTCCCTGGCTAGATTCCCTCGCCTGCCGCATTCAAAACATCTCGTAAGTTGCACCGGGGTGCTATATGCTCACTCTGGTTCCTGGTCCCAGTCAGGGAACCTGCTCTGCCGTCTATCAAATTTTCTGTTTTTATTGACCAGTCTGAGTGGACTTCTGTATTTTCTCCTCGGTGATTTCACTTCTATCTGTGTTCTGTTTCTCGAAGCGCGTTTCTTTCCTTTCCTTATAATTAATGAGATCATGCTCACACTCAATAAAATCTTGATCTCTTGGCAGTGAACCGGGACGATCCACATAGTGATTATGTTTTTAAGGTTAAGGCTATTAAACCTCCATTTTTATCTTTAATCTTTTTTAATCACATCTGAGGATAATTTTTTCCATCTTCAGAGATTCCTTTATATTTACTGAAAACATACATATTTAAAGTGAACTATTATTACATTGCTATTTGATTCTACTTATTGTTTAATTATTTACCTTGACTTTGTAATGTGGCACCAATTGTCAAAAATTACAATAACTGTGACATCTATATCTAAATTTTTTTTTTTGGTGTAACACATTCATTTTCTACATATACCAACCATCACTTGGTTATTTCAAGTTTTCCATTATTGTACTTTGCTCCTGTCCACCTATTCCTCATTATGGCTGTTTGTTGTGATTGTATTACCTATTGTTATTTCTGAATTTTAATATTGGATATTAT
This sequence comes from Nezara viridula, assembly GCA_928085145.1. Taxonomy (NCBI): domain Eukaryota; kingdom Metazoa; phylum Arthropoda; class Insecta; order Hemiptera; family Pentatomidae; genus Nezara; species Nezara viridula. The sequence continues at coordinate 64,810,120 of OV725078.1, read as the reverse complement.
GTCCGAATAATGTGTGCCTAAGTATTTCGTATCCGTTTTATAAATTACTGTTTGATTATTATTTTGTGTTATGTATATGGCTTCTAGTAGTTTTCTATTCTTTGTTTTTAGTATTATCCCTAACAGCTTAAACAATAGTATGTAAATGACTAAAAAATAAAATAAAATCTTCTCAACTATACTTATAATTGTATTTAAAAAAAAAAGAAAAAATTAAAAGAAAAAAAAAGTGACATGTCTAGAATGAATAACCAAAACCTCTAGAGAATAAAAAATATCAAAAGTACTTAAATAAAAAGTATTGACTTTTTATGTTAAAACAAACAGCTTAAGCATACAAAATATATACCTAGTAAAGATATATTAATGACACAGGATGGGCAACGGGATTACAATATTACATTATCCTAGCATAAGAGATATAAAATAATAATAAATACCTACAATTAGGAAGGGGCATTAAATTAATTTTATGAGAAAACAATTGCGACAAAAGAAGAAAGAAATTATAAAATAAAACTAATTATTTATATATGTAATACACTACGCAATGATATTGTAAACCATAAACAAACACGGAGATTAAAATAGGTAAGATATATATATATATATATATATATATATATATATATATATATATATATATATATATATATATACATACAATTGAGGAATGTAAACAATGAAATAAGTTTAAAATATATATAATCTTGCAGATAGAAAAAAATGGACAACAAACAATCCCTTGTTTTTATGCATCATAGTGCTATACGAAAAGTGATACTGAATCTTTCCAGTTCTTAAATAATAAACAAAAACTAAAATAAAATAATGGTGCAATGAAAAGGAAAAAAATAAATAAAAAATTATCCTTGTTACATAATACATAATTAACCAGCGTCTGATTGGATTGTGAAGATGAATTGGAATAGGAGGGTTTTGAATGTGGATAAGGATGGTGCATGGTGGGTTTTAAGTGGGATAGAATTCTAATAGATGGTGTAGCGGACAATAAAGGAATGTTGAAATGAAGCAGATCTATTGAAAGGGGTGTAAAGGTCAGAAGGACGAGATCTTGTGGAGCGGGAGTGGATAAATGATTTAAATTGGAGGAGATTATATACATAGGACGGGCGATGATTGTTGATTATTTGGTAAAGGAATGTGCCAAGAAAATAATCTCTTCTGAAGGAGGTGAAGAGCCACCCTAACTGGGCATAGTAGTGGGAAATACGGGAACGTCTCGGGGTCTCTTCGACAAATCTTACCAAGCTATTCATAATTCTTTTTAGTCTGTCCCCAAGTTCCACCGAGAGGCCAACGTACACCACGCAGCCGTAGTCAAGTTGGGGGAAGATGAGGGAGGAAACTAGGAGTTTACGTGTGGGTATAGGTAGGAAGTGGCGGAAGCGATGGAATAGTTTAAGGGTACAGATTAACCGTCGAGAGATGTGGGCAATATGGTGATTCCAGAAGAGGGTTTGGTCAATGAAAACGCCTGGTTTTTTAACTGAGGAGCTGAAGGTGATGGGATGGTTATTTAGATACAGAATAGGAATGTTGGTATTGGATTTGAGGAGGGGTTTGGAACCAATGACAATGGCCTGAGCTTTATCAGAGTTTAATTGTAAACCATTTATGTCTGCCCAGGCGCTGATGCGATTTAGATCTTCTTGGATTTTGGCTAACGCATCATACAACTCAGAGGGAGGGAAGAAAAGGTAAATTTGGGAATCATCGGCATAGAGGTGATGGGAACAGTGGAGGATTGATTTATGGAGGTCGTTGATATAGGAACTAAAAAGGAGAGGAGATATGCTAGAGCCCTGGGCCACTCCTGAGGATAGGGTGAGATAGGAAGACAAGGGTTGATTAGGGATAGCGACAGCTTGTGAACGTTGAGAGAGGAAATACTGAAACCAAAGAGTAGCGCTGTTGGAAAAGGACAATGATTTTAATTTGGAAAAGAGGATGGACTGGTTAATGGTATCGAAGGCTTTGGAAATGTCAAGGAGTACAAAGACAGTTAGTTTTTTATCATCTATGGTAGGCTGAATATCAATAATGATTTTAATTATGGCGTATTGTGTGGAATAGCCTGGTTGAAAACCAGATTGGAAGGGTCGAGTTGATTGGAATGTTCGAGAAAATTGGAAACTTGGGTTTGCACTATTCTTTCCAGGGGTTTCGAAAGGTTGAAAAGAATTGAAATTGGATGGAAATCTTTGGGGGAAGAAGGGTTAGGATTTTTATTTAAAGGACGAATAAAAATGTTACTCAGTTTTTCTTCCACAAGGTAGGAAATACTGAGTTTTGGAGGGAGAAATTATATACGAAAAGAACAGAAAGAATTTCGGGAAGGCATAGTTTGATTAATTTGGTCGAAATGGCATCTGGACCATTAGAATTGGAATGTAATTTCATCAAGGCGGATATGATGTCTGTGGGCAAGATATATGAAAAGTAAAAGTCGACATCGTTGAAGGATGTACCAGGAGAAGAGAGGGAAGCAGTAAATGGAGGAGGGGAAGAGGAATCAGATATAAAACATGAGTTTAGATCATCTGGTGAAACTGGAAGTACTGCTGAGGGAGGGGATCTGTAAGATTCACAGAGGGAGAGTTTACGAAGGAGTAGCCATTTGGATTTGGAATCGGGAGCTGATGAAAGGTTTTGCGGAGCACCCTAAACGCTTGATAGTCGTCGGCCAGCCTAGTACGTCTAAAGCGTCTACGGGCACGCCTCTTCTGGAGATCCTTAATTTGCTGACACATCCAAAGCGCGGAACGGCGATGAAAGGTTGAGGTATTGAAAGGAGCGTGGTTTTCAAGGATATTAATAATAATAATAATAAAAGGCTTAGCGAACCCGAAGGTTCGATGCCGACACCACCAATCGCTTATTACACACCTCCCTCCACCGTTCGCCGTCCAAACCCAGTCCCTTCAGATCGGCTTTAATGCAATCTTCCCACCTTCGCTTCGGTCTACCCCTCGGACGCTTACCATTCGGCACAGCAAATATTAACCTTTTAGGAATTCTCTCGTTACTAAGCCCAACAACTTTACAAGCCCATTTGATTCGCCGCGATGAAATTATCTCAATTATATTACCCGGATACAGTTCACGCAATTCGGCGTTATGTAACCGTCTGAACTCTCCGGTTAATTCATCCTTCTTCGGTCCGAATATTCTACGCAATACTTTATTTTCAAAAACCTTAAGACGCTGCTCATCCCTCAATGTAAGCGGCCAAGTTTCGCACCCATAAAGAACTGTAGGCAAGATAATTGTTTTATAGATTCTAATTTTTAAGTTTCGGGACAAGAGGCGCGAACTAAGTAGTTTTGTCACAGAAAAATAAGCATTCCCCGCCTTCAGTCTAACCTTAATCTCTTCTTCAATTTCGTTTTTTCTAGTTATCGTAGAACCTAGATACCTAAATTTATCTACCTGTTCAAACATATTACCATCTATTTCGATATCACCAGTAGTATCGCCATTTTTGCAGCTAACCATATATTTTGTTTGATCCACGTTTATTTCGAGTCCTAGTTCTTTACCGGCTTTCATTAACGTTGTCGTATTTAGTTTTATAGTTTCAAGGTCTTCGCTTAACAGTACCAGATCATCCGCATAGCCCAGCACGGATGTTGTCCCACCCAGATCCAACCCTTTCTCGGTACGCATTACCTCCCTAATGGCATGTTCTAATGCCAAAATGAACAGGACAGGCGAAAGGGAATCCCCCCGTTTTAAACCCGAACGAACCTCAAATGTTTCGGACAGATTATTACCGATTCTAACTTTATTGAGCGTCTCCGTCAAGCACATCCTGACTAGATTTACTAATTTTTTAGGAATCCCCTGCTTGATTAGAATATTATACAGTTTCTGGCGGTCAATAGAATCGTAAGCCTTTTTAAAATCTATATACAGCTGGTGAACACTACCGTTGTAACCCAATTTGTTCTCTAATATTTGCCGAAAAGAAAATATTTGATCAATAGTCGAACGATTCCGTCTAAATCCGCATTGGTAGTCTCCGATAATTTCCTCGGCGTATTCCGTGATTCGACTGGTTAAGATTAAAGTGAATATTTTATAACATACCGGAAGGAGTGAAATTCCTCGATAGTTATTACAATCCGTCCTCGCGCCCTTTTTGGGAATCGGAATAGGAATATATTCTTTCCATTCTTCAGGTAATTTCTCATTCACCCAGATCTTTTTAACCAACCGATGTATTTTAGAAACCCCAGCTTCCCCGCATGCTTTAATTAGTTCAGTAGGAATATTGTCGGTTCTCGCTGCTTTATAAGATTTTAATTTTCCGATAGCTAATTCAACTTCCTCTTTACTCGGTTCTTCTATCAACGGTTCAGCACTCTGGTACTCAGAAGGAGGACCAGAAGGATGGGTGGTCACCCAAATCGGGCGGTCACCCATCCAAGTACTAACCACGCTTGACGTTGCTTAACTTTGATTACCTATTGCAAGCGCCTTAGCCCGTATGGCTGCCCCAGACCCTATATATATATATATATATATATATATATATATATATATGAGCGTGTTTACATATAAACAATAGATAATATATAGGTATAAATAAGATAACGGCATAATGAGATTGACATTTCGAAAACACAAACATATTATTATTACAGTTATTCCGAAGATTGATTGCTGAGGAGATCGAAAAATAAATAAGGTTAAGGAAGAGGATTTGCTTACGGAAGTAGGTAGGGAATTCCATAACAAGGTAGCACGTATGAGAATGGATTTTTGAAATGAAACAGTTCTATGAGAAGTAGTGTTGCCCAAAAATGGTCTTGGTCCGCTTTGAGCAAGACCGCTTTGATTGTCGCAAGACCAAGACCAAGACCGGACCCTGCAAGTCTTGCGCAAGACCAAGACTGACTTTCATGAGTCTTGCGTCTAGCAGTTAAATAAAACTGAGATTTGTGCGTTATTGAGTATTTGGTTTCCATCTAACTATAAAGTAAGTCGTTGTAACACTGAAATCTACTGTATTGATTATTATAATGTGATGTTAATACGGTGTTTCAACATTTTAGCCTTACATTAAATCTAAACAGTTTTTTTTCTTTTTAAATCGTGAATTTGAGCTCAGACCTCCAAAACTTGAACATATGCCAATAATGGAGTAGGATAAGATAACAAACAGAAATTGGTTTTGGTGTATGAAAATGAGAGAAAAATAGTTTAAGGACAACGTTAGTTACTACATGTAAAGGATAGAAAAGTGCAATTTATTTTTGTATTCGGCTCTTCTTTTGTTTCATGGGGGTTTAAAGTAGTAATTTCACTAGTATATAATGATAACATAACTGACCACCAAAAAACCAGTTACGACTTATCAAATGATTGTGTGGGATTCCCCACAGGCACACCTACTAACTTCGTCCTTTATCTTTTGAATTACATAAACAAATGTATTTATGTTCTGAAAGATGATAGTCTACTCAGCACCGTTCAAATTTATCATCCTAGATCGAGCATAGGAACAGTTTTTGCGCCAGCCAATATTATGACCAGTGCCCGATTTTTGTGCAGTAAAAAAAAGTTAAACAATGCCAAATGAATATGAAATTAGTTAAAATACTATTTCCTAGAAACTCTAGAAGTTTGTTCCTAGAAGACTCATAGCGAAAAGTCAAGTCAGAATTCTTAAGAAAAATAAATTAAATGAATAAAAAAATCTTCTTAAACACAAATCAGACATAATTAGTAATAATTAAAAAACACAATGTAAGATATTTCTTAACCCTTTAACGATGGTGGACTCGCATATGAGTCGAGAGCCTGTCGGACTCTTCTCTTGAATTTGCGATGTGCTCAGTGATGCAACTCTATTTTCAAATTATCTCCCGACCTTTCTATGAGACATGAAGTAATTTTTTGTTTGGATATTATGGGAATTTTTTTAATGACCTCAGCAGTTAACCCTTGCGAACCATACCTGACAGGCCCTTGTCTTCTTTTATATCTATATTTATGTCTTCAACAGATATATACCGATCTATACCGAGTAATACATGTAAAATGCAAAATCTAATAAGATCTTTTTGCGATTTTGCTCTAAAACAAATTTATTTTGCAATTTAGGATAAAAAAGATCTATTCTTGTGTCTTCATTCAGTTGATTTTATAACCAATTCATGCTAAACTAAATATCTAATTATATAAATTTAACGAAGGTATCAGCATCGAACCTTTGGGCTCGCTATGTCTTTTATTTTTATTATTATTATCATCAATTTAATGAAAAAAATTAAAATTCCCTTGAAAAAGTTAGATATTCGTCTCGAAAATATTAGTAAGTAATATCCTAGACGAAAAAACAAAACATTTGTGTATAGAGCCAGAGGAAGTGGTTAATTCCCTACTTTGATTCCAAGAGAGATTTCCTGTTTACCGACGGCGTTTCATTTGATCATCTTATTTATTGCTTTATAGTTTGCAAGAATACTTAACGTAGACTCTTTGTTTACATTCTGAAATAAAGCAATAAGGTTCCTACTAATTATTAAATCTAAGACAATGTATGTTATATTATATCCCCATCGGTCGATGTTGACTTATTTGATAATTATCCGACAAATTATATGCTTATATTATATATCCTTCTTATTATAAATATATAATTATAAGTCTTATAGGTGATAAATATTCAGGACGCAGTCATTATAATTTTTTTTTTATTTGTGCCGACGTTTCAACCCAAACATGTGGTTCGACGTTTCAACCCATCATTAGGGCGTGGTTCGAGCACTGGAGGCTTTCAAATACTCCGGAGTGCTTAATCATGACCCACATGTTTGGGTTGAAACGTTGGCATAAATAAAAAAAAAATTATAATGACTGCGTCCTGAATATTTATCATCCATGGTATATGGTAGGACAGTCGACTAGCTTTCTTCAATATTTCTATAAGATTTATATTTATATATTTCAGAAATATAAAAATATTTTTATTTTTCTGATAAAATAACAAATAATATTATTTGAATATTTAATCTTATGCTAATATTATTTAATTTTAATTTGTTTTTCATTCGCATAAATTTAATTATTCATTTCACAGTTGTTGGATTTGTATTGGACTCCTGTTCGTAAGATTTGTTTTTTGTTAGTTGCTTTTCAGCTCTGTGAAAAAAAGGCAAAGTGAGCCTGGCAAATTAGTATTTTCACAACACACTATTGTTAAATAAAAATATGTCACTATTTAAAAACTGATTTCTTTATTAACTATAGTACCGACCGATAGACGTTACCATCTGGTCGGATCAAATTGTTATTATTGTTTAAATAAACTCTAAACACTTAATGTGTGTTCTATTTTTTATTTCAAAAAATGCTAACAATGTATTTAATGTCTTTATACCACATCGTTACATTCCATCTAAGATGAGGATCTATCACTATCTATCTTGAAAATGTCTTTAAAGTATGTATATTCAAGTAAATTTGGTTAAACTTTGCTATATCTAGGTCAAAAGACAGGCTCCAATGTATCTATTATTTCGTGTCATTCTAAGTCATAAATTAACGTGTTCAATAAATAGCAATAGCCTAACAGGTAATTGCAAGACCTGCGAGACTCTTGCTGCAAGACCAAGGCTGAGTGTGCAAGACCAAGACCAAGACTAAGACCAGGTGTGAACACTGCAAGACCAAGACCAAGACTAGTCAAGTCTTGCGTTGGTCTTGCATTTGAGCAACACTAATGAGAAGGGATACAATGTTTGTGGGCTGGGATCTCGTGTTGAACGAATGGACCGAGCAGCAAGGAGTAAACAGATCAAGAAGGTCAGTAGGGTTTTTAGGTTGTTCAGAAAAAGAAAATACATAGGATATATTGCCGTCGGAAAACTGGACAGAACAACAGGGAGCCTGGGGGCTCTAAAGATGAATCTTATAAAGCAATTCATCAGCCTTCTCAATTTAATCTCAAGCCCTCCAGACATTCCACCGTATACAAGCCAGCCATAGTTGAAGTGAGGAAAAATGAGAGATAAAACTTGGAGCTGACGGGTCTTTAGGGACATCGGGTCAATCATAAAATCTTAGGAACTGTTTGAGGGTTGCAGTAGACAAATCGTAGTGCGCAATTCATTAGGGGTTTAAGTTTGGTCTCGGAATCTCCCGAGAGTCCACCGTACACCATACAGCCATAGTCGAAGTGGGCGAAAACAAGGGAGGAAACTAGAAGTTGACGGGACTTATATGGAAGGAGATATCGTAGACGATTGAACTGTTTTAGGGTGGATATAGTGCGACGCCAGTGGTAGGCCTTTTTGAAATTGGTATAAAGCTGATGGACAACAACGTTGTATTCTATTTTGTTCTCTAATATTATTCGTAAAGAAAATATTTGATCCATAGTCGAACTGTTCCGCCTAAATCTGCATTGGTAGTCCACGATAATTTCTCCGGCATATTACGTGATTCGATTAATTAAGATTAATGTGAATATTATATAACACACGGAAGGAGTGAAATTCCTCGATAGTACATTACAACCCTTCCTCGGGCCCTTTTTGTGTATCGGAATAAGAATAGATTCTTTCCATTCATCAGGCAATTTCTCATTCTCCCAGATCTTTTTAACCAATAAATGTATTTTAGAAACTCCAGCTTCCCCGAATGCTTTAATTAGGTCAGTAGGAATATTATCGGTCTCCGCTGCTTTATAAGATTTTAATTTTCCGATAGCTATTTCAACTTCCTCTTTAGTTGGTTCTTCAATTAACGACTCGGCACTCTGGTAATCAGAAGGAGAACACATATCATTACTGCACACATTTAAAATATTGCCTAAGTATTTCTTAAACTTACTTAATATGTCTACAGGATCAGTGAGGATATTGTTTGTTTCATTCCTAATTCCAGTCGTTACGGGTCCTAAACATTTATACCTTTGTACAACTTAAAATATTTATATTGCATGAAATAATTATTTTACATGAAACACTCATTATTTAACATAAAATACCTGATGTAAATAGTAATTGATAGATTGAAGTAATAATTTCAAATAAATGTTTTGTTAATAGAATACTTTGTTTATATAGGCCAAAATGAAAATAGACATGTTTATCACGTTTCAAAATATTGCTAACATTTGGATAAATACAATATTTTAAATGTTACATTTCTTTGATAGTTAAAGAAAAAAATTACCTATATCAGTATACTGATTGACCTTTTCTAATTCCTATAGATCTATCTAGTCAATGAAATTTTGTTAATCGATTCCGATTTCGTCATATCAAGCTTACGAACTGAATAAATGTTCAATTGTACATTTATTGGCTGAGAATTGGACACACCAAGCTAACACATCTTCACTTACTGCTTGGACTACGTCGACCAATATGTCAAACATGTGACAAAACTAACCTGACTGTAGAACGTATATTTCAAAGTAAAAAATACAGTAAACAGCGACTGTAAATAAACACGGAAGACATAATTTCGTACAAATAACAGAAGAGAATTGAAAAACTCTGAAGTTTAATAAACATAAAAGATTCATGAATTATACTTAAGAAGAACGATCGTCGCTAATGACCATGGTAGTCGAAGCAACATTAAAAACCAACAAATAAAAAAAAAAAGTACAATATCAGAGGAAGCGAAAAGTTTTCGTTCTAAAAGATAATTTTAAAGTGAGTTGAAAATTAATTTTATGAAATTCAACGTATATAAATTATTTTTAATAAAAGAGATTTATTTAATAAATTTAATTTATAATTATTTCATACTAGAAGATATTTTTGTAGTACAACAGTGTGTAACATGCTATCTTAAATGTAATATTTCATGTGTAATTACATAACTTTTAAACATAAACATATTTACATATAGATTTAAATTCATGAAAAAATTAAAATTAATATTTTATTATTTTGCTTTCAATGCATGCATCTTGTCGCCCAATTGGCTAGAATTCATATTCAATACCCTCAAAAACATAAACAGATCAAATGTCAGCAAATATACTACAATTTCCGACTCTACGTCCATAGAGCCTTACGCTCGCCCCAGTATGCGGCACCGCTTGACGCGTGAATGTTATAGCGGCCAACGCATTAACACAGTCGGCCACAACGACTTCTTTTTGATACTATCTATAAACAGGTCCCGAATGCCGTTTTCTGCGCTCTGGACAGATAATCATTAGCCGCAACTTCTTGTTCTTTCTCAATTCTCCCTGAACAATAAAATTTTGAATGATTTAAGTAATTTAAAACGCGCAAGCTTATTATTATCATTCACTTACATATTCTGTTACTGGTACTGATAAGGGGAAATAGTCCGGCAAGTGGGCCTTGTGGTCCTTTATGCTGATCCCTGACCTTGAGGGTCGCTGCGTACTCACCAAAGTGAGAGTGTCGAAATTCATTTTTCTGTGCTGCCGAAATATAGACACAAACTGACCCAGATGTGAATCGAATTCAGAACTAAACACTCCTTTCACTTCAGCTATATAATTAGTTAATAGCATAAGTTGATATATAAAAAACTAGCCAAAACCGTGTTAAAATGAGGCTATATATTCCTGTCTCATACACATGATAAGTGCAATCCCAAGATAATCTGATCAATGAAATAATATCAAAACTTGCATAAAATACTAAATGATAAACTACAAGGAAGAACTAACTTGATAGAAACCGTCTTCATTTCAATTTTTTTATTGAAAAAAAGTTTGTCCCTGCGCTGTATTGACTGCAAACCATATTATACGGAAAGCAGTTGTAGTTGCCGTAATACAGTTTTCCCGATTAATTAACGTTAATAGTTACAACTCCGTTCCTATATGTCTTAGGGTGATATCATACAGAATAAAGCCCTCCTCTAAAAATGGTCTATCTAACACAAAAGAAAAAAAAATCGGATCGCTAGTTTATGAAATTAGCGCGTTCAATCCAAAGACCTCTTAAGCTTTGTACATATGCTAAGAGAGGAATATTTTGTTACTCGATTTCATGCTCGAATTTCCTCATATTTATATCTTATACTTGTAGGCACTTATTACAGTCATAAGTAGGTCTGTTATATGCTAAAAATCTGGTGCGCGCAAAACCAAACTTCAAAATAAAATTTTGGAATTCCATCTTTAACCGAGCTAAAGCTTACAGCTAACAAATCGTAAATACCATTAAAATAACAGAAGTCCTATTTATTATATCACCGGTTGATTATGGATAGTACGATCCGTTGATCACGGATTGTACGACTATTAGTTATTAAACTGTTATTTTCCATCGCAAAGTTTACTAAAATGGAATTAAGAGATTTGCATTGTTTGTCATAGGCAGGTCAAAAGATATGACACTAATTGTAAGTGGATACTGTCGGAAATTCACAAAGGGATAATTCATCAAATTATTCACTAATTTAATTTTCTAAAAGGTTACACGATGATTTTTCGAAATAAACGGACGATAGATATCTAATTATTTAAATATAATATTAAATCTAGAGGTATTAAACTACTATTTCCATGAAATAATTTTATATTTCACTTCTTCTTTCCCACAAGTACAATGGAATAGTATCTTAAACAATCTCATTGCCTTGAATCCGTGGATTTTGAATAATGTTTCAAACTTAAAAAAAAAATAAATTTAAGTTTACATTTAGTAAGAAAATTTCGTTTTAATTTCCTTGAAAACACGTGATTTACGTTGAATAATGTTAGTTTTTAGAAATTATTATTTATATTTTTCGCTTCTCTCCGTTGCCTTCTACAACTATATATATAAGATTTTTTTTTTAATTATCCGCATTCCAACTATATATTATACGCATACCTTCTGACTAGTATTTCCGAAGATTAATTTCGACTTGGATAAGCATTTTTGTTTTTTCTCCTTTATTCAATTATAAAAATTTTTCAGAAGTTATATTTAGCATTTTTTCGTAACTCTTAATAATGTGAGATAGTTAATTATTTAAAATAAACCATATTAAAGGTATTTTAAAGGAAGACGTATATGAACATGGGGCATTTAAGCCCTATAAAGTGACATCAATGGGGACAAGACTTAATTGATATTAAATATTACTTAATTATACAATGATCCACCGAGTTTTTAAACTCGGTGTTTTAATCAACATCGTTAGAGCCGTTTTGAGAAAATTGTGAAAATGTGTTTCAAAGTTGATATAGACTGGCACTTCCGGTTAGCCAATTTTAAGGAAAAGCTTGCAGTCACATCTAAGGTATATACCTATCTTAAATACGTAATATCAGTTCCGTACGACAATTCATTTTTGAGCTAGACTGTTAACATACACGCAGAGACCATCTTGTAGCACTTGGTTATTTATCTAGTACCTCAAAACGTGTATTTCCATTGAAAGCTCAAATTCGAAAATTTCCACGATCACAATACTTTCCCTTACTATATATTACATATATAGGCAAGTTACAGTAAATAATCGTAAATATTACATAATATAACTATAGTGTTTTGATCCCTCTCAAATCTCGTCTTTTAGAATTATAGTTATTTCTTCCGTTTTTTAAAAATTAATTTATTGAAATTTACGATTGTATAAATAAAATAAAAAAAGAGGTCTGATATAAGAATATAAAACCTGATAGTAACTTGTGAAGAAACTACCTATGATTATTTTAATTTAGGAGGTCCTTTGCCCATCGCCTTTTCAGAAACATCGGAAACTTGTCAAGAATATTTTTGGATGAAAGGTAATAAACTGGAGGGTTTGGATGATCACGGAGTTTGGATTTAAAAGAGGAATATCAATTTCGGGCCGAATATGCAACAAATGGAATATTGAAGACTTTATGGATAGCTTTATTTGTATCATACTAAGGAAGATTAAGAAATCTAGGGAGGATTTTGGATTATAAGGATTGGATATCAGTATAATTTGATGATTTTGTGGAGTCTCAAAGTTTACATAATTACAATATGTATTTTGTAAAATTATAAAACAAAGAGCAATCATGATAGTTTCAAATTAACTATTAAATAAAAAGTGTTAATTGTCTTAGGTATACTAGTAGCGGAATTGTTTGAATGAAATGTTTCAACATCAGGTTAGCATAATTAATTATAATGTTTTCAGTGTAAATAAAATTTTTGGAAAGGAAGGGGAAAAGAGGGTAGATTATTTAGACTAAATAGCTCTAGAGGAGTGGGGAGAGAGAAGAGTGATGGATGAGGGGGGAGCGGCTATCAGAGGGGCACATGCTCCTATCTCCCATCCCCTCATTACAACATATTGACCCGTCCAAGGGGGGCTAGCTCTAATCTTACATGCGCACATCTACCATCTTCTCCTCCCTCCCTCCTTGGCTACTCATCTCTCTTTCCTCCATCCAAGGAGGCTTAGCTCACCTTCAATGTATCCAGTCCTCTAATGTAAGAAAAACTTTAACCCCAATATTCCCATTGGTTAAAATTAATTTTTTTGTGACAAGTCGAAGCGATGGGTTCACTTCCACCAAGTTGCATTTTAGAAGCTTAGTGTGTGTGATAACGATGAACGAAGTTAACGATGTTCAATGTTGTTAGTGTTCTAAATAACACATATTAACAAATAAATATTTTAAAATTATCATATTTCGCAGTTGATAAAACAAATTTTCAATATATTATTGAGTTTGCAAGTCTTTATTACTTTATAGCACAAGTATATTTTTTGTTGTAGTAACATCTCATTCTTAAAACTTCTCGTTTTTCTAAGCTATCGACTAATTTTAAATAAAATATCAAGTAAAGTGAGTGGTTAATTCAAAACCTGAGAAAAAACTGGATTCTTACAAAATCATTTTATTCGATTTAAAATCTTAAATGATCCTGATTATTTTTGAAAATTTTGTTTGTAAATATATTTGTTGTTCTGGCAATGGCCAGATTCTCCACTTATTACATGAGTGTATCTGGCTAAAGCACTCTCGCTCAATCTCCACTGGGTTTAGCCCCAGTGACGCGGTTGAGAGAGGAGTGCAGAGATCTCCTGGAGTCAAGCTTTTCCCTCCACAGTTGGAGGGACAAGTTTAGCTCGGAGTTCTCTCACCTAATTGTAAATAGTGTATGTAGGTATGTTTGTGTTCTTTTTCATTTATTTATTTTTAGGTTATTTTATACTTATTTATTGTATATATATTATTATTATTCTACATAGAGTGTGAATGTGATCTCTGAACACTATTATAAATGTTCTTTGAGACAGATTGTAATATTTCCAATAATTAATAAAACAAAAAAAAAAATATATATATATATATTTGTAAAATACGGTGACCCTTATATATAATTTAATTCTGAATTTCATACTCCGTATTTGTTTCTCTTTTTTATTTAAGAATGAAAAGGAAAGTTCTTTAGTTGGAATCGATTGTCGCAAAATCCGTGCAGCACAGAGTTTGGAGTGGCACCTCCGTGCTAACCAGTACTTACATAATACCTTCAATTTATCTCTTTTCACTGTTCAAACATATTTTTAGCTTCAAAAAGTCCTATGATTTCAGAAGCGGTCTGTTTGAGTAAGGAAATCACAGAAAGTAAATTACCGTCTAACCAAGGAGTGGAGAGAAAGAGGCAGTTTCGTCAATTTTTTTAGGGTAGGCAACATTTTGAAATGAAAATATTTTTATTATTCTGCGACTGTTGTTCCTTTAGGAGAAATTGCTACAGAGAAAATGAGTATGTGGCCATACATCAAATTAAATATTTACAAAATAAATATATATAATTTAAATAAAAATATAGGAAGAAAAAAAAAACATACATATAGAATTAACACATTAGAATAAAATAACATAAGTAAACTAAATAGTTTCTGGGAGAATTTAAGATGTTCTATTATGTACATTTCTTGATCAGTCGGGTTGGGAAAGAAGTAGGTGCTTAAAAAGGAGAGATTTAAATGAGGAAACTGATTGAGCATGTCGGATATCGGGAGAGATAGTATTTCAAAAGGTGACGGTTTGAATTACAAAGGATTTCTCAAACGCAGCAGTTCGGCGAGGAGGAGAATAGAGGTCGGAAGAACGGGATCTGGTGGGCGGGATTGAATGGATGATTTGGATTGTGGGTTATGATGAATATAAGAAGGTCGCTGACTTTTAATGACCTGGTATAGAAAGGTAGCAAGGAAGTACTGACGGCGGTAGGATAGATAGAGCCACTTCAACTCGGTTTAATGCTGGGTAATATGCGTATCTCTTAAGATTCCGAAGACAAACGTATTGAGCAATTCATTAGGCGTTTAAGTATGGTTTCGAGATCTCCCGAGAGCCCACCGTACACCATACAACAATAGGCGAAGTGGGGGAAAACGAAAGAGGAAACCAGAAGTTGACAGGTTTTGTATGGAAGGAGATAGCGTTGACGGTTGAACTGTTTCAAGGTAGAAATAGTATGACGGGAAATTTGGCAGATGTGGCAGATCAAGGTTTTTGACGGAAGTGTGGAACGGAATAGGTGAGTTGTTTAGGAGAAGAGTGATAGGTACAGGATTGAATTTGATGAATGCGGGGGATCCGATAAGGAAAGCTTTCGTCTTCTCGGTGTTTAGGGTGAGCCTATTGCACTGTGCCCAAGCACAGATTCTGCTGTTGTGAAATCAGCCGGATCAAAGGAGAGGTAAATTTGGATACATACAGGATACATACAGGTAGTATTGATAGCGCACGATAGAGGATGGAAGGTCATTGATATAGATGGAATAAAGGGTAGATTTTGCTGCATCTTCTAACACCAACTTCTTAACATCTTCTACTTCTCCCTGTCCACCATTTCCTCCTCCGTCAGCCCTCGGCCGGCCTACTCTCAGCCACAACATCTCTCCACCTAACATGAGGTATTCCTCTCCTTCTCCCACCCTCCGCCTCTCACTCAAATGCAAATTAGGGAAGTCGTTCGCTATTCGTGCTTTTCATATGACCATACCACTGTAATCTTCTTCTTCCACTATTTCTAGTATATTGTTCTTAACTCCCTAAACTTTAACTAAACAAAAACAACTTATTAATGAGCTAAAGCATATAAAATAGAAGGGTATGTATTTTTATTTATATGATTTATTTTTGTGAATGCCTCATACAAATAGTCTAGTTAGAATGAAAGTTTCTTTACTTTTAGTAGGAACTTTATCAATTGGAATACATTTATATAAGTAACAAACTAATAGATATCAATCTATTATATTTATTTACATCCTAACTATATATAAACTAAAAAAAAAAAAAAAAAAAAATGAAATAGTTATCTATTACATCAGTATGGGCGTGGGTACCAGAGTGCCTGGTTCTGAACATTCTGGGTTCAATTCTCACCTGGGTCAGTTAATTTTCAATTATCAACAGCCCACACGAGGCGAGCGTAATGTTTCTTGAACATCGGCTCTAACTTACTCTAGAATTGTATTATATTTCTCAAATTTTGTCTGTTAATGTTATTGAGGGTATTGAACTCAAGCAATTTAGTCGACCAGATGATGTATTAAAAGACAAATAATAAAATATTAATATTTCGATCTATCAACTGATACACTTACTCAATCTTTTTTTTTTTTTACTATCAAAAGTGAAATACTGTATTTCTTCAAATGTTAGCACTATTTTGAAACGAGGTAAACAGTTCTATTTTATTGTAATTCTTTAAAACGAATATTCTATGAACAAAATATTTTTTTGACATTATTGCTCAAAATTATCAAATTTTATTTATATCAGGTATTTTATGCTGGATAGTAAGTGTTTCGTGCAAAAGAATTATTTCATGCAATATGAGTACTATAAGTATAAGTATTTCATGTAAAATAAATAGTGTAAAAATATTCGTTCTAGATACTTTGTTCAAGAGACAGATTGCTATAATACTCAATAAAGAAAAAAAAAAAAAGATACAAACAGATTGTTTAAAATTTATGTCTTGTAGTTTGCTTTGTAAGTATTACATTGTTCAGTTACTGTATAATTTGTTACTTATTTCATAACGACATATTATACTAAAATATAAATATATAAAGTTAAATGAATGTAATAATAAAAAATATATTTTATTTATTTTTATTTTTTAAAACTAAGCTATTAAACTCGTGATATGTTTATAATGTGATCAATAAAGACAATTAGATGTTATTTAGTAAAAAAATCGGTCGATGGTAGCTGAAAACGTGTGCCAAGGAACGCCAATATAGCTTCCTCAACGTTTGCATTGCCTAAAAAATATCTATATTACAAGATCTAAAATTTTTCTTATGAGAATAAAATCTCTGGGAGAATCCTTTTTCGGAAATTCAGTAATCTCTCAACATATACTGGTTTGATATCCACGAGTTTTGTTTATCAGCGAATACTAAAATGTGAAAAATTTCCGTAAGTGCAGATTGCATATTTTATGACTCGGGATTAAAACAAAAATCGAGTGGGTACTGAATATGAATACCACCACTGTTAGTGCAAAAAGTTGCATGTAAACATTGAGTGTTTTTCAGGAAAACATAAAAGCTAATTGTTTAGGCAACTTTTCCAATTATGGCAAAATAACACTGATGAGTTTCAATAAGGCAACATTCTAAATTTTATGGTAACATTCAAATTTTTAAGCAGTGGACTGTATCTCAAGGTATTGGTAGGTTAATGATTGTGCAAAAAAATAGCTTACCGTCTATATGCCACCCTACATCTTTTTTACTTGGAGGGCTATCCGCCGTGTAGTCCTTGCTGGGTGAATGCTGGTCAAGAAGTGGCCTCGAGACAACCAGTCGCTCTCAAAGCTTAAGTGTTATCTTTTATCTTTTAGATCTGCCCCCACCACTGGCCGTAACGCGGGTAATTTAAACCTTCCCTACCTTCCCTTGCACAACCATATCCCCCACCGTGAAACATCTCATTTCACAAACAAAAAAAAAAAAAAGAAAAAAACAAACTCAGAGATTGGTGATTACCGGGCAAGGCATAAACTTGAGGAAAATTGCTTGGTTTACTATAAAGAGAGAGGCAAAACCCAATTTTAGTCAAAATTAAAATTTAATAGCTAAAGGCAAAACTGAATTTGAACAACCAGTCGCTTTCAAAGCTTAAGTGTTATCTTTTATATTTTAGATCTGCCCCCACCACTCGCCGTAACGCGGGAAATTTAAACTTTCCCTACCTTCCCTGGCACAACCACTAATTGCTTCGTTATGATTTATTAGTATAATTTCATAATTTATTGCCCTCTGTTATTTTTCATTGTACCAGAATGCTTACGACCTTTTGCAGTTACAGTAGTAATATGTACTTAATCGACATGTTTTCATTCGTAAAATCGATGTTACAAAAACTACATAAGAGAAATAAGAAAAACTAAACTTTTCGTTTTTTCAGATTTAACGATACCAATACTTTTCTTCAGTCAGGACAAAACTATTTAAGCTGAATATAAAAATATATGTAAAAATCACACACAAACTTGATACCACGACGAGCTGGTTGAACTTAAATAGAAACAAACACAACCACAAATAAGATTTTTCTTTTTTACAAACTCAGAGCAAAAAATAATTTAAATTTATTGAAAATTACACGAAATCTAAGTAACGTGTGGAATCGACGAAACATAAAGTGTAAATTAACTCTTTGAATAAAACCTAAAATTTTATAATCCACAAAAATATTGTCACAACCTAACTCCCACTACATATGATCAGTGCCTTTCACATTTCACAGCCATTATATTGTTAACAATTATTTATATTAATTTTAATTATTAAGTGAAATTCATATTAGAAAATTGACGGTAAGCTATTTTTTTGCACAATCATTAACCTACTAATCTCTTGAGATACAGTCCACTGCTTAAAAATTTGAATGTTGCCTTATTGAAAGTCATGAGAATTATTTTGTCATAATTGGAAAAGTTAACGGACAATTGCTTGCAATTGTTTGAAATGTCTTAACATCTATACTTATTTATAAAAACCGATGTTTCAGTTGTCATAGGATTCATTAGAAGTGTTTAATTCTACCCAGCATATACCGTTAGATTTGAACAAAAAATATCGGCGAACCAGCTCTAAATATTAAAATGATAGTTTTCATTCCTTCTCCCATCATCTCACATCAGAGCATTATTAATGCGCCAATTATGATAAAAATTTCTGGGCATGACGGGGAAAGGATGTTAGTTTGTCACTAATGCATTCAAACTTCCAAATTTTAACTTTTATTTTATCTTCAACAGTCCAAATGTACTACAGCAGCATTAGTTCGCCCAAGTGAGCGGCCCGGAAAATGAATCTTGACACTTCCACTCTGATAAGTACGCGACGCCGACATCAAGATACCGTCAGGGGTTGGCAAAAATGATCACAGAGTCCACTTACCGCAAGCACTTTAATCTATAAATTCTTCTGCAGAGATGTTTGAAATAGGATACAAAAAGTTTAAATTAAACAATTGGTGATAAGAAAATAATGAAAAATGTTGGAATCAAGAATATTCTGTATGGTTGTTGTTTTTTCATACAAACATAAACAAACGATTTTTACCACTCATCTAATTTTAGTGCAACACAGTGACAGATCCAAGAATTTTCTAAATAAACCAGGAAATATTAATAAGAATTCAATTAAAAACAGTTTCCAAGGTATCAAAGCACTCTTTAGATAGAAGATAGAAAGTAAACTTTATTCTGGGACAAGGTCCCTTATGAATAACAGATATGAACAAAAACATAAAAACTACATCTGGCCAAAAATTACATTAATCAATATTAAAGAATATATACTGTATCTTCAGTGAAATTAAATGAAAACAAGTAAAAATAAAATAAAATTTTGAGAAAAAACGAAATAATAAAAAAAAAACATTATTTAAATGAAAAGAAAACAAAATAAAATAAGCATGGGTTGATTTTTAAAATTAAAACTCAATCAATTTTATCAACCATTCACCTCAGTCAAAATCTGTTTCGCAATATTTATTTTATTGTATAACGTCATTTTGGGGTGTGAGAAGGAATTGGTAGAGATGATATTTAAATGAGGACAAGGAAGAGGCATAGCGGATTTCAAATGACAAGGAATTCCAGAAGGCAGTGGATCGGGCAATAAAGGAATATTCTAACGTCTTAGTTCTATGGGAAGGGATATAAAGGTCGGAAACACGGGATCTTGTTTTCTGGGAGTAGACCACGGGTTTAAACTGTAGGAGACTGTATATGTAGGAAGGGTGTCTGGTGTTGATTGTTTGGAATAGGAAAGATCCGAGGAAATATTGTCTGCGGAAAGAATGGAAGAGCCACTTAAACTCGTCGTAAAGGTGGGACACATGAGACCGGCTTGATGTATCGAAGACAAATCTTAAGCATGTATTCATGAGTCGCTTCAATCTATCCTCGAGTACCATCGGGACTTTAAGCTAAAATATTAAGATAAAACGAAAATAAATGAAGAAATTTCAGTATAAATATTCAAATTTTTTAAATTATTAATTGTTTTTTACTAAAAAGTATAAATGAAAAAATAATTGTTTAATACAATTCACTTTTCGATTCAAACAATAATAATAGAAGTGCCCGTTGGTTAATTACTTTTTCAACATCAATTACTAATAGTAAATACTTTTTTGTTATCCCCTGGATCCGCTAGTGGTGCAATGTGTGCAGTCGAGTGTATTCTTAGTATCAGTTTTAATTGATATTTTCAAAGCTACGATTTAGAATTTTTGTTTAGGGAATTTTTATATTAGAAATTTTTATTTATTTTTATTAATTTAGTTTCTCGATTCTTTAATGAAGGTATTCTTTTGGAGGAAGTAATGATTCTTTCTTACCCGCCCTATAATCAATATATTGGGAACAATAAACATGATATTAGAAAAAGATAAACATCAGGAAACAATGCATATTTAACTTGAATTTTGTTTTAAATCCTCTCGACCCCAAACCTTGAGGCTTTTATTTATTTATTTTTGAACACAAAAATGAATCCGCACGGTATGCCGCAGACACATTGTTCATCACATTTATTATACATCTGAGAAATACAATTTCTAATGGAATGAAAAAGGTAGGGAATAAGTGGGTTCTGGCGCTACACGGAAGGGACCCTGAGTAGAACGGATCGATCGATCTGGCAAAAGAAAACTCATAAAAAGACCGGTCAATGTACACATCATTAATTATACACGGCCCTTACCGGTGTCCTTAATGGCGGGGCCGTTATTTACAAACACCTAGCTCTTCCCCTCCCCCATTCTCCGTCATAAATAAATTATCCTACAATGCCGCATTTTCTGGACTAGTCACCTTTGTCTTAGGTATGTATTTAATCTAATACCTACAACATTTAGGTAACGAATATTGATTTCTTCATCCTAACAAAACGTTGCTTCTTAATACCGATGTTTTGCAAATGGCCATAGACGTATCCAGATTTGGGCCAGCTGTGCTAGATGCCCTCTTCCATTTTGAAATTTTTTTTTTTATTTTTTTATTTCTTAAAGACATTTACAACTGTATTAAATAAATACATCTAGTAAATTAGAACATAATGTATATAATGACATGAAAAACACTTGCTGAGTAACTACCCAATTGTAGCACTCTAATGATATGTTTACATTAGGAGATCACGGGGCCATCTTCTTTTCAGACGCCTCGGAGGGTTATCAGGAATTGAAGAGGAAGCAAGGTTAGAAACGAGAGGGTTGGGATGATTCTGAAGTTTATTATGGACGGATAGGTATCTGGATTGGGCCAGATTTGAAACAAAAGGAACATTAAGGTCATTATGGATGGTTTTATTTGTAAGAAAGTAGGGAGCATTGAGGATTTTACGAAGGATTTTGGATTGTAAGGATTGGATACGAGAGGAATTCGATGGTTTAGTGGAGCCCCATAGCTCAACTCCGTAAGTCCAAATAGGCCTTATTATAGTCAAGTATATGAGTCTTTTGTAATTAATTGGAAGATTAGAGCGTTTGTCTAGTAAGTGCTGAAGTAATCGAAAACGTCGAGCAGTTTCTTCTCGTTTCAGTCTAGTATGAGGATTCCAAGTTAGTCGTTTGTCCAGGTGGAGTCCTAAGTATCGGATTTGCTCAACAGGGATAAGTGGAGTATTGTTAAAGGAAACTGTAGGACAGGAAGTTGTTGGTTTACGACGAAGGGTAAAGGTAATTTGGTGGAATTTATTGGAGTTTATTTTAATTCTCCAGTTTTGACACCATTATTTTAGATTTATGATGTGTGATTGAAGCATTTGGGATGTAATTGCTGGGTCATTATTTACTGATAGGATACATGTGTCATCGGCATATGTGGTGATGACAGTGTTGGGATAGGTAGGGATGTCAGCTGTATAAACTGTATAGAGGATAGGGCCTAGGATACTACCTTGAGGAACACCAGCGGACTGGGAGAAAAAAATTAAATTCAAATATTAATAAATATAATAAACAAAAATATAAGAAATTCTCTAACAATAACAGGTTAATTGTTACTATGCGGTGGTGTGGAAAGTACGTAGAGATTCTTGGAAAAAAACAAACTTTTATTCTTTCAACTATATATCAACTACAAAGTTTATGTTTGTTTATACATCATTAATCCGCTATATATCTTTAATAAGCTATACACCCTCACCCGTGAACAAATATTACCTGACCTTGAAAACTTAGATTGTGGAATAGATTCCTGTTCTTCCATCGAATCCATGGTTGATATTCTGACTAGCGATCTCCTCAGAATCCTTAAAAACCATGTCCCCATAAAAACTTCTACATTTTGTCACCGAACTTCACTTTGGATGTGTCACGAAATGAAAAATCTGCAGAAGAGGTGAGATGCTGTCTGTAGACGCTTTAGGCGTACTTGGCTTGCAGATGACTATCAAGCGTTTAGGCTACCATGAAGTCCTCTCATCAGTTTCGGATTCCAAATTTAAACGATTAATCCTTACAAACTTTCTTTCTGTGAACCCTCCAGATCCCCTCCATCACAAGTCTTTCCCGTTTCATCCGACAATTTTAAGTCACGTCTTATATCTACTTCTTCTCTACCCTCCTCTTCCAACTTCGTTCCTGAGCCATCATTCAATGATGATGACTTATTTTTCCAACATTTCCCCAACAGACCTATTAACCGCTGTAATGAAATATCACACCAAATTCATAGGACCAGATAGCATTTCTGTCAATTAATAAAATTATGTCGGCCTGAAATCCTCCCAGTTCTCTTTTTCATCTAAAAATTTCTCCTATAGAATTCAATATTTCCTACCTCTTGGGAAAAAGCCATTGTCCTTAAATTAAAAAGTTCCTTTAAATAAACAGTCTAATCCATCCTCTACCGAAGATTTCCACCCAATCTTAATTAGTTCCAATCTCTCAAAACCCCTAGAAACATTGGTGCAATCCCAAGTTTCCAATTTTCTTGAAAAGTCCAACCAACTTAATCCTCTCCAATCTGGTTTCCATCCTGGCTACTATACAAAACTCGCCTTAGTTAAAATTACCAGTGATATTCAAACTGTGATGGATGATAAAACAGTAACTGCCCCTATACTTCTTGACTTCTGCAAAGCCTTCTACTTCATTAAACATTCCATCCTTTTCAACTAATTAAAATCATTGTCCTTCTCCAATAATTCTATCTTTTGGTTCCAATCTTTCCTCTCAGAACGAACCCAAGTCTCCATACCCAATCAACCACTTATCTGCCTACCTTTTTTTTATTTTCCGGAGTTGCCCAGGGATCTCCTCTCTTTTTAACTCATATTATAACGACCTACTTGATTCAATTCTCCATTGGTCCCATCACGTTTAGCTCAAATATACCTAACCTTTTCTCCCCCCGAATTATTGGTAGCATTTGCCAAGGTTCAACAAGGTCTAGATCAAATCAGAGTGCTACCAATGGGTAGTTTCTCAACAAGCGTGTTTCATGTTAGTATATTCCTCTGTACACATTTACTCAATGTATTCATACTAATACAGTTGCAAATATCATAATAAAAGCTAAAAAAAAAAAAAAAAAAAAAAAAAAAATTTTACTATCGTAATATCGTTATATTATTAAATGAAATGCTTGCGATTTCTACAAACAAAATTAAACAAAAATTGTGTTGCAATGTTGTTTTGTTTCTCTAATAAATGACATTGAAATAAAGAATTTAAAAATAATCTTAATATCAATTTCGTTTCATGTCTAGCCTGTAATTTTCATAGGATTTTATTCTAGATAATTGTATTTATTGTATCTTGATAATCCTATTTATTTATTTATCTACTTGAAATTATCATCAAAAACACAGAAAAGTATTACTTTTCAATAAATTAAACAAAAAAAAAAAGTAATGTTGATATAAACCTTCATTGATAGGATTGAAAGAGTAGTAGGTAGGTTTGACGGTAGGTAGTCCTTACTTCACAATTCAAATCCCCCATCAAGCATTTCTGATTGAGCGAATCTGGTAGTTTTATAGACCTTGAGATTTAACCTTATCTATCGATATAAAAACATAGTAATTGCTCTAAAATGACACGAAACCTAATCAAATATGCGAATACTTACAACAAGCGCGTAAGTTTCAGATTTCTCAA
Source organism: Nezara viridula (assembly GCA_928085145.1). Classification (NCBI taxonomy): domain Eukaryota; kingdom Metazoa; phylum Arthropoda; class Insecta; order Hemiptera; family Pentatomidae; genus Nezara; species Nezara viridula. Next base: position 64,785,516 of record OV725078.1, on the reverse strand, counting down.
AGGAAAACAGATTATCAAGCCAATTTCATTTTGATACCGACAAAATTAGATATTTTGGCAATATATTTTCTATTCAATATTGTACTGATACAAACATTAAAGAACCATATTGATATTGAGTATCTAAACGTACCTGCCCGATAACACAATAACGTTAAATATTGAAAAATCCATTGCCCAAAGAGGTTACCGTAGGCTTAATCAACCAGAAAGAGTTTTTTAGCAATGAATAATAGCTAGTGAAGCAAAGTTAATGAATAAAAATTTGGCTATTATAATCATACTGTGCTGACAAATTAGGATACCGAGAGTGGTATTAATTACTAATCATTTTAGGTTTGATTAGTATATCTTAATACCAAAAACTGTATTATACAAAAATATACAATATATACACACATATTATTTACACATCTATAGATCAATTTTTACAGTATAATCATATAAAATAAAAATATTTCTTCTTGGCCAAATATACAAGTGCACGCCTACAGCGCTGACTGGTAATGAGCGTGCGAACTAAGTCATGGTCTATCATGTATGGCCATTGACTTGTCGATATCTTTTTTCTTTATTTTATTGGAATCGCACAATATTAAAAGGAAAGATTGAAAAATTTACTTGGAATTATGTGTGGTCAGTTTTAATGGTGTAGCCCCTTATTCACAAATTTCAGTCACAAAGTATAAAGTTAAAGGAAATACAATGTATGTATATGAACTTATGCATAATTTTAAAGGAAAAAACTAATCCACTTGTTAGGATTATTGCTTTCATGGTATGTAAATAGAAAAGAAACAACATAGGCAGACATTTAAAATTAAACATATCTCTCCTTAATCAAAACGAAAGTTTAGGGATTATTTTGGAAATTTGGCTTATATGAATTTGTTTCTAGTGACAAAGCACCTTAGTTGTTTTATGTATATATGTATATATATATCCTGATATCGAAGAACAAAAATCAATTACAAATCGTGAAGTAACAAAATTATATACATATTTCGAGGGTAATATTAAAATTTTTGGGTAGTATTAGGATATACTTAATGGTTTAATATTATTGAGAGTTTTTAGAAAAGTAAAACCTACGTAACAAGTGATATGAACTGAAGCTAGGCGGTTTATGTTTAATTTAATCGGGCATATCTTTACAATGATATCAATTGTTTTAATACAGCTGTATAGTACATTTAGAGTAATATAACTATGATTAAAAGTGGTCATTTCATGAGCGTGAACATGGATTCGATCGGATATTCAGATAAGTAATTTTATTGCGCAACTACAGATAGATATAGCTTTGGTTGATTACAGACCTTGAAGGAAGTTCCACTAGGTAGCGGTAGGTTTGCTACATGAAATGGCACTTTGAATGAGAGCTTAGAGCCTGACCTTAGTGTGATGCCAAACCCACATGAAGTATGTTCGAAATTGTTCACATTCAATCGCATTGCATTGATTTATAAACTTTATAAAATTAAGTATTTAGTATTAGTTTTAATGATAAGTAATTGTTTATAATAAGTCTTAGTTTTAATTATTAGTTGTAAATATTATTTTTAAGGCAGTGTAACAGCCAACAGCTGATTGGGAGGAAAAACAAAAGATAGTCGAGAGAGAGAGATGGCGGAACTTCGCGAGTGTGGAGGCACGCTAAGGATTTAGTTGTGTGAAATACTTTTACGGTGAACACCGGATTTTCTTTTCCTATCCATGAACCTGTATTTATCAGCGACGAGTGCCGTTTGATTTTACAAGTTGGTGAATGAACATTTTCACACTTTAAAGTGGTAGACTGGAGAGACCTTGACGAAGCTAGTTCGAATAAGCTCCCGCTTCTTCAGATAATTCAATGTGCCTATTGGACAAAGTTCGGCATTGAGATTTTGTAAATACGTGTATATAAGTTTTTATTTCCTATCTATTTTTTTAAAATATTTGTAATTGGTTTATTGTATAGTTGTAAGTCAATGTTTAGTTCAATAATGATCATATGTCCTTTTTTTTATAATTAAAGTTAATAGTATTTTCTTTGTTTTCTTATAAATCTAATTCCTTGTTCATAATTTTCATTTCCTTTAACAGTTATATGAATTAATAGAAATAAGTAAATTCATCATTAGTATTAATAATAGCCAGAAATATTTTATTATTTTTCTTCTGGCTGTTTTCATGTTTTATGTATATATTATATTGTTTTTTTATGTTTAATAAGGAATTGTAAAACCCTATTCGAGGGATTAGGGAAAGTCATTATTAACCAAGTAGGAAGGTTCGATAGGTTATGACGTTAATTAATATATGTTTTTAAACCCATAGATTCCGAGTTCGTAGCTCACTCCGCGTCCTATTTTTTTTTTTTTATTTAACTACTCCATTCTCAATGTCTTAATTTTACTATTTATTTTCATTTCTTATATAACTTCATATTTCTTTTTTATGTTTTACATTTTATTCTAAGATTCCCATTTTAACACTTATCTCACCCTTTTTGATTATGCCTACTTCATCATTCCACACTTTGTAACGGTTATTATTATTTATCTCTTAGTTCTTACTATTGTCATTATTCTAACAATTTCATTTTACTTTATTTTATTTATTTTTTTTTTTTATTTTTTTTTACCATCACTACTTATGTTTCTCATACCTTGTTATCTGGTTATTTTCTTAGCCCTGATGAAGGCCTGAACTTCAGGTCGAAACGTCGGCTTATGTAAAAATAGATATTATTTATTTTTGCCTTCTTTTTTGACTGACCATCCCAACTATTCATTCTTCTCTTCATTATCCACGACAGTCAACCATTTACCAATTATGAATTTTTTTTTTAAATTAAATTTTTTTTTTTATGGTTTTCACTATTTTCCAAATTCAACCAATTAGATAGCGTGGCGCTCGTTGGATAGTAAGTAATAATTAATTGACCCTTGATTGTTTTTTTATTTATTTTTTTTTAAGAACCCTGCCGTCTCCACTGAGTATCCGGCAAGTTTGTTGCGGAAACAAATTTTCCAAATTAAAGACCGTAACAATATCAAAAATAAATATAATACATATACACGTACAAGGAACACATTCGTACACACTTTTTTTATTATATAAATAAAATACATTTTTTTAATTTTACTAATGTCTTTCTCTCGAGAGAGAAGGCAGTGGACCAGTTTGATTCGATGGTTGTGTTCTGAACTCGTCTCTCAGTTTTTGCCTATTTTTCAGCGGAATCTCTTTGATTATTCACTGAATATAGTTCAAGTGTACATCATAGCAGTTGATATTTACTGTTTGATATATATATATATATATATATATATATATATATATATATATATATATATATATATATATATTTAAACTTAACTATTTAATTGGGAATAAGGTCCTTTAATTATTATTTAATAAACTATTGAATGTTCATTTCTTCTGTTTATTGACGTTTCGATCCCGGTATTTTCTTTTTATTAGTCAACCATGGGATCCTCTTCAAAGCTAGAATTTAAAAAAATAGAGCTTCGATCAGGCCAGAGACACACCGACAGCCTCAGCACCGTCCACTAGCACATATATTAAGCTACTGTGCTATGTCAGTAGCTTAATATATGTGCTAGTGGACGGTGCTGAGGCTGTCGGTGTGTCCCTGGCCTGATCGAAGCTCTATTTTTTTAAATTCTAGCTTTGAAGAGGATCCCATGGTTGACTAATAAAAAGAAAATATCGGGATCGAAACGTCAATAAACAGAAGAAATGAACATTCAATAGTTTATTAGATAATAATGAAATGACCTTATTCCCAATTAAATAGTTAAGTTTAAATTTAATACTCAAAGGTCGATTAAGAAAAAGTTGTAAAGTATATATATATATTTATATATATATATATATATATATATATATATATATATATATATATTTTTTTTTTTTTTCCTTTTCATCTTTTATGATATGCAGCATTGTCACCAAGTGATGTCCAGTAAGGTTCCCACTAAGACGCCTCGGTCAGACGGCATTAGTACCCATTGTGATTCACCAGCCAAACAAAGAACTCGTCGCTGCCTGCAAGAAATCTCTTCAATAACCACAGTGAGCACTTCAGATTCAGAACCTGAACCTCAACTAGGTACGTCTTCGCAAGAAATGGAGATTCTTCAACTCCTTTCTTTACTCCAAACCCGTTCCAAGCGCTTCATAATGACAGAGAACCGAGAGGTAATGGAGTCAGCAGCAATACCCAGGGAACTAAGGCCTCCTCCGATATTTGTAAAAAATATTAAAAATGTCCAGCTATTGTGTACACAACTTAACGAAATCTGCTCCGGCAGTTATTCTTGCCTCAACAGGACCAACGATACAAAAATAACACCAGATACTACAAAAACCTACCGAAAAATTGTGAAGTATCTGTCCGAAACGAATGCAAATTTCCAAACGTACCAGCTGAAACAGGAGAGATTGTCATGAGTGGTGATAAGAAATTTGCACTCCTCAAGGACACCTGGCCTACTACAAAGGCTGCCAAACTTATAAGAACCTCAAATCCAGATACCAGAAGAACCGGATTCAAGATGAGACAACCAGACCAAGAAGAGAACCTTCTAGAATTGTTAGTAATAATGTATCATACTCCAAACTACTTGGAGGTAAGAACCCAACTAATTCATGTGAAGCCCTGCCACAACAACAACCTCAACCCCAACCTCAATATCCTCATATTCCTCCTCCTTCAAATGAAACAGATCTCACCAGTGTGTTAGCATCTTTTCTCACCAATTTCAAATCCCTAGTTACTCCACTCATATCACTCCTCACAAATCTCGTATCTCACCTCATCCCTCCTTAAAAAATCCTTAATGCCTGACATCCCAAAACCCATATCCATTTTCCTTTGGAATATTATGGCAACGTTCAAGACACTCCACCCCACCAGTCGCCGCTCTTATAATTATTTCACTAACCGATTAAAGCAGGAATTGGCCACCTTCAAATCCCAATCCTTCAACTCCTATCTTACCTACCTCCTACCTCTCTGTTCACAACAATTCTCTATGGAGGATCACCAACAACATCATTAAATCCCATCATAGTTCCCATCCCCTCCGTCGATGCGATGGCTCCTGGGCAGCTTGTGATGAAGACAAAGCTGAGGAATTCGCCTCCTCGGCGAGGAGAGGACTCCTCTCCAAAACATTCACCTCACGTCCGGAATCCGACCCCATCCATACCACAACAGTAGAAGAATTCCTCTCTTCACCCATCCTATTCTCCTTACCACCAAAAGCTGTTAATCCTTCTGAGGTCAAACATAATTTTTAAAAACTATCTCCCCATAAATCTCCTGGATACGACCTCCTTACCTCTCAAATCCTTCGACAACTTCCTCCTAAAGCTGTTTTATTTCTCACTTACTTATATAATACCATCCTTAGAACCACTCACTTTTCTCTTTTGTGGAAACATTCCACTATTATCCTGTATCCGAAACCAGGCAAACCACCCACCACCTCGATGTCCTACAGACAAATTAGCCTACTTCCAATCCTTTCAAAAATCCTTGAAAAGATCCTCCTGAAAAGAATCCTACCCTTTATAGAATCTCAAAATCTTCCTTCACACCAGTTCGAGTTTCGTTCACAACACTCCACAGTCCAATAAGGACTCCGAGTGATCGATCATATTTCTGCAGCACTGGAAAGCAAGCAATATTGCTCGGGTGCATTTCTGGACATAGCTCAAGCTTTCGACCGGGTATGGCAAGCCGGGCTTCTTTCCATGCTGAAAACCCATCTTCCGCAGTCGTTATACCTAATCCTCCGCTCCTACTTCTCTGGTCGCACCTTTCGAGTTTGCTGTGGTTCAGAATTTTCCAATTCCTACCCATTTGAAGCCGGTTTTCCTCAAGATACCGTCTTGGGCCCCGTCCTTTATATCTTTTTTACCGCTGATATCCCTGTCCATCCCAATAACTTCCTGGCAACATGCGCCACCTTATCATCCAACTGAGATCCCCAAATAGCATCCTTAAATCTGCAAAGGCACCTCTCCCTGATTGAGCACTGTTGTAATAAATGGCGCATCAAAGTAAACGAATCTAAATGAAAATACATTACTTTCACACTCCACCGCAGTTCCTGTCCATCACTCCAATTTAATTCCATCCAGCTTCCTTTTTCAGACACAGTTCTGTATCTTGGCTTTCTCTTGGACCGAAGACTAACGCGGAACCCACATACTAGACAAAAGACAAGAACTTAACCGACGATACGGCCAATTATACGGACTACTGACTAGAAAATCTTAACTTTCAATCGACAACAAATTACTGATCTACAAGACAATCCTGAAACCTATTTGGACTTACGGACTTGAATTTTTTTACTGAATTTTCTAAAATCAAACGCATCCAATCTTTTCAATCCAAAGTATTCCGAACAATAGTCGATGCTCCGTTCTATGTAAACAACAAAACCTTACATCATGACCTTAATATCCCATTTGTCCTTGACCTTATTCCTGAAAGGATTTCCAAATTCCATCAGAACCTTATCAATCAACCAAGTCCCCTAGCACAATCCCTATCTATTTCCCTCATCCCTACAACCCTCCTCGAAGGTTGAAGCGGCAGTGATCCAGAGATATTTTGTAGTATATATCTTGGAGTTCTGGCAATGGCCAGATTCTCCACTCAAGGCATGAGTGTATTTGGCTAAAGCGCTCTCGCTCAAACTGCACTGGCTTTATCACCATTGACGAGGTTGAGAAAGTAACGCAGTGATCTCTTAGAGTCCTGCTTTTCCTTCTATAGTTGGAGGGAGAAGCTGGGCTTAGGGTTCCCTGCCTGATTACATATATTGTATATATGTATGACTGTGTTATTAATTTACTTATCTTTAGGTTATTTTATTTTTTATTGTACATAGTTTTTTTTATTATTATTTTACTTTTGTTAATTTTATATTTTCTGTATATATGGTGTGAATGTGTTCATATATCACTATAATTATTGTCCAAGAGAAAGATTATAATATGTCTAAATAAATAAATAAAAAACTAATATCTCTATGATTTGATCTCTATGTATTGAGCTAATTCGTTTGGCTGTTATTTTTTATTATTATTTTCTCCCCTGGACCATTTTAACAGTTTCTATACCAGATTGGGTTTCGACTGAGTTTGTTTGGCTCTACTTTCTGTTAATTGGAGGAGCGGGCGGTGTGTGTAATCAAGTTTGTTCTCGTCGCCGGGTGAAATCCACTCAGAGCGGTCCTCCTCACCCACCATTGTCCCTCCGCTCCGACCCTTGTTTGCTCCGTGATTTTCCCTAATTCGCAAACCGTTTCCAAACCACCATTCTCGAACAAACAAGAAACCCATTTTTATGAGAAAAATAAACAAGTGTGGTTCTGGTTTTTGGCTTATAGGTACTCACACAATGTTTTGATTTTATAATATTCAGGATCTAAATAAATTAGATATAATTTTGAAATTATCTCCCACTTTTGATCAAAATTGATACTTCTCATAGCCAATTATCAGTATCGTAGTATACGCATACAATGCTAGTTTGCAAATTTGGTAGGAGCAACTTCAGAACAAACATCAGCACTATTGTCTCAAAATTGACAAACTTAATCAAACCTGAGTTGGATTTATTTTTCTTTGTTAGTGCAACAAATTTTATTGTAGTAATGAACGTCATAGTCAAATATTCTTCATTAATAAAACATTCTATTGCAACAAAAAACATGTATGTCGTTTCCGTTTCTGCATGTTACCTCCATCGCTACGGTGACTAAAGTCTTGTTCACCAGAATTGTTTTTATTAATCCATGCCATGAACCATTTTCATGTAAACGAGGCTTCAACTACGTTTGTAGAAATCAGTAATGACAAAACGTTGAATATTATTATAAATTATAATTGCAGCTCTTGTCCTGTCTAAATTTTTGCAATAGATGAGCTGACTTACCTTAGTTGCGAATCTTTTAAACCTGCTAAAGTCTTGAAATGGTCCTAAATCCATGTAATTATATTGGTAATTTTCTCGACAGTAGCGTGAGTTGGAGTGACTGAGCACATCACCAGAAAAATGACCAAATTTATAACCTAGGTTCTTCTTAATAGGTAACAACTAAAGGGAGAACCACATAGACGCCTTGAGCGGAAGGATATGGTTATGTTGAGAAAATACTTCTAAGTAACTTCAGACAGTAGCCATATCAAATATACCACATTTTTTAAAACTATTTAAGGTTTAATCTCGTCCATTAAAATATAAGTTGGTTGTTATTTTGACAAAAAAGTGCTATTGTTAGACACATGCTCACTTGGTGGACGCTTGGATTTTAGGGCCCATGATTGATTTTTTTCTTGGCACCCCATCTCTCATTTCTAAATCGGCCTTTACCTATTTTTTTATTCTAGCGAGTTATTATTATTATATCGAGATATACATTTGTATTTCCACCAGTTGCCAAGAAATTTCAAAACTTTATGTAATTGTTACAGCAACTACTACTGAAGCTAGAAATAGTAATTTCGACATAAGAATTTCTTGTTTATCAGTGAATATTGATCAGAGTATCGGACATATAAACGTACTTGACCTTACCCTGTGGCTCAAGGAACCCTTTAAATCAAATCAAACCTGGGATTTTTTCTTTCCTAGAAATTTTTCTGAGAGTTTATAATATGTATGAGAAATAAGAATAATTGTGTAATAAAAAGGAGAGAAAATACAAAGCTGTAGATTTATTATACTTCTTATTACACCTCGAAACTAAAGCAAGATAATTATATGATAACATATTATATAATTATGTATTATATAACATATTATATAATAACACAAGATAACATACAAACTGCTTTGGGCAACGTCAGTACCTGGATTGCTGATAATGGTTTTAAAATTTCATCAAGACAGTTGCGATTCTGTTTAGCAAAAGACAGCCAAACTTATTACCATCACTGACCATAAACAATCAATCAGTCTCCTTCTCCAACGTTATACGGTACTTGGGAATGACCTTTGATATAACGCTCAGATGGACTCAGCATGTTAAACAATTAAAAGCAAATTGCCTCCGCTCCCTGAATCTCTTAAGCATGGTCAGTAACACTAGCTGGGGTACCGATCGAAAAAAGCATGCTAATAGCACACTAAGCATGCTGTATAGGACACTGATAAGATCGAAATTGGACTATGGCTGTAATGCTTACAACTCGGCATCGAGTACCATTTTAAAAATTCTAGATCCTGTACATAACGCTGCCCTAAGAATAGCTACTGGTGCTTTCCGATCCAGCTCTGTAAATAGTCTATATCAAAACTCATCAAGTTTTGAAAATGACCCTTAGTATGGTGAATCGTCAAATTAATGCGTATCAATAAAATGTTGGTGAAAATTGGCCTAATTTATTGTAAAAAATAAAAAACTTCAAGACACCAAAAGTAGGAAAAATGAACAGAAGAAATATTTTTTTCTCTTTCACCACTATGTAATAATCATACTGCTGATTTGGTTGCAATATATAAAGGTTTAAATGATATACAGCCCACTAAACAAAAAATGGTCATATGTACAGATTCTCTAATTAGTCTAGGAAATGTTTTCTCATCAAATATCATAAAACAAAACATTCTTTATTCAATAAAGTCCGCAAATAGAAATAATATATCAGTAATTTTTTTCTGGGTCCCTGGGCATTGCAAAATAACCGGTAATGAACTGGCTGATCGAGCTGCCAAAAAAGCCATTACTGATGGCTTTTTTATACCTTATCGGGGAGTACCTGTAGAAGATTTTATAACTGTCATCAAACAGAAAATTAAGACAAAATGGGAACAGATATTGTCAAATGTAACTGAAAATAAATTGAGGGAGGTTAAGGGTGACGTTTCCTCTTGGGCATTATCAAATAGGAATAACCACAGAGAGGAACTTATTCTTGCGCGCCTGCATATAGGTCATACACGCCTTACCCATGGATACCTGATGGCCCGTGATTCTTCGCCAACATTCCAAACTTGTGGCACTCCTCTAACAGTGAAACACATCTTAACAGAATGCAGAGCTTACTTAACATTGAGACTCTCTTGTGACTTGACAAACGATCTATACTCCATTTTACAGGACAATACGAATGAGATTGATAAACTGTGTTCTTTACTGAAATGTTCTGGACTTGAGAATACAATCTAGTTCTCGATGAGAATAAGGTGATAATGACCCTAGTGGTTGAATCCTTAAAATATATTAGAAAAAGAAAAAAAAAGTTAATATAGTGATTAAAAAGGAAAGAAATTAAGGTAAAAGTTTTTTGTTTTTTATTTTTAGGTGTGGTTGTTTGTCGTGCTTTTCAGTATTGAAATAAATTTTACCAAAAAAAATATTGTTAAATAAAATAGTGTTTTTGAATTTAGAAAAGTTTATTTAAAATTACTATATTACAAATGAGTTGTTAATTTGCAGGATGAATATTTTGATAAAATTAGGAAAAGAAGGGAATTTTGAAAGAAAAAGATATAAAACAAAACATTTTATATTTAATAAAACAATTACTACCATTGAGTAGTATTCTACATACATTTTTCTCTATATATTCTATATACATTCTATATATATTTTAAAAAAATTAGATATAATGTTTAATATGATTGATATCTTGTTTTTTTTTTTAGAGAAAAAAAAATTCTTTACAATGGCTCTTGGAGCTGAAACATTAAGTAATAGGTTTTAAATTTAAAATAAAATTGAGATTAAAAAGGGGTTTTGATAAATACATAATCATATATTGATTAAATATTATAATTATTAAAAATCGTCTCAGAAACAAATATGAATAATCTAATTGAGGCTGTTTATATATATATATATATATATATATATATATATATATATATATATATATATATATACTGTTTAATTATAAAAAACATATATACTTTTTATATTTAAACATATGAAAATTCCTAAAATACATATGTTATGTTGATAAATATGATCCAAAGTTATTTCATGATCATTTTATTGAGTAGATTAAACAAATTATGTGACATACAATCATTTAATTTAATGAAAAGAATACTTTTCATAAATGATTGATTATTAATAATTCACAAGAATGATCTCAAAAAGCTTGAGACTGAGCATAATTACTTTTCTCTACTTCTAGATTTAAGATAGACTCAATTTAATTACTTAGTACTAAAGACTGTGTCTACTGACCAAGAATAGGCAGCATAGATAATTTCTGGTTGGCTTTATTTTGTTGATTATTTGTTAATATAATAAGCTCTTTTTTCCCGCAGAACATGAATGCATGTCTAATAAATCGTACTTATGAGGGGTTATCATTAAAGGAAAACAATTCATATATTGTTGTGTATATATTATTGTTGTTGTAGTTATTATTATATACATTCTATATATATTAAAAAATAATTAGATATAATGTTTAATATGATTGATATCTTGTTTTTTTTAGAGAGAAAAAAAAATTCTTTACAATGGCTCTTGGAGCTGAAACATTAAGTAATAGGTTTTAAATGTAAAATAATTTAAATAATGTAAAATAAACATTGTTCCCTTCTTATATATATATATATATATATATATATATATATATAGCTGCATCCAGCCTATATAATTAATTAATTATAAGGAGAAAACGCAATATTTTATATATATACACACACACACACACACACACATATATATATATATATATATATATATATATATATATATATATATATATGTATATATATATATAAACATAATTATTTAAATTGGAAATTAGGTCACTTAATTATTATTCAATAAACTACAACATTTTCATAGATTAGGTTGTTTATTCGATTTCTATCCCTGTTTTTTTTTATGCTAACAATGTGAATAATGATCCTCTTCAATGCTAGAACAACAGATAGCTCAATCGATAAACAATTATGCTTCCATATGTTTCAAATACAATTATTTCAAATTCAACATGCTTTTAAAATAGAACCTCGATGCCTGCGAGGGTAGTAATGACTGTTAGTCACTCTGTCAGAATAAGCAGAACAATCAAAAAAAGTTTTTCGATGGATTTCATAAAATCATTATCATTTAAAATAAAACGAATTTTTCGTGACCACAATATTGTTATTGCCTATAGGTACAAATATAGCCTCAAAAAATCTCTCTTCTCTCAACTCAAACATCGAACCAGCAGGGAAAAACTAGCAAATATTATTTATGAATTAAAATGCTCAGATAGTAACGTTAATTACATCGAACAAACCTCACAGTACCTATGTAGGAGGATTTATGCTCATGAATATAGCATTGAATGCAAAAAAGAAGATATGGCTATAGCTATTCATGCTACTAAGAATAAGCATAAAATTGAATTTGATAAAGTTAGATACTAGACATGGAAAAGTATCAACAAAAAATGTTGATTATATAGGTGATGCACATAGGAATGACCAAAAATGTAATAAATACACGGAATGATCTTGCAAAATTGAATTGCGCGTATAGCAGCATTTTAAAACTGGTATAATTTAGATGAGAGATTTAGTTTGGTTTTTGAGCTGGTTATCTGTTGATGTGTTTATTTAGTGAAGGTTGGAATACAATTAGAGAATGGGAACTATAGTTGAGCTTTTTTAATATTGTTTCATGTTTTTATAATGTTGACAACATTTTATAAGATGACGATAGTATATATATTTTAAGTTGTTGATATTTATTTATATTTTTAACAATTTTAAAGTTACTTTGATAATGTATATTTATTTAATCTTAATTAATTTTGATACTTTAATTTATAACCAGAAGTTGTTATAAAAGCTATTTTTTACTTTCACTTACGTATATATGTAATATATAGTAAGAGTGAGTATTGAGATCGTGAAAATTTTCGAATCTCAGTTTTCAACGGAAATACATGTTTTTAGGTCCCCTGAGTCCAAATAACCAAGTGTCGCAAAATGGTCTGTGTGTGTGTGTGTGTGTGTGTGTGTGTGTGTGTGTTAACAGTCTAACTCATAAACGAAAAGTAGTACGAAACTGATATTAAGTATTTAGGGTTTGTATGTGGGCCAGATGTGACAGCAACTTTTTTTTAAAAATCGGCTAACCGGAAGTGCCACTTTATACGCACGCTGAAACACATTTTTACAATTTTCTCAAAAACGGCTCTAAAGATTTTGATTAAACTCGGTGTATCATTGTATAATTAAGTGGTCTTTAATATCATTTAAGTCTTATCCCCGTTGATTTAATTTTACAGGGCTTAAATGACCAATGTTCATATATGTCTTCCTCTAAAGTACCTTTAATATGGTTTATTTTAAAAAGTTAATTATTTCGCATTATATAGAGAAAAAATTCTACACATAACTTTTGATAGAATTTGATAAGTTAATAAAGGAGAAAAAATGCAGAAAAACCTGCGTTGCTATAGACTGTAGCGCCTAAACGAATGTATCGATTTCAAACTTCGCTAAAGACATTTTCTCGACACCCTTTAAATTTATCTATATAACATACTTCAACGAAAAGAAGCTGGAAAAAAAGTTACGAGAGATACGTAACTCAAAAAGTATACGTTTTTTTGGGGATATTGTATATGGTTTTGGTTTTTTAAAAGTTAATGGAATTTCCTAAAAAAAACAACAACAAAAACAATTAGGAGGAAAGATATGGTCTCTAGTTTTTTTCCCTGACGAGGCGAAAATTTGGATAAATTTAAAATATACTTTTTTAATTGTTAAGACTAAAAAAACCTTTTTTCTACAGATATTTAATAAAGTATCTTTCCTAAGAACATCTTTCATAAGAAATAAGTACCTAAATTTATACCTTTATTCTCAGTTCTATATTTCAACACTGTAATCACCACCTCTGGAATCAACTTACTCATTGTCTGCATAGATAACTTTTTCAACTAAAAATATCACTAAAATGACATCACTCAAAAATTTTGAAATTGGAGTTAGTCATTCTGTGGTTTATAAAAGCAAAGAAACTTGTGTGGTCTATAAAAGCAGATGGAGTGACTAGATTTTTATTGCCTCTCGTCGATATATTAGATAGAAATTTTGTAATCATAATGGTCTTAATGACTTGTTATCTGTAAGCTTTAAGCTTTAGCTCCGTTTAAAATGCACTTCAAAAAAAAAAAATTTATAATAGCCCAGCATTGCCAGAAAATAATTTCTATTCAATGTAGATAGGTAAGAGAAAGTTGTGTGTTGCGCGCACTAGATTTTTTTTTGTTGATATAGATATGTTCTTGATATTGTTATATTTATCATAGATGCACTTTTTAATTGTTTTATTTAACATAGATGCATTTTTCATTGTTTTTTATGTATCATTTTGGCTTAAGACTTAGGACAGGGGTGGGCAGACACTCAACAACCCAGTAGCATAATATCTGTGCTAATGGACGGTGCTGAGGCTGTCAGTGAGTCTCTGGTCTGGGATATCGAGGCTCAATTAAAAGTATGTTAAATTTTAAATAATTGTTATTTTAAATATATGGAAGCATAATTGTGTACCGATTAAGCTATTTCTTACTCTAGCATTGAAGAGGATGTCATTGTTAGCATAAAAAAAAAAAAAACACCGAGAAACGTTAAATAAACAACAGGATCAATGAACATTTTGTAGTTTTTGAATAATAATTATCGTGATCTAATTTCCAATATAAATAATTATGTTAAAATATAATAGTCATTTGAAAGAATTTTATAAATATATATATATGTATATGTATATGTATATGTGTATATATGATATATATATATATATATATATATTATATATATATATATATATATATATATATATATATATATATATATATATATATTAACATCAGGTTTTTCCCCTAAATTAGTTGATTATATAGGCTCAGTGTAGCTCTCTGACTCCAGTGTTGATCCATGGCTATTGTAATAGACAAGATTTTAACTGCCACGGTTTACTAGAAACTAATATTAGTGTGGACATACTTCTTATAATTCATATTTACTAATATTTTTTTAGCTTAACTAGTATAATTCTTCAAATACTTATAATGTAACAACTAAGCCGCTTGCAATAGGTAATAAAAGTTAAGCAACGCTGAGCGTGGTTAGCACTAGGATGGGTGATCGCCCAAACCAAGGAAAGCCACGCTGCCCGTGATTCGCTCCCCTCCAAGGTGCGTGAGGTCCGTCAGTCTACTGACCGACCTCTCACCGAACTCACACCGAAAGGCGTAGGATTGATGACCCTACCCCGTACTTCAAATCGGGAATCGGGATGTGGTCTAGGAGACGCGCGGTCAAAGATCTTCATGGTCTGTAGCGCCAACCGAAGAAAAACAATATATATATATATATATATATATATATATATATATACATATATTATTATTATTATTATTATATATATATATATATATATATATATATATATATATATATATATATATATATATATATTGGTTATTATATAACCAAATTAATATAAAATTATTGAGTTGTCCCACATACCAGTATTGGCATTATTACATAAAACAAAATTATATTCTTTTAAACATATCCATATGAGACTAATGAATTATAAAGTATTTGTGTTGTGTTGTGTATAATTATTTACATTTTTCTATAATGCAAGTTTTATTTTTAGTTATATTTATCAATATAAGATAGCCACTTCAGACATTGTCATCAGTTTAATTAATAAAAGTTGTACAAAAAGTATGATTATCCACTATAGTTCATAAAACTAAATAACTCTGTTGTTTTTTTGCTTTAACTAATCCATATATGCATATTTACTTTTACATGAATTTGCTATAAATGCATCTAAATTATTTTGAAAATCTTAAAACCTGTTTAATGTGCATAATATGTATAATATAACATTGATGTTTATTGATTTTTATCAATGATGTATTGCAGTATGGTCACATGGAAATAATTTTTCTATTTATACATAATTACGTTCTATATGTACAATTAAATTTATATTCAGATCTTGTCAATCATTGTTTGGTGAGAAATGAGGTGAAAAAAAGCAAAGCAAAGTTTAGTTGTTTAAAAGATACAAAATGTCCATTATATATATATATATATATATATATATATATATATATATATATATATATATATTGAGTAATACTTGCACTATGTCACAATATTGACAATGGTTATAGTGAGGAGAGAGGAAACACACCAAATTTACAGAAAATATAATTAAATAAAATAAAACAGAAGCAATATAACAACTAAATAAGTACTTTTTTTTAAATAGCTAAACTTTTTTTTCACCTTATGTATATATATATACATATATAAGATAAAGACCGGAGACTGGCGGTATCAGCCTTAATACTATCTGGTAATGTAAATAAACAGGCTAAGTGTATATAAGGAGGCTTATGGAACGAATAAAGCAGTGTTATTTCAGAAGTCGTGTATGTTACATCTTTTCCCTTTTCCTTCTTTTTTTTTATTTCTTAAGTCCGACGACGCTTAACTGGTGCCGAAACCCGGGACAACGTCAGGGAAGTAATTTTTTTTTAAGTAGATATTTTTTTTTTTGTTTGGTGTTTAAGGAAAAGGTGAAATGCCGACAGAAGGATTGATTAGACCGGGAGTACTAAGCGTACCGGAAATTCCTCAACCTCAGGATATTCCACAGATCAATCAGGTACCCCAGATCGCGCCTCAGGTACCTCAGATACCTCAAGTCCCTCAGGTAGCACAGATCCCTCAGATCCAGGAGATCCCTCCATTACCAAGGGACACGTTGGCAGAAGCACACGCCAATGCCTTGGAATGGATGAAAATAAGAGCAACAACCACGCAGGACTTACGGAGGGCCATTGCGGACCTAGAACGATTCGGAGGCGAGGTAGGCGAGCTCAACCATTTCTTGAAAGGCGGAGATCGTCTTATGTCAAGAATCGAGGTGAAGGTGGCGGAGGACCTGGTGAACCTAGGGGACGCGGAAGAACTAAAAGCAGCTCTTGTGTGCCGAGTAAGGAGGAACGTCCTGAACCAGATCCAAGCGGACGAGGAGACTCCGTGGCCGGTGATTAAGGAGCGGCTGAAGAAGGCTTTTGGAGGAGGTAGGTGGACACCGGAAGAGGACATATTCCAAATGTTTAGGGAGCGGCGGGCCCAACGACAGTCAAGGGGGCAATATGCGGGAGTACTCGTGGCGAAGTACAATCGCATAACCGAGAAGATGCGGGAAACAATGAGCGTGGGAGAGGTCGAAGCCAGGATGGAGTTTCTGTCGACAATATTGAAAGTCCAGCTGGCTAAAGAAACGGGGAAGAGGGACGGACTGCCCAGAGAGCGATCGTTCCTCGAATGCGCCCAGGAGATGATCGACCTAAGTGCCAGAGAGGAGGAGACACGGATGGATGTGGAAGAACCGGGTTGGACCCGAGTGACGGATAGACGACCATGGACAGCCCCGACAGGTTGGAAGAAGAGGGACACAAGGCAGCCGAGTGGAGAAAAAGCCCCGACGAGGGAAAGAAGATCGGGACAGTCGTCGAGGCCGAGGAATGGGCCCCGGAGGGAAGAGAGAAAATGTCACGGGTGTGGGAAGCCGGGACATTTAGTAGCGCAATGTCCGCGCACCAGATGCTTCGAGTGCGGGACGGAAGGGCACATAGCAAGGCAGTGCCCATACATATTTCACAGGAGGGAGAGACCTCAGGACGAACCCATGGAGGTGAATGTGCAGAGGATGAAAAGACGAGCCAGGGTACATCAGCGGGACGGATCTTCGGAGGAGGCAACCGAGGAGTCAGGAGCGTCGGGAACGGAGACGGACGAACCAGGCAGCAGCGGAGGTGAAGGAGGTAGGCGCAGCCAACGGAGTGAGCAGCGACGAGCGGCGGCAGAAAGGAGGAAGCGGGACGACATCTGAGGAGTGTGTCGGCAGAGAGGCGACCGCACAGCAATATGCAACAACATCCGAGGTAAGCCATGCTGGTTGCCAATTATCGAAGTAGACGGGGGAGTAAAGTGTCTTGTGGACACGGGTAGCTCGAGCACTATTATGACTCGAAGGGCGTTAGGAAAAGGGTGCGGGAGCGAGAGGGTACTCCGGATACAGAAATGTGACTGCCAGCTGATCACTCTGGGTGGTCCCTGTAGTGTAGAGGGTGAGGCGACAATTGGGCTTGATCGGTGGACAGGGAAAGAGGGTGAGCTAACGGTGCATGTGGTGGAGAACATGACTCGGGAATACCAAGTCATAGTAGGGTGCGATTTGTTAGGTCAGGTAGGGGCGAGCATTAGAAATCGTAGAGGAGTCTGGAGCGTTAGGTTAGGAAAGAGGAAGTTCGGATGTATAGGGGTCGCGAGAGAAAGAAGGGTGCGGATAGGAGCGGTGGACAGAGTGGAGGACTGGAGGAAGTTGCTACAAGAGGAGTTTAGGGATATCTTCTTCAGGGAAGGTGAGGTATTAGGGGTAACAGGGAGGACGGTGCACGAAATCCCACTGAAACAGGAGAGGGTAACTTACGTGAAAGAGAGAAGATACCCGCAGGCGTTGAGACAGCATATTCGGGAGGAGCTAGATAGTCTAAAAGAACAGGGAATCATAGTTGATAGCACCTCACCATTCAATAGTCCCCTGTGGGCGGTGAAAAAGAAGGCAGCGCCGGGGGATAATAAGGAAAAATACAGGGTGGTAGTAGACTATCGTAAATTGAACGATAACACGGTAGACGAGAAGTACCCGATCCCGAGATTCGAGGATATACTCGATAGGTTGAGTGGGGCCGTGGTCTTTAGCACGCTGGACCTCAAGGCGGGATACCACCAAATACGGATGCACCCGGAAGACCAACACAAAACAGCGTTCACATTTGAAAGGGGGCATTATGAATTCACCAGAATGCCGTTTGGTCTGAAGAATGCGCCCATAACATTTCAGCGTCTGATGGACGAATTTTTGAGGGGCATCGATGACTCGGTATGCCAGGTATACATGGATGACCTGCTGATTTTTAGCAGAACGGAAACCGAGCACGTGGGACATCTGAGGGCAGTATTCGAAAGGCTCCGGCAATTCGGGCTGAAATTGTCAAGCGAGAAGTCTCTGCTGGGACAAACGCGGATCAATTTTTTAGGCCACACTATCTCTAGCGAGGGGGTCAGACCGGATGCGGCAAAGGTGGAGGCAATCACGCGGATGGCGGTACCACGGGACGTCAAGGGGATTCGTAGGCTTCTCGGGACGCTGAATTATTACCGGAGATTCGTACCCGAGATGGCAGAGTATTTGGTACCCATTAACAATTTGTTGAAGAAAGGCGCGAAGATTGTGGTGACACCAGAGATGGAGAATAACATTCGAAAATGTATGAATAGGTTGCTGACGGAGCCGGTGTTAGCGTTCCCGGATTTCGAGAAGCTTTTTAATATAACCACTGATGCGAGTGAATACGCGCTAGGGGCCGTTTTGTCCCAGGGGGGGAGTGAGGGTGAACGACCGATAGCATACGCGAGCCGTCGGCTTACGGGTGCGGAATCAAGGTACAGCGCTTTGGAGAGGGAGCTACTCGCGATAGTATGGGCTATCGACCATTTCAGGCCATACGTATTCGGGAGAAAATTTCGAGTCCATACCGACCACAAACCCCTCCAGTGGGTAGGAAAACTCAAGGAAACCTCAGCTAGGGTCACAAGATGGAAGGAGATCCTAAGCCAATACAACATAGAGGTGGTGTATAAGCCGGGAAAGGAAAACGTGGTGGCAGACTGGCTCTCGAGGGCCATCATGATCAACGCGGTTGAAGAGGACAGGGGAGGACCATCGCAGGACGTGCGTCAATTCTTGAGGGAATGGACTCCCGATGGCGAAGGGGCAAATGACACCGCAGGGATTGAGGACAGGGGAGATTCCCCAGAAGAGGAGAGCTCAGCGGAAGAAAGGGCAGCGGAGATGGAAGAAATAGAGGAGATCGTGAACGACAAACACCGTCAGGTGATTTGGAAGACACGAACAACCGGAATCATGAAGATCGATTTCAGAAGGTACGGGAGAAGTAGGATCCGCGTCATTTGGTCGCAGCCCGGGGTCAGCGAAGAACAAATCTGTACGGCACTGAGGGATGCCTCGGAAGCGGGTAAAACGCACTACCTATACGTGGGAAACAATACGGTATGGGATAAGATCAAGCGAATGTGGAGGTCCGAGCGAATAGGCGTGGACAGGACATTCATCCGGTGCAAGTATGCTGTGGAGACGGTACAGGACGAAGAGCAGCAGCAAGCAATCACAGTAGCATATCACCAGGGGAAAACCAATCACCGAGGCGTTAATGAGACGCTGCAGGCATTGCGTCGGAAGTATTTCTGGTGGGGCATGAAGAGGTCCATCCAGGAAGTCATTGGGAAATGCGAGATATGCATGCGCACAAAATACGATCGACACCCCCCCAGAGGAGTTCAGGAGGAGACACCTACAGGGACTATGCCGCTACAGGACCTTCAGATTGACACGTTTACCTGGAAAGGGTTTAAGTGGGTCACGGTAATCGACATATTCAGCAAGGTGGCGATGGCATACCAAGTGATGGAGAAGTCAGCCAATGCAGTTGCGGAAGCCCTACAAACCTGGGTGCAGTTCTATGGGGTCCCCGAGAGGATTACTTCGGACGGTGGTAGGGAGTTCGACAATGCCGCGATTAGGGAGGAGGTGAAGCGATTGGAAATTGCGTGGCATTATAACACCCCAGGACATCCTAAAGGTAGAGGCGGTATTGAACGGCTGCACAGTACGTTAAGCGACCACGTCCGTGTATATCAGGGTGAAAAAGGGTTGGAGCCGGATGTGGCAATGAGGAAAGCGGTAACAGCCTATAACCACTCGATCCACTCCGTAACGGGGTTTTCACCCATGGAAGTTCTATTCGGGATGCGCAGGCCAAGGCGGGATTATGGGGAAACTACGCTTACCGAACCGTTAGTGGATCAAATTCTCAGCAATAGGGTAGAGGTAGAGAAAACATGGGGAAAGATAACGGCGAGAATTAAGCGGGAAAAGCAGAAGCGGGTGGAAAGGCAGAATGTACAGGTACGCGACCAAATGGGGGAACTAAAAATAGGAACAATAGTTTACCGGAAATTGGGAACCAACAGAGGGAAACAATTGCTACGGTACGAGGGTCCATTCAGAGTGGTTGTTATTAGGGAGCATAACCTGGTAACTATTGAGAGCGTGAATGAGCCCAGAAAGAGGAGAACCGTTCATATCGAACAATTAAAGCTCCCAATGATAGAGTCGGGACATAGACCTACGGATTCGTAGTACCCTCACCGCTGTATATAAAACAGAGAAATATGTTTTTTGTGGCTGTCAAACCAAAACAAGTTGTAAAAAAATTTTTTGTTTGTTGTATTATTTCATGTATAGAGGAAATTGTGTTTTTTTTTGTTGTTGTTAGGAGTTCTCAAGTGGTAGGAGTTCTAAAGTGCTGTGTTTAGTTTCAGTGGTTTTAATTATTTTTTCTTTTATTATTTTTCCAGTTGAGTGGAACTATTTTATTTTCTTTTAAGGATATACTGTAAAACCAATTGTAAAGTGTTAAGGCTGGTCACCGTGGGCTCCGATCTAGCAATGTTTAAGTTTCCGAAAATCCTGTTCGTAAACTGGTGGGGGGGAGATAAAGACCGGAGACTGGCGGTATCAGCCTTAATACTATCTGGTAATGTAAATAAACAGGCTAAGTGTATATAAGGAGGCTTATGGAACGAATAAAGCAGTGTTATTTCAGAAGTCGTGTATGTTACATCTTTTCCCTTTTCCTTCTTTTTTTTTATTTCTTAAGTCCGACGACGCTTAACTTATATATATATATATATATATATATATATATATATACATACATATATATATACATATATATATATATATATATATATATATATATATATATATATATATATATATACATATATATATATATATATATATATATATATATATATATATATATATATGTGTGTGTGTCTGTGTGTGTGTGTGTGTGTGTGTGTAATAATTGGAACTATTTTTTCTAATAACTTACTTATCACGACATATAAAATGACATTTTTCAATAAATCATCATTTTGGGTTCGAAGAAGCTGCATGGTACATACATTTCGTTGATGTAGTTTGAATGTTCCTTTATATTTCCATATACTGGTGTATTAGATAATAAATCTTTTAGTATAAATTAGTATATATTTAAAGACCTTTAAAATATATATTTATATAATCAATGATAGACAGATACATTTAGTAGTATATATGTATATATATGTATATATATATATATATATATATATATATATATATATATATATATATATATATATATATATATATATAAATCAATAAATTTATCTTTCTATTATTGACTAACCTTAAAAATTAAGAAACCATTTTTTTTTTAAATACAGCAGTAAGCAGAGCTCCTGGTAGAAAGGTAAAGAACTAGGCCACAAGAATGCTCTTAAATAATAGAAATTGTCTTATTTCTAAGGTTTATTTAGTTTGTTTCATAAATACATAAATTAAAACAATTTTTATTACTACTTTTTATTCCTTTTTTGAAAGATTGTTTAAAAGTTACAAAGAAACTTACTAAACTCAGATATAATAGTATTCTCCTTCTTGCAATCATTTTTTGTTTTTGCAAATATAATATGGCGGGTGATGAATTTTGTACAAGACAGTGGTGTGCTATACAGGCAATATCTTGGAAATGGGAAACAATCCATACTATTCTACTATGATGATTGGGATTTATTATCATAGCAGGATAGTAGGATTGTATCACATTTCCAGGTCATTGCCTATATTGTTCACCACAAAAAAAAAAAAAATAAAATGAAAAGAAAGTATGGCTGTATAAATGTATGCCTGTTTTGAAATATTGAAGAAATTAAGGACCAGGTCATTATGCTTGTATTTAAGAAGCTAATAATTTTCTCATGAGACAAGATTGACCCCATAAACCACCAACTAAGTAAATAAGAAATAACAATAATTAAATGTATTTAGAGATATAGATGGATATATAGTTGATTGTTGAAATTTTAAGGATCAAAATTGGTCAGAATTTGCAGTAAAAAACTTATGTTTATTTAGTTTGCTGACATTTTCTACACACAAGCATGTGGGTCACCATCATGGCTAAAAATTAAAAAATAATAAAAAATTAAATAAGTATAAAAGTCTAAGAGAAGTACAAAGTAAAAGTAAAAGGTGGAATGTGCAAATGAGAAAATGATTATATAAACATAGTAATAACTAAAACATTACAATGTGTTAAAATAATGTTTATATAAGAAATAGAGAATAATAAATGTGGTAATAAAATATTATAAATGCTATTATTTATTACTCTTCATTTCTATATTTCATTTGTTCATATTTCTTATTTTCAGTTTTTATATGTTGTTTTTGCATTCTTCTTATTTATTTAATTGTTTTATCTACCCTAATTATTTGGTTATTTATGTTTACTTGTTATATACTTATCTTTTTGATTTATTTATAACACATTTTCTTAATATATTGTAATGTTTTTACAATTTTTATGTTTATGTAACCGTGATCTCATTTGTAGATTTCATCTCTTTCTTCTCTTATACTTTTATATTTATATAATTTTGTATTTTTAGTCCGGATGATGACCCACCAGTTGGAGAGACTCTTGAGCAAACCGATATCCACTGCTACCAGTGAACAATGATCTGCAAGGATTGAAGAATATACCAGGAGGTCATGAATAGAGTTCAAAAGGCCAATGGAATATACTAACAAATATTCATGACACTCATTGGAAAGCAGGAGTTGAGCAGAACAGCGAAGATTCTTCTATTCAAATAAGTTTTTCTCCCAGTACTACTATACAGATCGGAAAGCTGCACACTCTTGAACCGCAATGCCAGCAAGGTTTTATCTGCAGAAATGGGAATGAAATGGTGTGAGATGAATTAGGAATTAGATCAGTCTTAGAGACGATTGAAAAAAGGCAGTTGAAGTGTTACGGGTATGGTAACAGAATGGGAGATGACCGTAAGGCCAGGTGGCTTCTAGAAGCAAGACCAGAAAGAAGGCGACCTCAAGGCAGGCCAAGGTCTATGAATGCAGACTTGATTGAGAGAATTGGCACAGTGAGAGGAAGCACCATGCCGGAGATGAGAAGGCTTGCACAGGTCAGGGACCGTTGGACAAGATGGTCAGAGACAGCTACTCCACGTTTAGCAGCACACAGGAGATAGTGAGAGAAGAAGAATGATGACCTACTTGTTTGGATCAAATCTTTGGCAAACTCAATAAATATAATTTTTTGACTGCACATCCTGACCATTTTTCATGAATAATTATATATACATACATTGATAAAAATTATGTGAAATAGTATAAAATGTTAGGGGAAATAAAAATAAAATTAATAAAAAAAGCTTTACAAATAACCATAATTGAATATTAAAAATAAAAAAGATAATAATTTATATACAAAGATGTAGATTGAAAAAAAACAGTGAGGAGTGTATTCAGGAATAGTGAAAAATGAAACACATCTAACATAAAGAAGGAAACTGATATAATATACTTAAAAAAAAAACAAAAAACAATAGCTCACAATGTTCTGCCAAAATAATATGAAATATTTTTTCAAGTTAATTAAAAATAAAAAACGTATATAGAAAACTGAAGCAATAATACAAAATAATGTTACATAATACATAATTAGTTAGTTTCTGATTGATTGGTTAAAATAGTTAGAATAGGAGGGTTTTAAATGTGGATTAGATAGTATAATGCATGACAGATTTTAGTTCCTATTCCAGTTCCTAAAAATGGTGGAATTGGCAAAAAAGGAGTGTTGAAATGAGGCAGATCTGGGAGAAAATGTATCTAGCGGAAAGGGTGTGAATAGAGAACTTGAAATGGAGGAGACTATAGGCATTCAATGGACAATGGATTGTGATTATTTGGTAAAGGAATGTGTCAAAGAAGATTATCTTCTAAAGTAGGGAAAGAGCCACCTTAATACAACAAAATAATGAAAAATATAGGTATATCTTGGAGTCCCATTATATGTGTATACATCTATACATGCATATATATATGTTTGTGTGTGTGTGTGTATGTGAGTGTGTTGCTTTGAATTTTGTTTGTCAATATATGATATCTAATATCAGTTTAATTATTGAAACTATTATCAAATAAGGATTTCAAAAATCATGATTTTTATATTAATGTTAGTTTGTAAAACTAAATAACACAATATTTTTATTCTTTAGCTAAATATATATATGTATATATATATATATATATATATATAATATATATATATATATATATATATATATATATATATATATATATGTATATATATATATATATATAGGACAATAGGATAGCTCATTGAGTAAGATACTGTAGTCCAATGTTCTTAACACCAGGTTCGAATCTGTACGTGGAAGATAATTATTTATTCAGTTATCATCTGTCACAGTTATCAGCTGTGGATTGACCCTGGGGTTAGGAGATCCTCTTGTAGCACACACTCTATAAATTTAGCATTATTAGCTAAAGATTTAATGAAGGCGGAAGACCTTGAGTGTGATCTCGGTCAAATTACTTCCTAACGTAACTGTTACCTTGATTGTGATCTCGGTCAAATTACTTCCTAAAATAACTGTTACCTTGAGTGGAATCTCGGTCAAATTACTTCCTAAAGTAACTGTTAACCTAGAAACACAAAGTTTCCTTAAAATGTACTGAACCGAATACCCTCCATTTCAATACTATATCAGTGAAAAGAGGAAGAAAAAAAATATATACATATAAGGGAGTCAGGTAGCTTAGTGGGAGGATGCTGAACTTCCAATGCTCAAGCTCCCAGGTTTGAATCCCAGCTCATGAGAGAAAAATTATTTATTCTGTTTCATCTGCTGTGGGATGACCCTTTGATCAGGAGAGACCATCCTGGGGCACTCAACCTCTATAAAGTGGGCTCCCTTTATTAAATAATAGTTAAGCGGGGAAACCCTTTGTGATCTTGTTGATCATGA
Source organism: Nezara viridula (assembly GCA_928085145.1). NCBI lineage: Eukaryota > Metazoa > Arthropoda > Insecta > Hemiptera > Pentatomidae > Nezara > Nezara viridula. Next base: position 64,759,418 of record OV725078.1, on the reverse strand, counting down.
TCTCAGTGAAATCAACTCCTTGCGCAACCATTTACCTAGAAACAGTACTTTCCCTAAATATTATTGAACCCAAGACCCTTCATAGGTTGTAAAAATTAACAAAAACATTAAGACTACATTACAAGAATATTCTAAAATTATTTTTAATTTTCTCATTACTAATTTTTTTTTATTAAGTGAAAAAATTAAAATACTATAACTGAGTACCTAATATGTAAATAATGAATATAATATATTATACCCAATACACCATCTACTAGGTAAATAAAAAATTACAATAATAAAAACATATATTTAGAAATTTACACTCCTTATTATTAATTTATATATAGTGGCGTGAAAAAGTCTTAAAATTAACCAAATTGTTAAATAAATGTTTCTATTTAAAAGTGTTTTTATCTTCTTAATTGTAAACTAATTTAACCATGCAGGTATTTAGATGTAATATATATATATATATATATATATATATATATATATATATATATATATATATATATATATATATATATATAAATTAGCATTATTTTCAATTGACAACAAGCTAAGGAACCAATCTGTTGTGTGAATGGTTTTTGTCTTCTGAATAATGCTACCTTACTGTTCATATTCCACAACTTTGTAACCCATATCAACCTTTACTCTTTATTGTTAAAATCAAGATTCTTTGTATATACTCTAGAAAGCTGATTGTATCAGTAAAAGTTGTCCCGTTATTGGAATTCTTGTTTTGTTTTTTGGTAATATAGTTTAAAAATCCATATTTTATAATTTTTTTTGGTTTTTTATTTAATGTTACTTTTATTTCAGAAAATGTCCAAATATCAAATTTTTGACTGACATAAAATTATAATTGTGTATCGACAAAGACTTACAACCAGAGAAATTCAAAAATAAGTTGAGAGTTCTGTTTCCATGTTGTTCTCTGCCAGATTTTTAGCGGTCGTACAAACACAATCATTTTAAATCTCATTCAACAACAGGACTATAGTTTTTAGATATGCCTGAAGCTTTCAAGTATCCATTTGTTTGGGTTTTTAATAAATTTTTGATGACATAATGAATTCAAGAAATATAAACTTCAACTTTATTTTGAATTTCTCTGATTGTAATTCTTCTTCAATACAAAATTATAATTTCATGTCAGTCAATAATTTGGCCATTTTCTGAAATAGAAGTAACATTAAATTAATATATATATATATATATATATATATATATATATATATATATATATATAAAGAAATTATAAAATATGGAATGTTAAAAAAAAAAAAAAAAAAAAATAAAGAATTCCAATATTAGAACAATTTTCACTGATACACTCAGCTTTCTAGAGTTTATACAAAGGAACTTGATGTTAACAATAATGAGCAAAGAATGAAGTGGATAACAAAGTAGTGAAATATGAATAATAAGTAGTATTATTTAGAGGATAAAAAACATCAATACAACGGATTGGTCTCTTTGCTTGTTATTAAATGAAAATAATGCTAATTTAAATATATATTACATCTCCAATGTCTGCAAGGTTAAAGCTTCTTATAATTAAAAAGATAAAACCACTTTTAAATAGAAACATTTATCATTTTATAAAAACTTGATTTGCCTTAATTGAAAAACTTGATTGATCGAAGACTTTTTGACACCACTTTGTATTATTACAAATGAATGAAATTCTCATAATAATAATAATAATTCTCATAATAATTCATTATTATATGTATTAATAATACTTTAATCATGATTTTTTTCAACTGTAGGTAAACTCAAAATAAATAAAAATATTTACTAATATCTTATTAATATGCAACATGTAGTTTAAATTTCTTAAAAAAAATATATAACCTGTTTGTAACCCTCATATTCATTTAACTGTGTTTAGGTTTTATTTATTTATATTTTTTTGCAATAATCTCAGTAATATCCCTTTGATTAATTTATTTCACTCATTTAAGGTTGAAGTGCATAATGGCCTCAGACGATTCTATTTGCCAACTTACATACTTTTATTATAAACGTGATTTTACAATTTCAGATGAGTTTTGATTTTTTTTTCCAGTTCAGTATTTAATATTATTTATGTTTGTAAATTGATTTTTCTGAAAAAAATTGCTGATGCCATTTAGATACTTTTGTATTTCAAAACTTTCTTAACTATGTACTACAATATCATTCCTTTACTAAAAACAAGACCTATTAAAAAATATTTTGAAGTGATTACACATTTCTCCAAAAATTAAAATGGGTAGAGTTTAAAGCCAATCAAAAAGATTATAAATATAAATAGTAAAAAATAATAAGAGGAAAGTAACAAATTAAAAGTAATTAACAAATAGAAGAACTATTTCATGAATTATAATTTTTTGAAAATAAATAAAAATTATAAATTAAGGTGGTGGTAACTAGGGAAAATAAGAACAGAGAGTGGTATTATTTATTGTATCATTGAATCTGTTTTATCTTTCAAGTTATGGGAAAAAACATTACTATAAAAATAATGTAAAAAATTGGTAGTTTAATTAATTTAATGTATTCCGAATTCATAGTAACATTATATAAACTATTTATTTAAAAATAAATTTATTTATTAATAAATCCATTTTATTTGTCATTTATTTTTAAATAATTATAATTTAGAAGGTCACCAGCTCTCCTCTACAAATGGTTGAATGAACCTCTGCAAGAACTAGGAGCTAATTTATGTTATTGGGCTCTGTCTTTGGTTGTTATCCATTTGATTCACTGTTATCATACTCTTCTTGGAATCTGTCCCCCTGCTTTGAATATTTTGTTTTGGTGCTTCATTGTCATCCCGCAAAATATCTATCAAAATGTAACAAAACTTTATACAATTGACATCAATATTTACTTTATCTATATTAAATTAAAATTCTGCAGTATAAATTTGTAAACTGTAAGTATGTATATACATTGTGAATACTTTTTAATAATAAAGACTACTGTAAAAAGATATTCTGATCAAAGCTTAAAAATAACAGTAACTGTGACAACCCTTGCAAGGCCATTCTCAAGTTATTGTTAACTCAATCAAATGTGAACAGCATTCAAATGTGAACAGCCAATTCTGCACAACCTAATCCATAGGCACTGGAGCCTTATTAATTAAATTGTTTTAAAATGTTAAAATTATGAAATCCATGAGAATAAATATGTTTATAAATGAAATGCCGAATAGCAGTAATTCTATATATTGAGAAAAAAATAATAAATAAAATAGTAAATGATACAAAATAAATACAAATGAATCAAAAATATTTCTCCTAATGCAAATAATAATAAAATAATGAGAGAAATAAAAATTACTGTAAAACATTAAACAAAAGGAAACCTTAAAATTAAATTTATAAATCCTATGAATGAGTTTTAATTAATTATTATTATGTACAATGTAAAATGGTACAGACAAATTTATATAAATGTGTACAAATTTAAAATTAATATTTTTACATAATAAAAAAGAAAAAAAATATATGTTTTTATCAGTTCTTGAACCGGGAACTTTCGCCATTTCAGTATAGAGTTTTAGCCACTACACTACAAATTCAACAACTGATCGAGATGCAATATACAAGGGATGTCTCCTCAATGTGAGGTGTTTTAGGTTAAGAAAACAATGTTTTTTACTCCTATTTATTAAAACTGAAGGCCCATGGGACCTGAAATGTCTTTTAAAGTGGCGCCACTCACCTTAAAATGTTCATAATTGAATTAAACCAAATCACCTCCAGTCGGCCAGTCATATTTTATGTTTTAACGGCACTGTGATGCAGCTGGCGGGAGTCATCTTGCAGGATGATAGTGTCCCAGATGTGGAAAATCGTCAGAACCTGGTGAAATGAAACCATGGGTTTTCCAGGAGGAATTGTGACGGGACGGAGAACCTCAAGAAAGTAGTTCTTCACGTAGCGCTGCCAGGAGCCTTACTGGTTCGGAATGTTTTCTTTTTGCTTTTCGTGTCATGTGACACGACGAGAAGCGATCTGTGCCGGAAGTGTCCGAAATCATTGTCACTGGGGCATCTCTTATATGTACAAAATATCTAATTATGTGTAATTACATATAAATAAACAGGTTTACCATCTAATGATATGGAACTAAAGTTAAATGAAATAAATAATTTATGTGACAATTGTAACAAAATAAAACTACCCGCCTTTTGTTGATATGATCACAAAAAACAATAAAATAAAATTAACTGACCTATGTTGGCCGCAACAGGAAGGTCACTTCCATTTGTAGTCCTATATACTAAGTCTGGAGACTCATACTTCCGTTAATATTTCTTCCTCTCACGAATTCTGGAGACGCATCTTTCCATTTGTGGTATCAATTCTGCCATGTCTTAAGGCTCATCCCTTAGCTAGCAGACCAAGAGTGATTTGGGTGCTCATCCTACTGACACTTTAGATCATCCTTTCCTAGCCTCTTCCTCATCCATGAGACATTTTTCTAATTGAAAATGCTCTGTCGAGGCTTTCAACAGAAGTTCATTCTATACCTACCTCAACATTTCTAACAACTAAGTAATTATTCTCTTGAAATAGAAATTAAAAAAATTATTAACACAACCTTAATATTTTTAATATTTCATGCCGTTGTCTACCAAATTTCTCTGAATAGGTTTTGAAAATAACAGCATAACATGTGTATGTTTATATGTTTATTGGCATAATTATTGTATATACTATCTGTGAAAAAAATAAAATTTTTTACAGAGTGGTATACATTTATGACCAAATAGAGGAAGATTGGGCGAACAAGAACAGAGTGGAAGAATGGAGGAGTGGGGACAGCATTTAGTTTAATGCCAACTAATAGTTAAAATTTCAAAAACTTCAAAATCAAATTTGAATGTTACAGCAATTCTCAGGATCCATAATATAAACTAAAAAGAAAAGAACCAATTGCAATATTTATAATCAAGGCTAACTACAATAGACTAAATACACATCAGTAAACGAAAATTTATATTAAGAAATAGTCGAACGACAGCTGACCTTATTTCCTTCAGAAATGCACCCTCTTTGAAACAGATAAGAGGCAGATTTGGTATAAACCAGAATAGCTGGAAACTAAACTGTATGGGGCACTGGAGGGCCTCAGGAGAATCGTTTATTTCCTAATTTTAGCTTTGGGGGTGACCTAGGAAGAACAATGAAAAAGTTTATATTTTTAACTGATGATATTTTTGTTTTTATTGTTCCCTCTTCTTTTTCCAATATTTTATAAATTGAATTGTGGTGCATACACGTGCGTTTTTCCGTAAAAAGAATATACTTCAAAAACTACTTCTCATGTAGACTTTATTCTCAGACGACAAATTATAGACTTCCAAATATAGGTAATTATATAGGAAGTAAAAGTACCTGGTTGAACATATGTCTAATAATTGAGGCATCAAGTATATTAACCCAATTGACAACGCCACCTTTATCTTAGATTCTGTCCACCAGTTCCAGATTCTGTCTATACAGCATTCCTTCTCATAAACGGGTCCGAAATTTTTAATTCCTCTTTTTTTTATAGCAATTATCAATATTTTTAGGTTAAACAACTCAAACATGTTTAAATTCAACAATAAAGTACACAAAATTAACTACAGCTTTTGTAGGTAACTTTTTTTTCTAAACTTACCAACTTAAATACAAATCGCTAAAAATTAAATGGTTTTGATGTTTAAAAAAAAATCTTCATTTACTTTTTTCCCCTGTTTTTTTAGTTATTTTATTTCGAATAATATACACTTTCGTAATTTACATTTGAATAAAAAATCTGGTGTGTCCACTCACATGACTTTCCTACCAATTTAATTTTTTTTTTTACTATTTTAAATATGTTCATTAAACAAAACACGATTGAATTAGACCAATTTTCTTGATAACCGATCAGAAAAATCATTGAGTACGATTTCTTTGATGTTTGACTAAAGCAATGTAGACGAGCAAGTGAACAATTATTAAACTCAATACAATGCAACGTTGCTAAAACTGGTCCGATTTCCACCATACATACCTTAGAGATATTACCGCCATTTTTTATAATGAGTAAACCTAACTAAACCCCGAATGAAAAAATGTAAGAGTTAAATGCAAAAGTATATTGGTTTTACCAATTCTTCACATGAAGTAACTGAAATTTTCTTGTATTATTAACTATTTTGCCTTAATTTTTATTCACAAAAATACTAACTACCAGATGCCAAAGTAGATATAACATGTAAGATTAATTTATTGTATCTTAGCAATGTGCAATTAGGTGAAAACAGGATTTGTATTGTATTTTATTATTTTTATGAATATTTTTTATTAAAATGCCTAACGCTTGACTGTTTCATAATGTAGCAGTAATCAATATCAATAAAAAATTAATCACATAGCATATTGGTCTTTTCATGCAGGGTAGCGGGATTAAGACACTTTTCCCTAATTGAATGAGAACCCAAAGGTTGTGATGTAAATAATTAATTGGATAGATGTATAATCAAGTGAAGAAGAGCAGTTAAGGTCAAATAACAGCGTGCCTGGATGATGTAATGAGTGACATGACAAAGCACAGTCATTGCTGCCAATATAGCAACTCATCCTTCCTGTTTCCGTCATATTGCCCTTTATCGATTTTGGCTTAAAAAGTTCTGTTTGTGTTATAATAGAAGGGTATTACATATAAATAAAAAATATTCACATATATATATGAAATGCATATCCATTAAATAAACATCCTTATATCATCTTCTGCCTCTTTGAGAGACTGTAATTTCTCGATCCCAACGTTTTCTTTATAACAGTCCATTAAGAAATCAATCTAAGACAAGGAGTCCTTCAAATTAAAAATAAGACAGCAAAAGTATATATATATCATTTTTTTCTGCCTTGTTGATTTAAATTCGTTTTGTTTACAGATTGAAAAAAGAAAGTAAACAAAGTTGTACTGTGTTGATTTGAGAATATCTTTATGCAGCGAAATGAATCAATGTTATTTTTACTAACTTTTGAAAGCTGCTTATGCCTGCGCATTGCTTTGTTTTTTGTTTACTTATCGGAATCATATAAGGGAGAATCAATATATATGTATACATCTAAATTACTAAAAAAATGGATGACGAAAACAAATGAATAACACTTAAATAAAAAACATCAACATTTATTTATAGAAAGAAGGTGCTAGTGTAGAAGCCACTTCGTTTTTTTAATTGTTTATTTTTTATAAAAAAATGTACTTAAACTTAATTTTAAATCTCTTCCACATAAAAATAATATTTACCACTAAGTTTCAAAGGATAAAAATCAATTTTTTATAAGACAATATCAATTAGGAAACTTCAAAAACACCCTAGAATTAGTTTAAATTTAACTATTTGTAATATTAAAGTAAAGAATATTATTCTTTAAATTTCCAATTCCATCCGTGACTGTTTACACCATTTATACGCTGACGATTTCCAAATATATTTATCCTTTCACGCTTCTGAGCTATTAGTTATATTCTCCAATATCCAAGCAGACCTAGATAGGATCAGTGCTTGGGCAATTTTGAATAATTTAAGGCTAAATACGATGAAAACTCAGGCCATTGTTGTAAGTTTCAGTTCTCTACTTAAATCCATCTCCTTCCGAACTTATTGGTCATCAACCATAATTCCATCACATTCAGCTCCTCCATTTAAAATCTAGAAATCACCATCGACGAATACATCTCCTGGAAACCTCATTTCGCCCTCATCTCCCGAAGGACAATAGGTGTTGTGAATTGAGTGTATTGGAAAATTCTGGGAATATTTTTTATTCTTAGAAATAGAATAAGTTGAAATTTATACACTTTTATTTTTAACAAACTCACATAGCAACACATTGAATAATACTACCACTAAAAACATATGACGTACATTAATCCTATTATAAGTAAACATATGGTAAGTCACTACATTCGTGTTGACCTTCTCGGTAAGCTTCAGTATTTGGAAGTCCTTGTAAAATATTACATAGCACTCGATTAAATTCAGATGGAGCAGTTTTAATATCAAAACTGAGTCTATTCACCTTATATGTTCCTCTGTGAGTAACCATTGTCTGAATTTCGCTGCTTTTTTGATCTACTTTTAAGTCAAGGTAAGCTTTAAAAAGATCTAGCCGTATTTTGAACGGCGAAGACTATGTAGTACATCGTCGATTCTTCGTATAGGATGGTTTGAGGAAACTAATTGTTCATTTACTCCACATTTATAATCTACACATAAACGAACTCCACCATCTGGTTTTGGAATAATTACTAAAGCAGATCCCCAATCACATGTTGCAACTGATGTAATAATTCCTGCTGCTTCTAATGATTCAAGTTCTTTTTCGACTTTCTCACGCAATGCATATGGAACGTCCCGTTCTCGAGTAAAACTTGGTTTCACATTAGGTCAGAGTTGTAATTTAAGTTCGTAGTTCGGTACTTTTGTGAAAACACTGGAGCGTATTCTTCGATAATATCTCCAACCGAATTTATTGAGTAAACTAAGTTTGGCTGGGTTAAAGTTTGCATTTCTTCATCAATGTCTTTTAATTCTAAATTAAGATTTCTTATCCATATTCTAACTAATAAAGCATCATGACCTTGCGGTACAATAAACAATTCTTCATTTATAGTGTTTTCTTTATAAGATAGGACAACAATAATCTTTCCCAAAGGTTTTATTATATGGTTGGAGTAGGAACGAAAAATGAAATTTGTTTCTTGAACTGGAACATTTCAATTCAATTTTCGAAAATCATTCTGAGAGATCAAAGAGAAACGAGCGCCTGAATCTACTTCGAAAAGCTGAGGAATACTATTCAAATTTACTGTGACAAAATATTTACCGAGGTCTCGAGCTACATCAAATAAATCAATAGTTTCCTGCGAATGTGAATGTTTTGAAGGATTAGATGTAATTTTATTGATACCGTAAGAAAGGTTTTCATTTTGAACATCAGCGATCTGTTTAGTCGTACTGGAATGATATCTATTTTGTTTATTATTTTGTAGCAATGTCGAAATGCATACTTTGGTTATGTGTCCAATTTTCCCGCATGAATTTCATTTTAATCTATCATGCCTCACACGACAGTCCTTAGCATTGTGGTTAGAATTTCCACAATTGAAGCATAAGTTTTCTATTCCTAAAAAACGAAAGTCAATTTTATTTTTACGAAATCTGTGAGACGGGCTCTGTGAACGATGGCATCTTTGATTTGAATTACTTCGATTTTGACTCCTGCGTCTATGTATGTTCCTGACAATCTTATTGATACTAGTTGACTCTACACTAGAATCACATGTTAGTTTGGTCAGCTCGTTACTTTCTAACCTAGCAGCTTCTAAAGCTATCGCTTTGGTGACAAATTCATCGAATTTATTGCATTCAGATTGTAACAGGTGTTCTCTTATCCAGTTTTCTTTCAATCCTCGAATAAATTGAGCTCTGAGTAGGACATCGGCAAATGAAACATTATTGCTACAAGAACATGAGACGCAAAAATCACAGTCAAGTAAATCCCGTCTGAGAGCAGCAACAAAAACAGAAATATTTTGATTGCTTTTTTGAGTTATATTGAGAAAATAATGCTGTGAAACAATCTTGCTCTTGTATGGTGTTAACTTCATCATACTTGAACGTATTAACAGGTTTATCGGGGCCTAAGAATGCAGATAAATTATTGTAATGGGTTCGATCAATTGATGCGCATAATATCTGTGACTTTTTTTGCTATGGTGTTAATTTCATCATACTTGAACGTATTAACAGGTTTATCGGGGCCTAAGAATGCAGATAAATTATTGTAATGGGTTCGATCAATTGATGCGCATAATATCTGTGACTTTTTTTGCTCATTTGAGACACCTTTTATCACTAAATCATTTTCAAAGCGCTCTATGTAATTTTTAAAAGTTTCTTGTTTTGCATGAAAATTATCAAAAGGTAATATTGAATTTAGATTTATCGATACTTCATCCGAAGTTTGCTGGGATTGAAACTGGTGTAATAATGCTTGTTGATTTGCATTAATAACTTCTAAAAATTTTTGAAATTGTTCAAGGTTCATTTTTTGTCTTTGTTTCTTTGAGTAAAATTGAAAATAATATAATTATAACTCACGGTATCGCACTGAAATTTATTTAATGCATACGAGAAAATGTATTTGAGGAATGGGCCAACTGCAGGTGGCAGGGTATTGGTGTTCGCCATTTTAAGGAGACCCCGAAAGCGAATAGATACATCTACGAAAAGCAAGTACTTTCTGAGTCTGAATGGTCGAATTCCCTAAAACTAAACATTAATTATGCACCCCTGCGTGGAGTCCTAGGAGTCAGCGGACAGGTCAGAGAAGTTGGGTCCCTCTGCCGTAAATGCGGCAGAGTCTGAAAGACTAGCTCATGTGCTGGGAAAATGCCCCAACAACTCCCTCCTCATAACACCTCATCACCAGCGGGTCAAGTTTAAATTGATGAGGCTCCTTAGGGAAAGGAAATTCACCTGCTTTGACGAGGTATATTGCATCGATAGTGAAGGCTCTACGAGATACGCGGATATCGTTGCATTTCCCAAGAAAGGAAGGACAGCGCTGATCTTGGATCCAACTGTCCGCTTTGAGAGCAATTACCTCGATCAGGCAGGTGAAGTGGAAAGGGAAAAGAAGAATACGTATGATAATGATTCCCTTTCCTAAAAGAGAAATTCCGTGAGACCTTCGGAGAGAGAGAGTTCACCGTGAGAGGCCTCTGGTTTGGGTCTCGCGGAACTATCCCAAAAAGAACAAGGAGCTTCCTCGAGGAACTAGGTGTCGACATTAAGGACGTAGCGAGGTTGGCTGAAAATATAGTCCTCGACTCCCTGGGAATCATTCACCACCACGTGCATGGCTAGCCCGAGAGTTTTGATTTATGTATTTATTTATTTAATGAATAATTGAAAACAATAGAGATAAAGAGAGAGAAGTGAGAGAAAGGGAAACTAAATGTTAAAAAAAAAATTAAAAAAAGCATGAACAATGAAAGGAAGGAAAAAGGAGAAAAATAAATAAATAAAAAAATAAAATAAAATAATAAAAGTGTATATATATATATATATATATATATATATATATATTACTAATATTAACTAATTCTTCTGTATATTTATATATAAGTTCTTCATATATTGTCCTAAGGATAGAAGAGTATGCTGTGTATATAGCAACCCAATATAATTGGGCAGCAATCCTTTATATTTTATGAAAATAAAGTGTTTCTCTCTTCTTCTTTTTCCTTTTTGTTCCTCGTCGCCAATTTGTTGTGAATTGAGTGTATTGGAAAATTCTGGTAATATCTGTTATTCTTAGAAATAGAATAAGTTGAAATTTTTACACTTTTATTTTTAACACACGCACATATCAACACATTGAATAATACTACTACTAAAAACATATGACGTACATTAATCCTAATATAAGTAACCATATGGTAATTGTTTAGGCTATAACAAAAGGTACCCTTAAATTATTTTATCGCTCGCGTCATCTATTTCCATAACCTATCCGCAAGCTCCTAGTATTCTCTCTTATTTTCTCCCACTTTGACATCCGCTGTGTGTCGTGCGATGGCATCCTCATTGTACTTTGTATGATGAATTAATAACTGCTTTCTGAAAATCCTTATCATCTGATATTATCCATGTCACTTCCTTGACCCCATTCAAATGCCATCTTTACTGAAATGTTACTCTTTTAATTTTAATTAAAGGGGGGGTTAAACATTTATTCGGGATGCCACTGGATAATTACCCAGAAATGTTTAATAAAAAATTAGTTATAACAAATTTGGAAAATAAATTTGGATCTATAATATATTTGGTTCATATTAATTAATTGGATTTCTTTTCGCAAAGGTTGGTTTGTGTTTATTATGCTTTCTAATTACACACATTACCTGTGATCATCATGATATAAATGGGTGGCAAAATTAAAATAACTTTTACTAAAACTTAATTTATTTCTATGTTTAATAAAGAATATATACAAATTATATTTACAAGAACAAAATACGTGATTCAATGAACTTAATAATTAACTGTGAAGTCATGATTTCAGATGGACTGTTTGAGAATTATTTTGCCATTAAATATTTTAACATTGGTAAATTTATTGTTGGGAATAAAACTTATCTTTTATGGTATTTGAAGTGGTGTAGTTGGTAGATTTCTTCGCAGCATCTCCTGATCCGAGATCATTTCATCATGTTTTAAAGCTCTCCCCGGATCTTCATGGTCTATGTAGGGCCAAGGCTTCAGTCCCCAAGCCGGAAGAGAACAAGAGACCCATCCTCAAGGCCGGGCATCAACATAAGATCTTTCCTCCAGGCCGGAGATCGACATAAGACCTATCCTCAGCGCCGGATCTCCACATGAGATCTATTTTCTTCATTATCAGTAGATGTTATAGAAATATTCAGGGTGGGGCAAGAATAGTTCTCATTGGTTCATAACTTCACAATAACTGGTAAGACCCTAAAAGGGAGCAGTTACTTAGTCCGTTACTAGTCTTTACTCTGAGCCTTCCCCCAGGGTCCAGGTACAGGGTCGGTCCTTAATTTATTTGCACTCCAAACTTGACGCTGTTCTTGATGTCAGAAGTCGGCTTCGTTCACCTTTGTTATAATAATTTTAAAAACCCACCTGCCATGTTCAATACATAGCATTACTAATTCCTTCACATATTCCAAAATGACGCTGAACAATCATGAAATAAATTTCATTAATCGAATTTCGATTGAAGATAAAGTTTGTTTAAATTGTTTGTTTTAATTTTAAGAATAAAATAGTGTTTATAACATTTTGTTTTTTTTATTTTTCCTTATTTCTGTTTTTCTTTTAATTCTAATTATGTTTTTGTTTTTTCAAAAATGTGTTTACTTTCTCTTGTATATATATCGTCACAGAATATATTGTTTGATTTTTATTAGTGTACTTTTTGGCCAGACATGGTTTTTGTTTTTTGTTAATAATTCCGGTGTACCAAATGTTTAGGTAACTTTTAGAATTATGGTAAAATAACGCTCATGAGTCTCAATAAGGCAACATTCCAAATTATCAATTTTATGGTAAAATTCTAGTTTTAAGCAGTGGGCGGTAGTGCAAAAAAATAGCTTACCGCCTATGTGCCAGCCTACATCGGGCCGGGCCGTCCGCCCTTGCTGGTTCAATGCTGGTCAGGCAGTGGCCTCGAGGCTTCGAGTCTCTCTCAAAGCTTAAGTATTATCTTTTATCTTTTAGATCTGCCCCCTACACTCGCCGTAACGAGGCATATTTAAAACCATTCTTTTGCCAACCACTTATGGAGATGCTACTTGGGAGAAAAGTATCAGCAAAGTTATAAAAGGTATGAGGTGGAGAGGAAGAAAGTAAAGGAAATGGTTCTAAAGGCGAAAGGGAAAGCCTGGAAAGAATTTATGGAAGAAAAAGCCAAAGGAAATCAAAAACTGTTCTACAAAGTTTGAAAAACATGAGGAATGAGAAAAAGAAATACCCTATAATGTTTATAAGGGCTAAGGCCGGTCAAATAATAGGTGAACCAAAACTTATACTGGAAAGATGGGGGAATACTTTACAGAGTTATTGGATGGGAATGATAGGTGCGAAGAAATGAAAGATTGTCGGAAGACAAATGAAGATACTGAGGAACTGCAACAATGAGAATATGTCTCGATAGAAAAAGAGGAAATATGGGACGCACTGGATAGGATGAAACTGGGGAAGGCAGCAGGTCATGATCGAATAACACCTAAGAGGCTTAGGTATAAGGAGGATTCATGGTATGAATTACTATTCAGCGTATTAGAATTTGCCTAGAAATTCTGCCTAGAAAATTTGTACTAGAAATCTCAATCATTACATTAACGGATCCAGGATTTTTTTTGGGAGTAGGGATTTCAGCTCGAAAGCTTTTTTTTCATATATATATATATATATATATATATATATATATATATATATATATATATATATATATATATATATATATATATATATATATACACGATAATTACTTTGGAAAAAAAAAAAGATACTAACTATCTATATGAAATGGTGTTTAAGTGATTCTTTAAGTCCTATTAAATTTAGTTACAAAAACAAAAATACTTTAAGAGATTATTTTATACCATAAACATGATTTAATTTTACTGAGGAATGAGATAGAACACCGACTGGAGGCAGGAGCAGTGTGGCTTCCGACCAGGCAGTAGTACTCAAGATCACATCTTTCCGCTACACCAAATATGTGAGAAATTCTTCGAGTACGGCAAAGAGGTTTACTTATGTTTTATAGACTTGGAGAACGCAGAGGAAATAGAAGGCAGGCAGGGAGACATAAAGAGCCATCTATCTTCATCACCCTCGTAGATGATATTATTAAAGAATGTAAGAGGGAAACCAAGGAGACACAAGTTAGATATTGGAAATTACAATGTGTAAACTGTTCATCGTTTGCATTTGCTTATAGCTGACAGTGAAGAAAAGCTATAGGCAATTTTATTTGTCTGGACAAAAGAGCTAGCAAAAAGAAATATGGTTATTGGTTTTCCAAGAAAAAGTGTATGCTGGTATCTAGCAACAAGAAGAGTTTGAGGGTTCACATTAATGAGGAGATGATAGAGCAGGACCTACCTTCAACTAATTGTGTGTATATTCTAAAAATATTCTTAAAGGTAAAAAAATTGTCTGGTCGGAAGCCAGGGGAGCAGCTCTCGACAGAGAAGGATGGAACTCCTTGTCCAAAATCTGTACACTGAAAGGTTTTTTTTTTTTATTATTATTTATTTATATGATATTTACAACTGTATACAAAAAATACATCTGGTAAATTCGCACATGGATATAATGACATGGAACACATATATCTATATTAGGTCACGTGGCCACCTTCTTTTCAGACCCCTCGGAGGGTTATCAGGAATCGAATAAGAAGCAAGGTTAGAGACAAGAGGGTTGGGATGGTTATGAAGTTTATTATGGAAGGATAGATATCTGGATTGGACCAAATCTGATACATAAGGAACATTAAGGTCATTATGGATAATTTTATTTGTAACAAAGTAAGGAGCATTGAGGATTTTACGAAGGATTTTGGATTGTAAGGATTGGATGCGAGAGGAATTTGAAGGTTTGGTGGAGCCCCATAGCTCAACTCCGTAAGTCCAAATAGGCCTTATTATAGTCATGTAAATGAGTCTTTTATAATTGATTGGAAGGTTAGAGCGTTTGTCTAGTAAGTGTTGAAGTAGTCGGAAACGTCGAGCTGTTTCTTGTCATTTCAGTCTGGTATGAGGATTCCAAGTTAGACGTTTCTCCAGATGGAGTCCTAGGTAACGGATTTGTTCAACAGGAATAAGTGAGGTGTTGTTAAAGGATACTGAAGGACAGCAAGTCATTTGTTTACGACGAAGGGTGAAGGTAATTTGATGGGATTTATTGGAATTTATTTTTATTCTCCAGTTCTGACACCATTCTTCAAGGTTTGTGATGTGGGATTGGAGGGTTTGGGATGCAATAGATGGGTCGTTATTAACTGATAGGATACATGTGTCATCAGCATATGTGGTAAAGACAGTGTTGGGATGGGTTGGGATGTCAGCTATTTAAACTGTGTAAAGGATAGGACCTAGAATACTACCTTGAGGAACACCTGCAGACTGGGAAAAGCGGGATGTATAGACATTGTTGTGGTATACTTTAAAGTATCTATCAGTAAGGTAGGAACGGATAATGAGGAAGTATGTAGATGGTAGGAATTTTCTGAGTTTGTACAGCAGTCCCGGGTGCCAAACTCTATCAAACGCCTGTTCAACGTCGAGAAAGACTCCCGTACAGTACATACCGCGCTCCAATGCAGATGATACTACGTCTACCACACGATGGGATTGCTGTATAGTGGAATGGGAGGAGCGGAATCCAAATTGGTGATCTGGTATTATGTGATTAGAATCTAGGATTGGGTGCAGGCGTTTTAAGATTAGTTTTTCCAGATTTTTTCCCATGATGGGTAACAGAGAGATGGGACGGTAAGAGGATGGATATTCTGGTGGCTTTTTGGGTTTGTGGATCATTTTGACAATAAATATTTTTCAAAGATCAGGGAAATATGTGGATCGGAGTACAGCATTATATATGAAAGTAAGGAATAGGATGGCTTTTCGAGGAAGAAGTTTCAAGATCTGGGATGTTATTAGGTCATGTCCAGGAGCTTTGCGGGAGGGTAATCTTTGATGTTGGATATTTCTGTGGGATGAAATGCTTTAGGTGGAAGGGACATATGGAGAGGAGTATCCAGTTCTGATTCAATACATTCGATGTGGGTTGGATTAAGGATATCAGGATGTGGGTTGAAAATTTGGAACAGATGTTGACCGAATAACTGGGCTTTTTCTTCGTCGGATTTGGACCAGGTTTGGGATTCAGTAAGAAGTGGGTGATTAAAGTCTTTAAACTTCAGAAGCTTTTTGGTTGTCGTCCATAGTGATTTGTCAGTTCTTGTAATATTTTCAGTTAGGTTCAGTAATTGTTGAGTTTTATATTTTCTGATTTCTGATTTTAGTTTGTTAGTCAATTCGGTATAGTACGTTTTGTCTGAAGGATATCTAGACCTGTGCCACTTCGATCTTGCTCTGCGTTTATCCCTTAATAAGATTCGAATATGCTGTGGCAAGTTAATATGTCTTGAATTATTGCTTTTATTATTATCAAATGTGTTATTATTTATACTCGTTGTTATAGTTGTAGTAAGGTTTTCTATGGCATTATCAATATCTTGTTTTGTCTTAAGGGGAATTTTTAAGTCCAGTTTATCTTCCAGATCATCACGAAATTTGTCCACCCCAGTCCAATTGTCCTGTAATCAGTTTAGGAAGTGAAGGTTTAGGAGCATAGTTCGAATGTAGCAAAAGCAAAACTGGACTATGATCTGAAGAAAGGCCATCCAGGGATTTGATGATGGATTGGGAGGAGGAAATCTGGGAGGTGATAAATATATCCAGGATATCGGGACGTTTTTTCAGAGATGTAGGCCAATATGTAGGATTCATGGGTGAGAGGATTGAATAACACGTGATAGGATGTTACCGCGGGAGTTGGATGTTCGACAACCCCATCGTTGGTGTTTAGCATTGTAGTCTCCTCCAGCAATAAAGCGCGCTCCGAGGGATTGAAATAAGGATTCAAGTAGGCTATAAGTGAGGGAATTACCAGGAGGACAGTATACAGCTGAAAGTGTTAGACGGAAAGGACGAGTTGAAAGGATTACAGAAGTTGATTGAATGGCATCAGTTGGAGTAGAAGGGATAATGGAATGCGATAAAGATTTATTTATAAGAATGCAAGAGCCAGCTTGGGAAGTGTTGTCTGGATGGTCAGATCTATAAGTGATCTAGTCACGTATGTAGAATTGTGTTCGTTGAGTGAAGTGAGTTTCTGTCAGGAGAGCAATGTCAATATAATTGTCATGGAGAAATATGTCTAGTTCGTCACGGTGGTTTTGTAGTCCGTTAGCGTTCCATAAGAGGATAGCTAGGGGCTTTATATTCATCGGAAGTTAAACGGGATTTCGGAAAGAAGTCTTGTGAGAAGAGTTATAAGCGGTTTGATAGTCTGTTGAAGATCTATCAGGAATGATAATAGGATAGAGTTGATGTCGGATGATGTTTGGCTGGGAAGTGGATTTAGGTCGTGAGGTTGTGATGAGTAATCTATGCGAATAAGATTGTTGGGTGGGGGGTGGGTCCGACGTGGGGTACGAGGAGTAGGATCTAAATTCTGTTGGACTTGTGATGGGAGTTTCATCTTGGGAGTAGGAACGAATGGAGCTGGGTGTTGGTGCTCTGGCGGGAGTTTGACCCTTAAGGGTAGCTGATGGGGAGGGATTTGCTGACGAGGCTGTTGAGGTTGAGTATTAGAGCTTTTGGGCTTGGATTGGGAGGTTTGAGGCGCCTGACTTTGAGGCTGCTTCTTAATGATGGAAGGCTGCCATTGAGAATTTCTTGAATTCTGTTGAGGATAATCCTTAAGTGTAGAGATGGATGGTTGGTGTTGGACGGCAATGGAAGGTGATGTCGTCAAAGCTGGGAAAGTTTCTTGATTTTCAATTTCAGGTGCCTCAGGACAAGTTTTTTGAGCAGGTCCAAGGGTTTTCGTCGCTAAGTTGCGTGATCTCTGTTTGTGAAGATTTTTATATACCTCACAACCTCTACAGCTTGCAGGGTGGGCTTCACCACAAAGAGCACATGTCGCGGGCTCATTTCTTGGCTTCTAGTAAGTGCCTGAAGCGTGAAAACCGGCGCATTTAACACATCTGGCCTCGTGATGGCAATATGTCTTCGTATGCCCTAAGTTTTGACACTTAGTGTATTGTACTATTAGGGACTTCTGCCTTGGTTCTTCAAATCGTACTGTCGAGTATACTAAACGTTGAACCTGAAATATTTCATTATTCGTTTTTGCTGGTTCCAAATCTATAAAGAATAATGGAAGCGGATATCTTTCCCCAGGATGTAGTACGGGTGCTATGTGCCTGACGTTATGACCGATTTCTTCCAGACCTGTTTTGATGACACATATGGGAGTGGTTGAATGTAGACCTCTCAGGACTACTCGATACGCCTTGTCCTGTTTCAATTGGTAACAATGGGATTCGTAGTTTTTGGAAGTTAAATGGCTAAACAATTTTTTATAGTTTTCTCTAGAGTTCGTGTTTATTTTAATGTCATTGATTCGAGAGAAGCAGCGGAAATTTGGCTGTCCGATTAGTTTTGCAATTTCTTGACCAAACGACACGAAGTTCTCAATTTTTGAAACAAAAACAGGTGGCGCCTCGGGGTCAGAAAAATCTTGAGGCTTCGGAATCTTGCTTGATAAATTGTTATCGAGAATAGTATTCTTGCTGGCTGAGGTAATAGTATTTCTGCTTGGCTCTGATTGTGTGGCATTAGATTTACTCCTCATTTTAGGTGGAGATTTTTCTTGTTCTGCTGGCTTATTTGATTTGTTTGATTTATTTTTTGTTTTTTTCTTATTTGGTGAGTTGCTTCCCGAACCGGGAGCGGAGTTTCGGACACGCTTTTGGAGTGTACGTCTTTTCAAGTATTGCGAGTCAATCTCGCTAATTTCTGAAAAGGGTGTCTCGTTCTCCGAGACTTCACAAGAAGTGTTCTTATCCAAATCCATGAATTTATCCATGATGGATAAATGAGTGTGAGAGAGAGAAAGAGAAAAAAAAATGTTTTTTAAACCTAAATATTAAAATGAAAATTATAAGATAGCTTCTTAAGAACTAAACTATTTACAAATTATATACAGATATAATATAAAATATAAAATAATTCATTTCCGAATTAATTAATGAGAAAATAAAATAAAAGTCTCCTGAAAAATATTAAAAATATAAAGAGAGAGAAAAAAAAAGACTTAAATGTCTTGGTTTCTAACTGTGAACAAAGCCGAAGAATGTTATATACACAGAGCCGAGACTTGACCGTAACTTATTACAGATAAGGTAAAACCCGTAAGGGATTACGGGCCACTTGGGCTTGCCGAACGAGCACTAATTTATTACTGATTCATTGTTAATCAATAGTTACTAACCTGAACTTATGTGACATAAAATGTACCACTGTTTATATAGTCACTGTTGATATAGTCTTACGCCAGAATTTTAAATAATAACCACATTACTTAGTAACAAAGACAGAGCGACGTGAATCTTCAACTGCACTTGCCACACTGAAAGGTAGAAGGGAATATTCAATATGAAGAAGAAGAAGAAGTCTTAAAATCGTTCATGGTTGGGTAAAACATATGTTTATTACCTCAAATACATTTAATGCTCTTACATTTTTTACACATTTAGTACTTTAATAACTTTACATGCGATATTATATTATATAAGCATTATATAATATAATATTATATAAGCAAGCAGGTATATATCGTCGATTTATTACTAAACTAAAAAAATTCTTAATTAATATTTTAGAAAATTAAACTAATGAATAATTTAGCTTGTAATTATATATTATAAACTGTAATACATTTAAAAATAATCTACTACATGACTAAACGAATCAAAATTAAATTATATTCTAAGCAACATGAACATTTATTTAGGCGAGACCACCAAACTTACAACAGGGAAATGCGGGTTGCATACACCAAGAATTGAAGGAACAATTGAATCATTTAAAAAAAATTAAGGATGAATTATTTCTAATTTCATAATGATGTGTCTCAAGATGGCTATCGAAAAATTATAGATAGTTGAAATTTGAAGTTGGGCTCTTTTTCTATGTGCTTAATATTTGAATAGTTATATAACATTTATAAGCATTATGTCATTTTTTGTCCGAAAACCCACGGGGATTCATTGGACTGCTTGAAAACAACAATAATATTTTTGTAAAATATTTTGTTCCCGAAAAATGTTCCTAATCTAGAATAGTCAAGCACTCCCCTCGTAAAAAATTTTAACCTATATTGTTCATAGAACAATCAATAAACATGTTCATGAACTTGTTGAAGGTGTACAGTATACGATGAATACTTCTAAATTTATTAAAAACTAAAATTCATGTTTTTCTTTTGAATATATGTTTTACTGATAAATAAAATAATTATTTTTATGGTGTTGTGTTGTAAATTGCTTCGACTAATGTTTTTTGTGGGAACTGTATTTTGGACTTCACTTTTGTTTATTTGATATTATTTCATTAATTCGGCACTAAAATTGATGCCGAGTTCTGGCCTCCTACTTATTCTATTCTTGTGTTGCTGCAAACCAGTTCCTCACATCTTTCATGGACATGGCATCACCAGTCAAAGTTGAGTTCTTCCTTTCAATCCATTAAACTGCAAATATTGGACTACGTCTGTTTCCTTGAATAAATCTTTGGGCTTATTGTTTGTTCAACGTTTCCAAATCTTGTGGATGATATCTTCCAATCGTCCTCTTAAAAACCATCAAGCTGTGCACACTAGTAACCGCATACTCCAAGTATACTGCTTGGATAAAGGATAGTGTATGCATTTACACTATCATCGATGTTTTTTTGGAGTTTTTAGCAGAGCTTGAAACGGAAAGAAAACTTTTATTCTTAAAATGTTTCGGTATCATTGGAATTTATATTGTCGATACTTTTTCAGTTCCTTTGGAACTAGAACTTTTTTCCAACCAACTTTTCAATTAAATGTTTTACAGAAGTTTTATTTTTAAATAAATTTTCTGGTTTTTAAATAAAAGTTCTGTCGAAATCGCTAAAAAGTCTATTAATATCTCAAAAATGATTTTTATTCTTAGCTACCCATACAAATAACACATTAGAATCATAGGTGATTAATTTAAGAAAAATTATAACTCTAATCTAAGCCCTGTTTATTTTTCATTTAACGGAACTTTTTTTAATAATTTAAATAAATATAAGTTAAACTTTTACGATAAACCTTTATTTTTAGAACTTTTTTCTAAAAGTTTGACGGAAACTGTTAGAATGAAACTTCCATAAAGGTTTCATCCCCTGGTTTTGAGAGATTATCTGAGTTATTTATTTTATGTTTTATTGACTAGTATTACGATGAAAAGTTATCAGTTTACTGAACTCATGATGAATTAGAATGGAGGTAATTTGGTAATTGGCTAAAAGAAATTAATTGAGAAAACTGAGAAAAGATCGTCAAAGAATGAAACAAAATTTTTCAGGAGCCTTAAGCTTTTGTGAATAAAAAACATTACGAGATCGGGATCGGTTAGCTCCAGCAAGTAGCATTATCGGGGTAGAGCATGTTGCAACTTTGGGAGTCAAGGTCTGGTATTTTTCCCCACGAGAAATTCTAATTCTGGCTCAAAATTGCTAACGTTTGATATTTTAATCGGAACATAGAACGAAATGATGTCATGAGAAAACGAGGAAAGAATTAAATTAGGACTTGGAAATGGTTACAGCAAATAATATTAGTGATGTATGATACACTAATATTTTATTTAAATCATATAAAGTATTTATTTTATTTTCTCTTCTCCTAATCTTTACGCATAATCACTTAAATATCTTAGGGAACATATGTATATCATTATTTGTTTTTTTATATATTTTTTTGTTTTAGTTTTTACAATTTCTTTCCCTACATATTAACAGTTATTATTATTTTTTTAAATTTTTATATTACATCACTACAATTCTTTACCTATAAAATAGATTTTACTTTCCTTTCTAATTTCATTCAGTGATTATTATGCAATTATTTTAGCTCCAATATTGTAGTACTGAACCCCTATTACCCAACTGTCCTCGTTAATTTATCCTAAGAGCTTAATTAATACTTAATGTATTACATGTATTTTGTCATTATTCATTGTAATAAGTCTTTTGACCAGATTTGTAGTTAATATATATGAACAATTAGAGATGGGCAAAATTGTACTCTGAGTAAAAAGTACAATTACAGAGTAATTTACTCAAATACTCGCCCGGTTCGAGTATCGAGTACTTCAATCACTACTCGACCTCATGATTGACGAGTACAAAAAGTAATCAGCTGTCCTCGTGAGTACTTTCTATTTTCAAATCTACTCAGCAATATTTTACTCTGAGTACTTTTCAAAGTAATCGAGTATTTCATTATAAAAATTACAGGAGTAGAATATTTAATATTTCTTCCATGTTTAAGTCCATTGTTATCTTATGGGGGTATAGTTTTTTAAAATAGTATCGATATTAATGTAAATCGATAAAATAAAGAATTATTAAAATATTTTGGATTTAATCAACTTTGGGGACCATTTTTTTTTTTCTTTTTACACCACTTGACTTTTATGATAATGCTGTCGGATTTGAGATAGTGCCCCCGGGCCCCGACTTTTTTAAGTTTTTGTGTTAAATCGATATCAGGGTCGATTAGTATGTTTTGGGGGGCGCTTTTTATGAAAATGATATCGAATTTGGGAATAGGCCCCCCGGGCCCGACTTTTTTTAACTTTTTGGATTAAATCGATATCAGGGTCGACTATTATGTTCTGGGGGGCGCTTTTTATGAAAATGATATCGAATTTGAGATTGGGCCCCCCGGGCCCCGACTTTTTTTAACTTTTTAGATTAAATCGATATCAGGGTCGACTATTAGGTTTTGGGGGCGCTTTTTATGAAAATGATATCGAATTTGAGATTGGGCCCCCCGGGACCCGACTTTTTTTAACTTTTTGGATTAAATCGATATCAGGGTCGACTATTAGGTTTTAGGGGGTGCTTTTTATGAAAATGATATCGAATTTGAGATTGGGCCCCCCGGGACCCGACTTTTTTCAACTTTTTGGATTAAATCGATATCAGGGTCGACTATTATGTTTTAGGGGGCGCTTTTTATGAAAATGATATCAGATTACGAATCATTTTCATACATTTTGAGATAGTGCCCCCGGGGCCCGACTTTTTGTAACCTTTCGGATTTAATCGATATCAATGTTGATTATGAGGTTTTGGGGGACACTTTTTATGAAAATGATGTCGGATTTTTTTTTTTTATAAAATCCGTCCCCTAAAACATAATAGACGGCCCTGATATCGACTAATTCCAAAAAGTGAATCCACTGGGTGCAATCTCAAATCCGACTGTATTTTCATAAAAAGCACCCCCAAAACCTAATAGTCGACCCTGATATCGATTTAATTCAAAAAGTTAAAAAAAGTCGGGGTCCGGGGGCCCAATCTCAAATTCGATATCATTTTCATAAAAAGCGCCCCCAAAACCTAATAGTCGACCCTGATATCGATTTAATCCAAAAAGTTAAAAAAAGTCGGGGCCCGGGGGGCCCAATCTCAAATTCGATATCATTTTCATAAAAAGCGCCCCCCAAAACCTAATAGTCGACCCTGATATCGATTTAATTCAACAAGTTTAAAAAAGACGGGTCCCGGGGGGCCCAATCTCAAATTCAATAACATTTTCATAAAAAGCGCCTCCAAAACATAATAGTCGACCCTGATATCGATTTAATTCAAAAAGTTAAAAAAAGTCGGGGCCCGGGGGGCCCAATCTCAAATTCGATATCATTTTCATAAAAAGCGCCCCCCAAAACCTAATAGTCGACCCTGATATCGATTTAATTCAAAAAGTTAAAAAAGTCGGGGCCCGGGGGCCCAATCTCAAATTCGATATCATTTTCATAAAAAGCGCCCCCCAAAACATAATAGTCGACCCTGATATCGATTTAATTCAAAAAGTTAATAATAGTCGGGGCCCGGGGGGCCAATCTCAAATTCGATATCATTTTCATAAAAAGCGCCCCCCAAAACATAATAGTCGACCCTGATATCGATTTAATTCAAAAAGTTAAAAAATGTCGGGGCCCGGGGGCCCAATCTCAATTTCGATATCATTTTCATAAAAAGCGCCCCCAAAACATAATAGTCGACCCTGATATCGATTTAATCGGAAAAGTTATGAAAATTCGATGCCCGGGGGCACTATCTAAAATCCGACAGTATATTTTTATAAAAAGGGCCCCCCAAGACATGATGG
This sequence comes from Nezara viridula, assembly GCA_928085145.1. Taxonomy (NCBI): domain Eukaryota; kingdom Metazoa; phylum Arthropoda; class Insecta; order Hemiptera; family Pentatomidae; genus Nezara; species Nezara viridula. The sequence goes on along the minus strand of OV725078.1, from coordinate 64,734,844 downwards.
TTAGTCTAATATCGATTAATGGGGGCTCGGGGTTGGTCAGGTCGAATATGGCCGCTATTATTGAAGGAAATAAAAGAAAACATTTTTACTCTTTATAATAATGACGGAGTAGTTGAAAAATAAAAAGTACTCTTTGTAGGAATTGGGCTGAGTACTTTCTGTAATTCGATATAACAGCGCGAGTATTTCCTGTACTTAACTAAATCATGATTGACGCAGCGTGAGTACTCTCAGTACTCGCCGATGTCAGGCCGAGTACAAAAACTACTCGATACTTTTTCCTAATAAAATTACTCAAATCATGAAAGTAATCGAGTACTGCCCATCTCTATGAACAATACTGTTATTCTAAAGGGACCTAGTCCCAGAATAAAGATGATTTTTCTATTTCTATTTCTATTTCTATTTAGTATTCTAAAGATAGCGATATAGTACGTTAGAGCTGAATAAAATGAAGTTTCGCTTTAAAATCATTTAATCAGAGTAAGGCAAAACATATCATTGGTGAAAAAACAGATATGTTAAACCCCTTGTTTCCTCAGTTTCTTTTTCAGGAGTAGATAATACGTGATATTTTTTTCTTTTATTTTTTCTGATCAGTCTCGAAAAGTAAAGTTTTAACTTTTAATTATTAACGAATTAATTAATCGAGATTCTACGGTGTAATTGAAAAATAAAAAACAAAATAAATAAAAATGTAATAAATGAAAAAACAAAAAAACTTCCGATGATTATAATGAAGTTGATTCTTCTCGAATGTTTAAGAAATTTTGAGTTGTAATTTTATTTCCCTTTTGGTGAAAGTGTTTTTTACAATCTGTACAACTTGTCAAATTTACTTGGAATTTATTACCGCTATTTTGTCAGATGATATTTCTTTCCTCAGGTATTGAAATTCCAAAACAATATCTAGTGTTTCATTAAAACTTTTTCTGAAAGATATTATACATGCCAGTCAAAAGGTCAAAGTAAACCAACCCTTGATCATATGCACGTCTCCATTCGAGTTGTCTTAATTGAGAATATAAGGGAACTGTGTAAGGCCGAAGGAGAACAGAGGAAAAAATATTTGCAGTATTAAGTGGGAGAGTGACGAGTAAATAATAATGAAGGGTGGATTATGGAGAATCAGTTTGTATGTCTAATGCGTCAGTGGTGCCCCTAGAGATAGGGCAAATGATTCACTAAGCAAACACAGACCGCCCTCCCCCTCCACAGACCCCCCCCATTCGCAGCCCCCTTCAATCACATAACTAGCTCGACCAGGGCTGTATTTTTTGTTGGGCTGGTGGATTAGCGATACTCAAGCGGCAGTTTAACAACTGTCCTTATTCAGTCCCTGATCAACGACTCTTTTTCTGTCCCTTATTAAGCATTTTGTCTCCTCCGTCAACCACGCCCGTTGCCAGCTGGATGAAAATTCACAAATGCACTAAAAATGTTGTCTTGGGATCACAGGCAGATTTACGGGGGGGGGGGAGGCTTTCGGGCTGAAGCCCACCCCAAAATAGTAAAATGTAACTATGTTTTATGGTAAAAAGTTATGTCTTAAAGTATTATTGCTCGTTTAATTACATTTAATAGGAGAAGAATCACTTAAACACCATTTCATGTAGGTAGTTAGCATCTTTCTGTTTTTCCAAAGTAATTATCGTTATATATATTTAAAAAAAAGCTTCTGGGCTGAAGCCCCCCCCAAAAAAAAATTAAATCCTGGATCCGCTAGTGCTTGGGATTGATAATTCTAAACAGGCTACAAAAAAAATCTGGTGTGTTCACTCACAAGACTTTCCTACCAATTTCAGAAAAATATGTATATCTTTAAATATGTCCATCAAGAAAGAAATTATAATTAAATTATATTTGATTTCCTGAAAATTAATCAAAGAAAAGATTTGGGTACAATTTATTTGATAACTACGATTTATTTGATGACTTAAGGTAGATCAGTGTAAAAATTTCAATACCCTCTAATATTGCTGATCAAAAACTTCTCAGCGGGCTCTGAAACTCTTCTTTACTTTATAAATTTTTTTTTTAATTTTTTCGGGAATTAAGTCTATCAACGAAAATTGAAAGGACAATTATCAGGACATTATTGGAAAGTTTCAACAAAATCGTTGGAGTCGTTTTCGCGCTACAGTCCATAGAAAAACAGGTTTATTATTTATTGCGCAGAAGGTATTGCGCATGGAGCATCCAATTTTTGTCATACGCATCAGTAGTCAAAACCCTACAAAATAAAAAAAAAAGCAACAAAATCGATTGACTGGTTCCCGAGAAAATCTTGGCACAGACAGACAGACAGATCAATGGCTGAAAATGTGTTTTTCGAACTCAGGGGGCTCTGAAACGTTTAGATCCGTCGAAAACCGCATATCAGAAATTTGACCCGATCGTAATTCCTTACCTAGTGTATAGGAAAGAAAGTAAAAAATTAAAACATGTGTAGTTACTATGTGTGTAGCTCGATTCCGATGAGGTTTTTTTTTTTGATAATTAAATTACCTTTCAAAAGTTTTATTATATATTTTACCATAGAATATGTACTTAGCGAGTTAGGCCCCAAAACTTTTTTTCTGAATTTTTTTGGTAATTTAGCCCAGGTACGAAAATTCAAAGGACAATCATTAGAACATTATCGGAAAGTTTCATCAAAATCGTTTGAGCCGCTTTCGCGCTACAGTCTATAGAAAAACAAGTTTTTAATTTATCTCGCAGCAGCTATTGCGCATGAAGCACCCAATTTGTGTGCAATTTGTGTGCTTAATTATATATATATATATATATATATATATATATATATATATATATATATATATAATTAAGAATTAGTTATAAAATAAATATTAATGAAAAACAATAAAATGAAGCAAAAATGAACAATAAAATAATAATAAGTGGTAATAAAGAAAGTAGAATGATAATAGTAAAATAATACATCTACTTCACAAATAAATGGATATATTTTAAATATAAAGTGATTACAAAACGATAGGTAACAAAAAGTAAACTAAAGTTGAATACAAAAATAAAGAAAAGCCATAAAAAATTCATTTGTGCATAGATGCAGTATTTACATTCGCCCAAAAGATTTCCGGCCAGGATTTCTTCTACATATCAAAGACAAAACAATCCTCCAAGAGATCCCAGCGCTTCTCTTCCAGTCGTGTCACTGGAATTGGAAGCCATTGGAGAGAGAGAGGGAGCTTTGAGCTACAAACATCCAAAACATGATTTAATCAAGATTTGTTATTACCTACCCCGGAAGTTCTAACTTTTAGCTATACACATCGCTATTACTCTCTTATATCATCAATTCTTTTTTATTTTTATTTTAATCTTCAGCACAGTTCATTATAGTTGAGTGTATTTTTCTTTTAACAAAGTATTAGTATTCACTGTGATTAGTGTAATATATTCACTTTTATCTACTTAAAGAAAGTTTCTTCAATCCAATTGAATTCTAGGAGCTACGAGAGTGTAAACGTCTACTAATCCTCACGGCATTAGACAACACTGTTTACTGCTTTCATCAAAACAACTCTCTCACGGTATTTATTTATATCTTAATTTATCTATTTTAATTATATATGGTGCAGTGTAATATTTGCAATAATACTATTGCACGCGAAGATAAAAATAATCAATGTTGTGTAAAATGCAAAATTATTTTTCACGGTAGGTGTCTCATCTATTTATTTATCTAAGTGAAAAATAAATTGAGGCCTTCAAAGCACACAAAAAACATGGATATGGCCTAATTGTGACCAGACCAAAAAACCCAACACTGAGCCGTCCGCCTCAGAAATACTGGCGGCAGTAAATTGCTTAGACTCGAGTGTTAATGAAGACATAAAAGTAATATATATAGCTGGCCATATCGTCTGTTAAGTTCCTGTCTTTTAAGTATAATATGTGGATTCCAAGTTAGCCCTCTGCGTAAGAGAAAGCCAAGATACCGGACATTGTCTGAGAAAGGAAGCTGAATAGAGTGAAAATAAACTGGTTGACAGGAATACGCCGAAGAGTGAAGGTAATGCGTTTACTTTTAGATTCATTTATCTTGATGTGCCATTTCTTATACCAGTGTTTAATTAGGGAGAGGTGTCTTTGTAGGTTTGGGACGCTGTTTCAGGATCTGAGTTGGAAGATAGGATAGCAGTGTCATCAGCGAAAGTTGCCAGGAGGGTATCGGAATGGAAAGAAATATCAGCGGTAAAGGGAATTAAAGGATGGGACCCAAGACACTGCCTTGAGGAACACCAGCCTCAATTGAGTAATAGTCGGAGAATTCAATACCACATATCAATGTGAATTCGTAAGGAGCAGTCGGAGAGATTGGATTGGAGTACTAGGTGTAAGGACTGTGCTGGGTGGAATTTAAGAGCAATCCAGCGAAAATGATTGGGATCTGAAGTTTGTTAATTCTTGTTTTAATTTTTTACAGTGATAATTGTAGGAGTGGCTATCGGCGGGATGTTTGTAGTATAGTATAAAAACGTCGAAATAAAATAATTAAATCAGTATGAATATAAATTTAAATGCGTTAATTTTTAATGTATTTAAATAACTATTGTATAATAGTATGTCTATCTTATTATCTTTCCGTATTGAACATAGGAATTTCAATACATACATTTTTTTTTTTTTTTTAATTATAATTAACTGTTTATATATATATATATATATATATATATATATATATATATATATATATATATATATATATATATATATACAAGTAAAGTTTTTTTTTATGAAATGAAGTCATTCAATCTCTTTTTCGTTCTTCATTTCTCAAAGTGTATGTTTATGTTGTGCAACCCTTATATATTGTTTTGTTCATAGTTCAAGAGATTCATTCATAGTTTATCAATTTTATTTACTGTTTCAAACATTTAGGTCAGTAATATTCTATTCTTTTGTACAATATTGTTATTCTAAAGGGACTTAGTCCCAGAATAAAGGTTTTTTTTCTACCTATCTATAAGTCCATTGAGACAGATTGTAATATTTTTCAATAAATAAGTATAAAAAAAAAAAAAACTTGAAAGCGTTGATTTTTAATATATTTTAATAACTTTAATAGGCTGTATATATCATAATCTTTTAGTATTCAGGTTCAATTTATTTTATTCTGCTTCTTAACTTCTCATTTTATTTTTGATGTTTTAAAAGAGTTTTCCAAAAATTAATGAATCAAATAATGAAGAAATTAGAAGAGATTGAAATATTCCCAATGAAATTGGTTATATAATTATTTCGAAATAAAATAATTGAACGAGTATGAATAATTTAAATTTATATTCATTGGATTTTCAATGTATTGTAACAGTTATAAATAGTGTGTCACTCTCGTTATCTTTCAGTATGCAGTTTCTGCCAGAACTCAGGGCATTCCCATTGGTTCCCCACTTTG
>OV725078.1:64397749-64728922 GCA_928085145.1 Nezara viridula | reverse complement strand
TTTTTAATGTATTTTAATTAATTTAATAGGCTGTATATATCATAACCTTTTAGTATTCAGGTTCAATTTATTTTATTCTGCTTCTTAACTTCTCAATTTATTTTTGATTTTTTAAAAGTTTTCCAAAAATTAATGATTCAAATTATGAAAAAATAAAATGGGATTTAAATATTCCCAATAAAAATTGGTTATATAATTATTTCGAAATAAAATAATTAAACGAGTATGAATAATTTAAATTTATATTCATTGGATTTTCAATGTATTGTAACAGTTATAAATAGTGGGTCACTCTCGTTATCTTTCAGTATGCAGTTTCTGCCAGAACTCATTGCATTCCCATTGGTTATAAGTCCCTTCTTAGGTCCCACACCAACTTTCCCTCACTCTATCTATACAACCACCCCATCACCTTCTACCCCATGTTGAAAATTTAGGCTTATTAATAGATCAAACCCTTTCCTGGAATCACCATATCTCCCATATTTCCAGCCGTGCAATTACAACCCTCAAACTATTCCATCACTTCCGCCATCTTCTACCCCAAAATCCCGTAGACTCCGAGTTTCCTCTCTCATCTTTCCCCACTTTGACTACAGTTGTGTGGTGTACGATGGCCTCTCGCTGGAACTCCGTAATAGACTCAAAAGACTTATGAAGAGCTTCGTAAGATTTGTAATTGGAACCCCGAGACGCTCCCGTGTCTCCCACCACTACACTGAGTTAGGGTGGCTCTTCCCCTCTTTAAGAAGACAATATTTCCTAGGCACTTTCCTTTATCAAATCATTACCGATCATCGTCCTTCTTATGCCTACAACCTTCTCCAATTTAAGTCCTCATTCCATTCCCTCACTACAATATCTCGACCCTCTGACCTATACATCCCTTCTCATAGATCTGCCTCATTCCAAAACTCCTTTATAGCCCGCTCTGTAACTTTTGGAATTCCCTCCGGATCAAACTTCGGCATGCCCCTTCCCTATTCACATTCAAAAACCTCCTATTCCAGTTCTTGTTGTACCTATCTATAAGTCCATTGAGACAGATTGTAATATTTTTCAATAAATAAGTATAAAACTAAATAAACTTGAAAGCGTTGATTTTTAAGGTATTTTATTTAATTTAATAGGCTGTATATATTATAACCTTTTAGTATTTAGGTTCAATTTATTTTATTCTGCTTCTTAACTTCTCAATTTATTTTTGATTTTTTGAAAGTTTTCCAAAAATTAATGATTCAAATTATAAAAAAGATAGAATGAGATTTAAATATTCCCAATAAAAATTGGTTATATAATTATTTCGAAATAAAATAATTAAACGAGTATGAATAATTTAAATTTATATTCATTGGATTTTCAATGTATTGTAACAGTTATAAATAGTGGGTCACTCTCGTTATCTTTCAGTATGCAGTTTCTGCCAGAACTCAGGGCATTCCCATTGGTTATAAGTCCCTTCTTAGATCCCACACCAACTTTCCCTCACTCTATCTATACAACCACCCCATCACCTTCTACCCCATGTTGAAAATTTAGGCTTATTAATAGATCAAACCCTTTCCTGGAATCACCATATCTCCCATATTTCCAGCCGTGCAATTAAAACCCTCAAACTATTCCATCATTTCCGACATCTTCTACCCCAAAATCCCCGTAGACTCCGAGTTTCCTCTCTCATCTTTCCCCACTTTGACTACAGTTGTGTGGTGTACGATGGCCTCTCGCTGGAACTCCGTAATAGACTCAAAAGACTTATGAATAGCTTCGTAAGATTTGTAATTGGAACCCCGAGACGCTCCCGTGTCTCCCACCACTACACTGAGTTAGGGTGGCTCTTCCCCTCTTTAAGAAGACAATATTTCCTAGGCACTTTCCTTTATCAAATCATTACCGATCATCGTCCTTCTTATGCCTACAACCTTCTCCAATTTAAGTCCTCATTCCATTCCCTCACTACAATATCTCGACCCTCTGACCTATACATCCCTTCTCATAGATCTGCCTCATTCCAAAACTCCTTTATAGCCCGCTCTGTAACTTTTGGAATTCCCTCCGGATCAAACTTCGGCATGCCCCTTCCCTATTCACATTCAAAAACCTCCTATTCCAGTTCTTGTTGTACCTATCTATAAGTCCATTGAGACAGATTGTAATATTTTTCAATAAATAAGTATAAAAATAAATAAACTTGAAAGCGTTGATTTTTAAGGTATTTTATTTAATTTAATAGGCTGTATATATTATAACCTTTTAGTATTTAGGTTCAATTTATTTTATTCTGCTTCTTAACTTCTCAATTTATTTTTGATTTTTTGAAAGTTTTCCAAAAATTAATGATTCAAATTATGAAAAAGATAGAATGAGATTTAAATATTCCCAATAAAAATTGGTTATATAATTATTTCGAAATAAAATAATTAAACGAGTATGAATAATTTAAATTTATATTCATTGGATTTTCAATGTATTGTAACAGTTATAAATAGTGGGTCACTCTCGTTATCTTTCAGTATGCAGTTTCTGCCAGAACTCAGTGCATTCCCATTGGTTATAAGTCCCTTCTTAGATCCCACACCAACTTTCCCTCACTCTATCTATACAACCACCCCATCACCTTCTACCCCATGTTGAAAATTTAGGCTTATTAATAGATCAAACCCTTTCCTGGAATCACCATATCTCCCATATTTCCAGCCGTGCAATTACAACCCTCAAACTATTCCATCACTTCCGCCATCTTCTACCCCAAAATCCCCGTAGACTCCGAGTTTCCTCTCTCATCTTTCCCCACTTTGACTACAGTTGTGTGGTGTACGATGGCCTCTCGCTGGAACTCCGTAATACACTCAAAAGACTTATTTATTTTATTTATTTTATTTATTTTATTTACACCCTACCCTGCCGATAAGGCAATACGGGTGTTATGCAGTAGTGAGTAGCAACGCATGCGTTACAATTCACTGCTGCATTCAGACCAATTACATTTTTTACAGCTGTGCACACAGCCTGCTCTTTTTTTTCTTTTTATCCAGCATCCTGTTCCACCCTCTCTGGCGGTCTTCCGTATACATGTTCATTTCTTCTTCCCAATGAAAAGTGGTTTGACCCAACCAGTTCCTTCCACCCGTATACGAATGCCTTGTAATACGGGTATTTTTCCTTTGTCATAAGTTGAGGGAGATCGCTCTCCGTCAGAGCGTAGAGCCCCGTCTCCCTCAACAACTTAGCCCTCAGTGCCTCAAAGGCGGTACAGACTAGGATGATATGCTCGGCGGTCTCCGGCACTCTGCAACTTGGGCATAGGGGATCGATGTTCTTGCCATATTCAACGAGCTTTGCTCGGAAACCCCCATGCCCTGTGAGGAACTGTGAGACCCAGTAGTCCGGGAGAACCCATGTCTGTTCCATTCTTGAACCAACAGTGGGGAAGTATTTTCTTAGCGTAGCCCCTTTTGGCGTCGTCACCCACCGCTGGTTCCATTCCTTTAATGTGTTCTCCCGAAGAATCCTCTTCCATCCATTAGGGTCTTCACTGATCCTCACACGAAGATTCGCCGGTAGATCCACCAGGCCTTCTCTCTTCATCTTATGCCGGAAGTATTCTTCTCGTAGGAGAAGATCAATAGGAGTAGTTCCGGCTAAGACTTGTACCGCCTCATGAGACACTGAACGGTACGCTCTAGTGACCCGCAGCAGAGCCATCCGCTGGATTGTTGCCAACCTTTTCTTCTGTTGGTGCGAGAGATGATGACTCCACGCAGGGGACGCATATCTCAGAATGCCCAGAATAACTCCTTTATAAATAGTCAACGTGGCTGGGTACCTGAGACCCCAAAAGGCGCCCCCGATGCGACTAAGTCCATTGAGAGCCAGGGCCACCCTACTTTTCATGTAGTCCAAGTGAGGCGTAACGTTGAAATTTCTCCCAATTCTTATGCCAAGGTATGTAACAGCCTCACTTGGACGTATCCTTTCTCCTTCTATTCTGAGAGTAATAGGGTGGGCCCTGTCAGTCTTACCTCTTAAAAGAATGGACTGGGTCTTAGCAGCCGCCATCTTCATCTTTTTTCTCTCACACCATCCTCCTACGAGGTTGGCACATCGTTCAGCTTCTTCTTTTAACCTGGCTCTGCTGTTTGAGGCCACTACAACGGCCAGATCATCAACATAGGCCGTGGCGGGGAACCGCTCCTGTTCTAGTACCCCCAGCAACTCATCGAAGACTAATTTCCACAGGGCTGGTCCAAGAACCGAGCCCTGCGGACAACCTCTTTCCATCGACTCTTGTACTTCAAAGAAGCTACCTTTTATCTTCAATGTTCGGTCCTGGAGGTAGCTCCTTAAAAGATCATATAAGTTGCTGGGAGCCTCATACTTCTGCAACTGCTGGAGTACGCTCGGCCACCAGACGCTATCAAAGGCGGAAGATATGTCGAACAGGATAAGCATGACATACTTCTCCGCCTTCTCTTCAACGTCACGGCGCACTCTCAGCAGGGCATCTGCGGTTCCCCTGCCTTTAGTGGATCCGTACTGCCGTGGATGGCTAGCCCTAGAGAAGACTGGTCGTAGACTCATCATCAACAGGGTCTCCAATAATTTACTCATGATAGGGAGGAGGCATATAGGCCTATAAGATTTGGCTAATTGCTTGTCCTTGCCTCCTCCCTTGTAGAGGAGTCTAACATCAGCAATTTTCCAACTCTTAGGAAAGTATCCCCTGTCTAGACAATCATTGAATAATGTCAACAGTCTCTGTTCAATATAGGGGATACTGTTCCTGAGGATTGCTGCGTCAATGGAGTCTAACCCAGGTGCACGTCCAGTCTTTTGCCTATCCACAGCAGCACGTAGATCCCATATGTCCCACGGTGGGCACAAGTCCGTACCAGGTGGGCATACCGTAGTGCGTCTTATAAATATTTCCTCTTCATTATCCTGGGACGAATCATCTCTGGGGTAGGTCTCAGCTAGGAACATCTTTGCAGTCTCTTCCAGAGTGGTTGCCTGGGAACATCCGCGCCTCAAAGCTGCAATCACTTGCTGTGGAGCAAACTTACCAAGGGCCACTCTGTAAGGTACACCCCAGGGATTCTTAGATGACTCTTGAACAATGAATTCGTCCCAAGACTTCCGCTTTCTTAACCGCACCTCGTTTCGGTATGCCCTGGCTTTAGACTTGTACTCATCACGAAGTGTAATGCGCCTCTCTTCGCAAGTACACTTCTGGTATGAACGCCGTGCCTTGTAGAGTTCTCTCTTCATAGTGGTTAAGGCAGGCGTCCACCATGGGACAGGTCGAGCTCTCGCCTTCCGGTGCTGAAGGGATTCTTCAGCGGTATCGCGGATGACATCAGTGATCCTGGATACTCGGTAATCCAGATCATCTGTTTGCTCCGTTTCCGCCTCATCCCAGTCTTCGTCGACCAGTTTTCCCTCCAGCAATGACCGGAAGGCACTCCAATTTCCTTTTCGAGTAAGGTAACCTTTTTCTATTCCGAGGGAAACTTCTGTATTTTCCGTCAGCCTAAAGGCTATCGCTTGGTGGTCGGAACTCGTTTCAGATCGGAGGACCCAATCGATAATGCGGTTTGCCAGCACCGGTGATACCAAGGTAACATCAATCCAGCTCTGCCCCCTAGCGCTAGAGAACGTCGGGGTAGCAGAGGGATCGTTCATAACCACTAGATGGTTTCGGGCAATAAATTCACCGAGCTTAGCGCCCCTTCTATTAGTTCGATTAGATCCCCAGACCGTGTTCCAGGAGTTGGTATCTGAGCATATGATCACGTTCCTGGTGCAAGCCGTGATCATCTCCATGGCGGATATGTCTTCGTCAATATCGCCCCCGTCCGGTAAATATGATGAGACCAGCGTAAAGGCAACATGGTTCCATCTGATATGACAAGCAACACAATCCGCCATGGTAAACTGCCTCAGATCCATCACATCGAGGTTGGGGTTGTTAACCACAATAGCAGCCCTGGGCCTCCTCTCTCCACTGCTCAAGGCTATAACCCTCGATGTGAGACCAAACCCCGTGACCTTGTTTCCCCAGCAACTCGGTTCCTGGACTGCCATGATGTCGTAGCTTTGTGAGAGGGAGCGTAGCTCTTCCGCAACTAGACGCCGGCGGCCCATATTGAGCTGAAGGATGGAGATCTTATTCATAAGAAGTCCTCATCGCCATTTTTTGTGACCAATTTAAATGCACAGGACAATCACGACTGCCCGCCTTATGCTTAGTGTGTCTCGGATGGGCCTTTGCCCTCACACAGTTGATGCATGTCGGCCCTGCCTGAGCTAGTTTTTTGGGGCACTCCTTGAGAAAATGACCAGTACCTGCACACCAGATGCAGACCAGTGCATCTGTTGGACATGTGGCCTTAGAGTGCCCGTAGTCCTGACACTTGGTACAACGGGGGGCGTCGAGGTTATCTTCAAAGGTCATTGACCACCATCCTCCATTCAAGCTTGCCATGTCTAATAGATGGAATCGTAGGGTTGGGTGCACTTCCAGCACCCAGTTTTTAGTTATTCCATTCCTTGCTGTAGATGAGAAAACAGGCCGAAGTCCATCGTTCACGAGCGAAGCTGGGATCGATTTATCAATTAGCTTTGCCCGTAAAAGCGTAATTAATGCCTCCGCAGTCCACGAATTGGGCACACCTTTAATTTCAAGCCTAGGTCGTTTCTTAAGTGCAAGCTTGGCCTCTAGTCCTACTTCTCGTAGACCCTGCCACCCAATAACTTTCGCCGCTTGGGAGCTATCTTCCATCCGAACTAAGACCGAGCCTCCCTTAGTAGCACGTACTATGGAGGCATTAACTCCTATTTCAGTAGGAGATGGCAGCCCACTGATGATTTCCACGGGACTTTTACCGGGCCCACTAATTGTGACGTAGGTGGGTTTAGAGTTAGATATCTCTGCCGGCTTCAATGGCAGAGATTTTACAATATCTGCCATTGTCCGTGGCTTACTTTGTAATTGGGCTGAATCTTCAGGAGAGACATGACTGGTCGGCTCAATCAGGTTATTTAAATTACTAGCTGCCTTGTTAGCTGCTTTGGTCCTCCTGCGGCTTCTTTTACTGACTACGACTTTGTAGGGTTCAGTAGCCGCTGAGGGTCCAGCCGGGCTTGCTTCTCTGATATCTGCTTGCGCTTCACTTGAGTGACCGGCTTTGGCTAAGATTTGTGGTTGTGGTTCCACTCGAGCTGCCGTTAGTCCCTCAATAATTTTGGGCACCGTTTTTTCTATTACAAGTCGAGCAATCATCTCATGAATACTAGGAGTCTTAAGTGACTCATGAACCGCTTTTTGGATGAGCTCAGAAACGTCTTCATTTGTGTGTGCCTTTTTACTTTTGTCGTCTAGGGTTTCAATTATATCTATCAAGGTTAGAATTTTTCTATTTATATAATTTTGTACCTTGATATTCAACCCATTATCTGCCCGTTGAACATAAACCCTAAGATTCTCCTGGATTTGTAAGGCCGATTGTAGTAAACTTTTAGCTGCAGCCTCCTCCGAGTTTGCCTCCAAATCAAGAGAACCCTTTCTTGCCCGTTTGGCATTTCGCTTGGAAACCTTTTGGGAACTCTCCTCTTCCATATCAATAACAATTGGGTCAACCATACTGTAAGAAACTAGTAAACACTACAAATGATTTCAGTTTATAGTACACTACAGTTTAGAGGTTAACTAACTACGTTTATTAAATGAAAGTTACCTTTCTATTTATGTCCAATGAAACTTGTATACAAGTTCTCTGTTATAAGTTTTAGCTCTCGTAGGAACGATTAAAGTCCAGAAAGTCTTCAACTACGAGAAGATTACGAACTCGTAGTTCCACTTAACCTTACTTAAAACTAAAAACTTATTTACAAAAGAAAACTAAAAAAAAAGAACAAGAAAACATAATGAACAGTAAATTGGAAAACACTAGAACACGAACAATAACAAAATAAGTATATATACACCAGTCACAAGTCTAAACACAATACTTTGGAGAACCAATACGTTATCACCAATCACTATCACAATAACCTCCACTCAAAAGACTTATGAATAGCTTCGTATGATTTGTAATTGGAACCCCGAGACGCTCCCGTGTCTCCTACCACTACACTGAGTTAGGGTGGCTCTTCCCCTCTTTAAGAAGACAATATTTCCTAGGCACTTTCCTTTATCAAATCATTACCGATCATCGTCCTTCTTATGCCTACAACCTTCTCCAATTTAAGTCCTCATTCCATTCCCTCACTACAATATCTCGACCCCCTTACCTATACATCCCTTCTCATAGATCTGCCTCATTCCAAAACTCCTTTATAGCCCGCTCTGTAACTTTTGGAATTCCCTCCAGATCAAACTTCGGCATGCCCCTTCCCTATTCACATTCAAAAACCTCCTATTCCAGTTCTTGTTGTACCTATCTATAAGTCCATTGAGACAGATTGTAATATTTTTCAATAAATAAGTATAAAAATAAATAAACTTGAAAGCGTTGATTTTTAATGTATTTTAATTAATTTAATAGGCTGTATATATCATAACCTTTTAGTATTCAGGTTCAATTTATTTTATTCTGCTTCTTAACTTCTCAATTTATTTTTGATTTTTTAAAAGTTTTTCAAAATTTAATGATTCAATTTATGAAAAAATAAAATGGGATTTAAATATTCCCAATAAAAATTGGTTATATAATTATTTCGAAATAAAATAATTAAACGAGTATGAATAATTTAAATTTATATTCATTGGATTTTCAATGTATTGTAACAGTTATAAATAGTGGGTCACTCTCGTTATCTTTCAGTATGCAGTTTCTGCCAGAACTCATTGCATTCCCATTGGTTATAAGTCCCTTCTTAGGTCCCACACCAACTTTCCCTCACTCTATCTATACAACCACCCCATCACCTTCTACCCCATGTTGAAAATTTAGGCTTATTAATAGATCAAACCCTTTCCTGGAATCACCATATCTCCCATATTTCCAGCCGTGCAATTACAACCCTCAAACTATTCCATCACTTCCGCCATCTTCTACCCCAAAATCCCGTAGACTCCGAGTTTCCTCTCTCATCTTTCCCCACTTTGACTACAGTTGTGTGGTGTACGATGGCCTCTCGGTGGAACTCCGTAATAGACTCAAAAGACTTATGAATAGCTTCGTAAGATTTGTAATTGGAACCCCGAGACGCTCCCGTGTCTCCCACCACTACACTGAGTTAGGGTGGCTCTTCCCCTCTTTAAGAAGACAATATTTCCTAGGCACTTTCCTTTATCAAATCATTACCGATCATCGTCCTTCTTATGCCTACAACCTTCTCCAATTTAAGTCCTCATTCCATTCCCTCACTACAATATCTCGACCCTCTGACCTATACATCCCTTCTCATAGATCTGCCTCATTCCAAAACTCCTTTATAGCCCGCTCTGTAACTTTTGGAATTCCCTCCAGATCAAACTTCGGCATGCCCCTTCCCTATACACATTCAAAAACCTCCTATTCCAATTCTTGTTCTACCTATCTATAAGTCCATTGAGACAGATTGTAATATTTTTCAATAAATAAGTATAAAAATAAATAAACTTGAAAGCGTTGATTTTTAATGTATTTTAATTAATTTAATAGGCTGTATATATCATAACCTTTTAGTATTCAGGTTCAATTTATTTTATTCTGCTTCTTAACTTCTCAATTTATTTTTGATTTTTTAAAAGTTTTCCAAAAATTAATGATTCAAATTATAAAAAAATAAAATGAGATTTAAATATTCCCAATAAAAATTGGTTATATAATTATTTCGAAATAAAATAATTAAACGAGTATGAATAATTTAAATTTATATTCATTGGATTTTCAATGTATTGTAACAGTTATAAATAGTGGGTCACTCTCGTTATCTTTCAGTATGCAGTTTCTGCCAGAACTCAGGGCATTCCCATTGGTTATAAGTCCCTTCTTAGATCCCACACCAACTTTCCCTCACTCTATCTATACAACCACCCCATCACCTTCTACCCCATGTTGAAAATTTAGGCTTATTAATAGATCAAACCCTTTCCTGGAATCACCATATCTCCCATATTTCCAGCCGTGCAATTAAAACCCTCAAACTATTCCATCATTTCCGCCATCTTCTACCCCAAAATCCCCGTAGACTCCAAGTATCCTCTCTCATCTTTCCCCACTTTGACTACAGTTGTGTGGTGCACGATGGCCTCTCGCTGGAACTCCGTAATAGACTCAAAAGACTTATGAAGAGCTTCGTAAGATTTGTAATTGGAACCCCGAGACGCTCCCGTGTCTCCCACCACTACACTGAGTTAGGGTGGCTCTTCCCCTCTTTAAGAAGACAATATTTCCTAGGCACTTTCCTTTATCAAATCATTACCGATCATCGTCCTTCTTATGCCTACAACCTTCTCCAATTTAAGTCCTCATTCCATTCCCTCACTACAATATCTCGACCCTCTGACCTATACATCCCTTCTCATAGATCTGCCTCATTCCAAAACTCCTTTATAGCCCGCTCTGTAACTTTTGGAATTCCCTCCGGATCAAACTTCGGCATGCCCCTTCCCTATTCACATTCAAAAACCTCCTATTCCAGTTCTTGTTGTACCTATCTATAAGTCCATTGAGACAGATTGTAATATTTTTCAATAAATAAGTATAAAACTAAATAAACTTGAAAGCGTTGATTTTTAAGGTATTTTATTTAATTTAATAGGCTGTATATATTATAACCT
Source organism: Nezara viridula (assembly GCA_928085145.1). Lineage (NCBI taxonomy): Eukaryota > Metazoa > Arthropoda > Insecta > Hemiptera > Pentatomidae > Nezara > Nezara viridula. The sequence continues at coordinate 64,718,154 of OV725078.1, read as the reverse complement.
TTTAGTATTTAGGTTCAATTTATTTTATTCTGCTTCTTAACTTCTCAATTTATTTTTGATTTTTTGAAAGTTTTCCAAAAATTAATGATTCAAATTATGAAAAAGATAGAATGAGATTTAAATATTCCCAATAAAAATTGGTTATATAATTATTTCGAAATAAAATAATTAAACGAGTATGAATAATTTAAATTTATATTCATTGGATTTTCAATGTATTGTAACAGTTATAAATAGTGGGTCACTCTCGTTATCTTTCAGTATGCAGTTTCTTCCAGAACTCATTGCATTCCCATTGGTTATAAGTCCCTTCTTAGATCCCACACCAACTTTCCCTCACTCTATCTATACAACCACCCCATCACCTTCTACCCCATGTTGAAAATTTAGGCTTATTAATAGATCAAACCCTTTCCTGGAATCACCATATCTCCCATATTTCCAGCCGTGCAATTACAACCCTCAAACTATTCCATCACTTCCGCCATCTTCTACCCCAAAATCCCCGTAGACTCCGAGTTTCCTCTCTCATCTTTCCCCACTTTGACTACAGTTGTGTGGTGTACGATGGCCTCTCGCTGGAACTCCGTAATAGACTCAAAAGACTTATGAATAGCTTCGTAAGATTTGTAATTGGAACCCCGAGACGCTCCCGTGTCTCCCACCACTACACTGAGTTAGGGTGGCTCTTCCCCTCTTTAAGAAGACAATATTTCCTAGGCACTTTCCTTTATCAAATCATTACCGATCATCGTCCTTCTTATGCCTACAACCTTCTCCAATTTAAGTCCTCATTCCATTCCCTCACTACAATATCTCGACCCCCTTACCTATACATCCCTTCTCATAGATCTGCCTCATTCCAAAACTCCTTTATAGCCCGCTCTGTAACTTTTGGAATTCCCTCCAGATCAAACTTCGGCATGCCCCTTCCCTATTCACATTCAAAAACCTCCTATTCCAGTTCTTGTTGTACCTATCTATAAGTCCATTGAGACAGATTGTAATATTTTTCAATAAATAAGTATAAAAATAAATAAACTTGAAAGCGTTGATTTTTAATGTATTTTAATTAATTTAATAGGCTGTATATATCATAACCTTTTAGTATTCAGGTTCAATTTATTTTATTCTGCTTCTTAACTTCTCAATTTATTTTTGATTTTTTAAAAGTTTTCCAAAAATTAATGATTCAAATTATAAAAAAAATAAAATGGGATTTAAATATTCCCAATAAAAATTGGTTATATAATTATTTCGAAATAAAATAATTAAACGAGTATGAATAATTTAAATTTATATTCATTGGATTTTCAATGTATTGTAACAGTTATAAATAGTGGGTCACTCTCGTTATCTTTCAGTATGCAGTTTCTGCCAGAACTCATGGCATTCCCATTGGTTATAAGTCCCTTCTTAGATCCCACACCAACTTTCCCTCACTCTATCTATACAACCACCCCATCACCTTCTACCCCATGTTGAAAATTTAGGCTTATTAATAGATCAAACCCTTTCCTGGAATCACCATATCTCCCATATTTCCAGCCGTGCAATTACAACCCTCAAACTATTCCATCACTTCCGCCATCTTCTACCCCAAAATCCCCGTAGACTCCGAGTTTCCTCTCTCATCTTTCCCCACTTTGACTACAGTTGTGTGGTGTACGATGGCCTCTCGCTGGAACTCCGTAATACACTCAAAAGACTTATGAATAGCTTCGTAAGATTTGTAATTGGAACCCCGAGACGCTCCCGTGTCTCCTACCACTACACTGAGTTAGGGTGGCTCTTCCCCTCTTTAAGAAGACAATATTTCCTAGGCACTTTCCTTTATCAAATCATTACCGATCATCGTCCTTCTTATGCCTACAACCTTCTCCAATTTAAGTCCTCATTCCATTCCCTCACTACAATATCTCGACCCCCTTACCTATACATCCCTTCTCATAGATCTGCCTCATTCCAAAACTCCTTTATAGCCCGCTCTGTAACTTTTGGAATTCCCTCCAGATCAAACTTCGGCATGCCCCTTCCCTATTCACATTCAAAAACCTCCTATTCCAGTTCTTGTTGTACCTATCTATAAGTCCATTGAGACAGATTGTAATATTTTTCAATAAATAAGTATAAAAATAAATAAACTTGAAAGCGTTGATTTTTAATGTATTTTAATTAATTTAATAGGCTGTATATATCATAACCTTTTAGTATTCAGGTTCAATTTATTTTATTCTGCTTCTTAACTTCTCAATTTATTTTTGATTTTTTAAAAGTTTTCCAAAAATTAATGATTCAAATTATAAAAAAAAAAAATGGGATTGAAATATTCCCAATAAAAATTGGTTATATAATTATTTCGAAATAAAATAATTAAACGAGTATGAATAATTTAAATTTATATTCATTGGATTTTCAATGTATTGTAACAGTTATAAATAGTGGGTCACTCTCGTTATCTTTCAGTATGCAGTTTCTGCCAGAACTCATTGCATTCCCATTGGTTATAAGTCCCTTCTTAGGTCCCACACCAACTTTCCCTCACTCTATCTATACAACCACCACATCACCTTCTACCCCATGTTGAAAATTTAGGCTTATTAATAGATCAAACCCTTTCCTGGAATCACCATATCTCCCATATTTCCAGCCGTGCAATTACAACCCTCAAACTATTCCATCACTTCCGCCATCTTCTACCCCAAAATCCCCGTAGACTCCGAGTTTCCTCTCTCATCTTTCCCCACTTTGAGTATTATGTGAGAGTTTGAGATGTTGAGGTGGCTCTACCCATCCTATCGCCGTCAGTACTTCCTAGCCACCTTTCTGTACCAAATTATTAGAACCCATCGACCCTCCTACATTTTTCACAGCTTACAATTCAAATATTCCATCCAATCCCGTCCCACCAGATCTCGTACTTCCGACCTCTATCCTCCTCCTCACCGAACTGCTGCGTTTGACAAATCCTTTGCAATACAAGCCGCCTCCCTCTGGAATTCCATCCCACCTGATATTCGACACGCTCAATCAGTTTCCTCGTTTAAACCACTCCTCTTTAAGCACCTACTCCTTTCTCAATCCGAATGATTGTGAAATATATCTTAGAGAAATATCTGAGCACCACCAGAGACTACCTCAATTTATTAAGGTTATTTTAGTTTCTCATACATATGTACAATTTACTTGTTCTTTTTTTTTCTCTTTTCTGTATTTTTATCGTAAGTCAACTTTCATTGTAAATATACAATTTAATTGTAGCCACACAGACATATAATCTGTATTCATATTTTGTTCTTAAGGGACAACAGTCCCAGAATAATAAAACATTTTTTTCATTTCATTTCATTTCATTTTCACTTTGACTACAGTTGTGTGGTGTACGATGGCCTCTCGCTGGAACTCCGTAATACACTCAAAAGACTTATGAATAGCTTCGTATGATTTGTAATTGGAACCCCGAGACGCTCCCGTGTCTCCTACCACTACACTGAGTTAGGGTGGCTCTTCCCCTCTTTAAGAAGACAATATTTCCTAGGCACTTTCCTTTATCAAATCATTACCGATCATCGTCCTTCTTATGCCTACAACCTTCTCCAATTTAAGTCCTCATTCCATTCCCTCACTACAATATGTCGACCCTCTTACCTATACATCCCTTCTCATAGATCTGCCTCATTCCAAAACTCCTTTATAGCCCGCTCTGTAACTTTTGGAATTCCCTCCAGATCAAACTTCGGCATGCCCCTTCCCTATTCACATTCAAAAACCTCCTATTCCAGTTCTTGTTGTACCTATCTATAAGTCCATTGAGACAGATTGTAATATTTTTCAATAAATAAGTATAAAAATAAATAAACTTGAAAGCGTTGATTTTTAATGTATTTTAATTAATTTAATAGGCTGTATATATCATAACCTTTTAGTATTCAGGTTCAATTTATTTTATTCTGCTTCTTAATTTCTCAATTTATTTTTGATTTTTTAAAAGTTTTCCAAAAATTAATGATTCAAATTATAAAAAAAATAAAATGGGATTGAAATATTCCCAATAAAAATTGGTTATATAATTATTTCGAAATAAAATAATTAAACGAGTATGAATAATTTAAATATATATTCATTGGATTTTCAATGTATTGTAACAGTTATAAATAGTGGGTCACTCTCGTTATCTTTCAGTATGCAGTTTCTGCCAGAACTCAGGGCATTCCCATTGGTTATAAGTCCCTTCTTAGATCCCAAACCAACTTTCCCTCACTCTATCTATACAACCACCCCATCCCCTTCTACCCCATGCTGAAAATTTAGGCTTATTAATAGATCAAACCCTTTCCTGGAATCACCATATCTCCCATATTTCCAGCCGTGCAATTAAAACCCTCAAACTATTCCATCATTTCCGAAATCTTCTACCCCAAAATCCCCGTAGACTCCGAGTTTCCTCTCTCATCTTTCCCCACTTTGACTACAGTTGTGTGGTGTACGATGGCCTCTCGCTGGAACTCCGTAATACACTCAAAAGACTTATGAATAGCTTCGTATGATTTGTAATTGGAACCCCGAGACGCTCCCGTGTCTCCTACCACTACACTGAGTTAGGGTGGCTCTTCCCCTCTTTAAGAAGACAATATTTCCTAGGCACTTTCCTTTATCAAATCATTACCGATCATCGTCCTTCTTATGCCTACAACCTTCTCCAATTTAAGTCCTCATTCCATTCCCTCACTGCAATATCTCGACCCCCTTACCTATACATCCCTTCTCATAGATCTGCCTCATTCCAAAACTCCTTTATAGCCCGCTCTGTAACTTTTGGAATTAACTCCAGATCAAGCTTCGGCATGCCCCTTCCCCTTTCACATTCAAAAACCTCCTATTCCAGTTCTTGTTGTACCTATCTATAAGTCCATTGAGACAGATTGTAATATTTTTCAATAAATAAGTATAAAAATAAATAAACTTGAAAGCGTTGATTTTTAATGTATTTTAATTAATTTAATAGGCTGTATATATCATAACCTTTTAGTATTCAGGTTCAATTTATTTTATTCTGCTTCTTAACTTCTCAATTTATTTTTGATTTTTTAAAAGTTTTCCAAAAATTAATGATTCAAATTATGAAAAAATAAAATGGGATTTAAATATTCCTAATAAAAATTGGTTATATAATTATTTCGAAATAAAATAATTAAACGAGTATGAATAATTTAAATTTATATTCATTGGATTTTCAATGTATTGTAACAGTTATAAATAGTGGGTCACTCTCGTTATCTTTTAGTATGCAGTTTCTGCCAGAACTCATTGCATTCCCATTGGTTATAAGTCCCTTCTTAGATCCCACACCAACTTTCCCTCACTCTATCTATACAACCACCCCATCACCTTCTACCCCATGTTGAAAATTTAGGCTTATTAATAGATCAAACCCTTTCCTGGAATCACCATATCTCCCATATTTCCAGCCGTGCAATTACAACCCTCAAACTATTCCATCACTTCCGCCATCTTCTACTCCAAAATCCCCGTAGACTCCGAGTTTCCTCTCTCATCTTTCCCCACTTTGATTACAGTTGTGTGGTGTACGATGGCCTCTCGGTGGAACTACGTAATAGACTCAAAAGACTTATGAATAGCTTCGTAAGATTTGTAATTGGAACCCCGAGACGCTCCCGTGTCTCCCAACACTACACTGAGTTAGGGTGGCTCTTCCCCTCTTTAAGAAGACAATATTTCCTAGGCACTTTCCTTTATCAAATCATTACCGATCATCGTCCTTCTTATGCCTACAACCTTCTCCAATTTATGCCCTCATTCCATTCCCTCACTACAATATCTCGACCCCCTTACTTATACATCCCTTCTCATAGATCTGCCTCATTCCAAAACTCCTTTATAGCCCGCTCTGTAACTTTTGGAATTCCCTCCAGATCAAACTTCGGCATGCCCCTTCCCTATTCACATTCAAAAACCTCCTATTTCAGTTCTTGTTGTACCTATCTATAAGTCCATTGAGACAGATTGTAATTTTTTTCAATAAATAAGTATAAAAATAAATAAACTTGAAAGCGTTGATTTTTAATGTATTTTAATTAATTTAATAGGCTGTATATATCATAACCTTTTAGTATTCAGGTTCAATTTATTTTATTCTGCTTCTTAACTTCTCAATTTATTTTTGATTTTTTAAAAGTTTTCCAAAAATTAATGATTCAAATTATAAAAAAAATAAAATGGGATTTAAATATTCCCAATAAAAATTGGTTATATAATTATTTCAAAATAAAATAATTAAACGAGTATGAATAATTTTTTTTTTTTTTTTATTATTTCAATTGAATTTACAACTGTATTACATAGAGAATACAATAAGTAAATGAGAAATTTGTAACATGGCATGTACAACATGAAGAGAAACTACCCATTGGTAGAACTCAATATGAATAATTTAAATTTATATTCATTGGATTTTCAATGTATTGTAACAGTTATAGATAGCGGGTCACTCTCGTTATCTTTCAGTATGCAGTTCCTGCCAGAACTCATTGCGTTCCCATTGGTTATAAGTCCCTTCTGAGATCCCACACCAACTTTCCCTCACTCTATCTAAACAACCACCCCATCACCTCCTACCCCATGTTAAAAATTTAGGCTTTTTAATAGATCAAACCCTTTCCTGGAATCACCATATCTCCCATATTTCCAGCCGTGCAATTACAACCCTCAAACTATTCCATCACTTCCGCCATCTTCTACCCCAAAATCCCCGTAGACTCCTAGTTTCCTCTCTCATCTTTCCCCACTTTGACTACAGTTGTGTGGTGTACGATGGCCTCTCGGTGGAACTCCGTAATAGACTCAAAAGACTTATGAATAGCTTCGTAAGATTTTTAATTGGATCCAGAGACGCTCCCGTGTCTTCCACCACTACACTGAGTTAGGGTGGCTCTTCCCCTCTTTAAGAAGACAATATTTCCTAGGCACTTTCCTTTATCAAATCATTACTGATCATCGTCCTTCTTATGCCTACAACCTTCTCCAATTTAAGTCCTCATTCCATTCCCTCACTACAATATCTCGACCCTCTTACCTATACATCCCTTCTCATAGATCTGCCTCATCCCAAAACTCCTTTATAGCCCGCTCTGTAACTTTTGGAATTCCCTCCAGATCAAACTTCGGCATGCCCCTTCCCTATACACATTCAAAAACCTCCTATTCCAATTCTTGTTCTACCTATCTATAAGTCCATTGAGACAGATTGAAATATTTTTCAATAAATAAGTATAAAAAAAAATAAACTTGAAAGCGTTGATTTTTAATGTATTTTAATTAATTTAATAGGCTGTATATATCATAACCTTTTAGTATTCAGGTTCAATTTATTTTATTCTGCTTCTTAACTTCTCAATTTATTTTTGATTTTTTAAAAGTTTTTCAAAAATTAATGATTCAATTTATGAAAAAATAAAATGGGATTTAAATATTCCCAATAAAAATTGGTTATATAATTATTTCGAAATAAAATAATTAAACGAGTATGAATAATTTAAATTTATATTCATTGGATTTTCAATGTATTGTAACAGTTATAAATAGTGGGTCACTCTCGTTATCTTTCAGTATGCAGTTTCTGCCAGAACTCATTGCATTCCCATTGGTTATAAGTCCCTTCTTAGGTCCCACACCAACTTTCCCTCACTCTATCTATACAACCACCACATCACCTTCTACCCCATGTTGAAAATTTAGGCTTATTAATAGATCAAACCCTTTCCTGGAATCACCATATCTCCCATATTTCCAGCCGTGCAATTACAACCCTCAAACTATTCCATCACTTCCGCCATCTTCTACCCCAAAATCCCCGTAGACTCCGAGTTTCCTCTCTCATCTTTCCCCACTTTGACTACAGTTGTGTGGTGTACGATGGCCTCTCGCTGGAACTCCGTAATACACTCAAAAGACTTATGAATAGCTTCGTAAGATTTGTAATTGGAACCCCGAGACGCTCCCGTGTCTCCTACCACTACACTGAGTTAGGGTGGCTCTTCCCCTCTTTAAGAAGACAATATTTCCTAGGCACTTTCCTTTATCAAATCATTACCGATCATCGTCCTTCTTATGCCTACAACCTTCTCCAATTTAAGTCCTCATTCCATTCCCTCACTACAATATGTCGACCCTCTTACCTATACATCCCTTCTCATAGATCTGCCTCATTCCAAAACTCCTTTATAGCCCGCTCTGTAACTTTTGGAATTCCCTCCAGATCAAACTTCGGCATGCCCCTTCCCTATTCACATTCAAAAACCTCCTATTCCAGTTCTTGTTGTACCTATCTATAAGTCCATTGAGACAGATTGTAATATTTTTCAATAAATAAGTATAAAAATAAATAAACTTGAAAGCGTTGATTTTTAATGTATTTTAATTAATTTAATAGGCTGTATATATCATAACCTTTTAGTATTCAGGTTCAATTTATTTTATTCTGCTTCTTAACTTCTCAATTTATTTTTGATTTTTTAAAAGTTTTCCAAAAATTAATGATTCAAATTATAAAAAAATAAAATGGGATTTAAATATTCCCAATAAAAATTGGTTATATAATTATTTCGAAATAAAATAATTAAACGAGTATGAATAATTTAAATTTATATTCATTGGATTTTCAATGTATTGTAACAGTTATAAATAGTGGGTCACTCTCGTTATCTTTCAGTATGCAGTTTCTGCCAGAACTCAGGGCATTCCCATTGGTTATAAGTCCCTTCTTAGATCCCACACCAACTTTCCCTCACTCTATCTATACAACCACCCCATCACCTTCTACCCCATGTTGAAAATTTAGGCTTATTAATAGATCAAACCCTTTCCTGGAATCACCATATCTCCCATATTTCCAGCCGTGCAATTACAACCCTCAAACTATTCCATCACTTCCGCCATCTTCTACTCCAAAATCCCCGTAGACTCCTAGTTTCCTCTCTCATCTTTCCCCACTTTGACTACAGTTGTGTGGTGTACGATGGCCTCTCGCTGGAACTCCGTAATAGACTCAAAAGACTTATGAATAGCTTCGTAAGATTTGTAATTGGAACCCCGAGACGCTCCCGTGTCTCCCACCACTACACTGAGTTAGGGTGGCTCTTCCCCTCTTTAAGAAGACAATATTTCCTAGGCACTTTCCTTTATCAAATCATTACCGATCATCGTCCTTCTTATGCCTACAACCTTCTCCAATTTAAGTCCTCATTCCATTCCCTCACTACAATATCTCGACCCCCTTACCTATACATCCCTTCTCATAGATCTGCCTCATTCCAAAACTCCTTTATAGCCCGCTCTGTAACTTTTGGAATTCCCTCCAGATCAAACTTCGGCATGCCCCTTCCCTATTCACATTCAAAAACCTCCTATTCCAGTTCTTGTTGTACCTATCTATAAGTCCATTGAGACAGATTGTAATATTTTTCAATAAATAAGTATAAAAATAAATAAACTTGAAAGCGTTGATTTTTAATGTATTTTAATTAATTTAATAGGCTGTATATATCATAACCTTTTAGTATTCAGGTTCAATTTATTTTATTCTGCTTCTTAACTTCTCAATTTATTTTTGATTTTTTAAAAGTTTTCCAAAAATTAATGATTCAAATTATAAAAAAAATAAAATGGGATTTAAATATTCCCAATAAAAATTGGTTACATAATTATTTCAAAATAAAATAATTAAACGAGTATGAATAATTTTTTTTTTTTTTTTATTATTTCAATGGAATTTACAACTGTATTACATAGAGAATACAATAAGTAAATGAGAAATTTGTAACATGGCATGTACAACATGAAGAGAAACTACCCATTGGTAGAACTCAATATGAATAATTTAAATTTATATTCATTGGATTTTCAATGTATTGTAACAGTTATAAATAGCGGGTCACTCTCGTTATCTTTCAGTATGCAGTTCCTGCCAGAACTCATTGCGTTCCCATTGGTTATAAGTCCCTTCTTAGATCCCACACCAACTTTCCCTCACTCTATCTATACAACCACCCCATCACCTTCTACCCCATGTTGAAAATTTAGGCTTATTAATAGATCAAACCCTTTCCTGGAATCACCATATCTCCCATATTTCCAGCCGTGCAATTACAACCCTCAAACTATTCCATCACTTCCGCCATCTTCTACCCCAAAATCCCCGTAGACTCCGAGTTTCCTCTCTCATCTTTCCCCACTTTGATTACAGTTGTGTGGTGTACGATGGCCTCTCGCTGGAACTCCGTAATAGACTCAAAAGACTTATGAATAGCTTCGTAAGATTTGTAATTGGACCCCCGAGACGCTCCCGTGTCTCCCACCACTACACTGAGTTAGGGTGGCTCTTCCCCTCTTTAAGAAGACAATATTTCCTAGGCACTTTCCTTTATCAAATCATTACCGATCATCGTCCTTCTTATGCCTACAACCTTCTCCAATTTAAGTCCTCATTCCATTCCCTCACTGCAATATCTCGACCCCCTTACCTATACATCCCTTCTCATAGATCTGCCTCATTCCAAAACTCCTTTATAGCCCGCTCTGTAACTTTTGGAATTCCCTCCAGATCAAACTTCGGCATGCCCCTTCCCTATTCACATTCAAAAACCTCCTATTCCAGTTCTTGTTGTACCTATCTATAAGTCCATTGAGACAGATTGTAATATTTTTCAATAAATAAGTATAAAAATAAATAAACTTGAAAGCGTTGATTTTTAATGTATTTTAATTAATTTAATAGGCTGTATATATCATAACCTTTTAGTATTCAGGTTCAATTTATTTTATTCTGCTTCTTAACTTCTCAATTTATTTTTGATTTTTTAAAAGTTTTTCAAAAATTAATGATTCAAATTATGAAAAAATAAAATGGGATTTAAATATTCCCAATAAAAATTGGTTATATAATTATTTCGAAATAAAATAATTAAACGAGTATGAATAATTTAAATTTATATTCATTGGATTTTCAATGTATTGTAACAGTTATAAATAGTGGGTCACTCTCGTTATCTTTCAGTATGCAGTTTCTGCCAGAACTCATTGCATTCCCATTGGTTATAAGTCCCTTCTTAGATCCCACACCAACTTTCCCTCACTCTATCTATACAACCACCCCATCACCTTCTACCCCATGTTGAAAATTTAGGCTTATTAATAGATCAAACCCTTTCCTGGAATCACCATATCTCCCATATTTCCAGCCGTGCAATTACAACCCTCAAACTATTCCATCACTTCCGCCATCTTCTACCCAAAATCCCCGTAGACTCCTAGTTTCCTCTCTCATCTTTCCCCACTTTGACTACAGTTGTGTGGTGTACGATGGCCTCTCGCTGGAACTCCGTAATAGACTCAAAAGACTTATGAATAGCTTCGTAAGATTTGTAATTGGAACCCCGAGACGCTCCCGTGTCTCCCACCACTACACTGAGTTAGGGTGGCTCTTCCCCTCTTTAAGAAGACAATATTTCCTAGGCACTTTCCTTTATCAAATCATTACCGATCATCGTCCTTCTTATGCCTACAACCTTCTCCAATTTAAGTCCTCATTCCATTCCCTCACTACAATATCTCGACCCCTTACCTATACATCCCTTCTCATAGATCTGCCTCATTCCAAAACTCCTTTATAGCCCGCTCTGTAACTTTTGGAATTCCCTCCAGATCAAACTTCGGCATGCCCCTTCCCTATTCACATTCAAAAACCTCCTATTTCAGTTCTTGTTGTACCTATCTATAAGTCCATTGAGACAGATTGTAATTTTTTTCAATAAATAAGTATAAAAATAAATAAACTTGAAAGCGTTGATTTTTAATGTATTTTAATTAATTTAATAGGCTGTATATATCATAACCTTTTAGTATTCAGGTTCAATTTATTTTATTCTGCTTCTTAACTTCTCAATTTATTTTTGATTTTTTAAAAGTTTTCCAAAAATTAATGATTCAAATTATAAAAAAAATAAAATGGGATTTAAATATTCCCAATAAAAATTGGTTACATAATTATTTCAAAATAAAATAATTAAACGAGTATGAATAATTTTTTTTTTTTTTTATTATTTCAATGGAATTTACAACTGTATTACATAGAGAATACAATAAGTAAATGAGAAATTTGTAACATGGCATGTACAACATGAAGAGAAACTACCCATTGGTAGAACTCAATATGAATAATTTAAATTTATATTCATTGGATTTTCAATGTATTGTAACAGTTATAGATAGCGGGTCACTCTCGTTATCTTTCAGTATGCAGTTCCTGCCAGAACTCATTGCGTTCCCATTGGTTATAAGTCCCTTCTGAGATCCCACACCAACTTTCCCTCACTCTATCTATACAACCACCCCATCACCTTCTACCCCATGTTGAAAATTTAGGCTTATTAATAGATCAAACCCTTTCCTGGAATCACCATATCTCCCATATTTCCAGCCGTGCAATTACAACCCTCAAACTATTCCATCACTTCCGCCATCTTCTACCCCAAAATCCCCGTAGACTCCGAGTTTCCTCTCTCATCTTTCCCCACTTTGATTACAGTTGTGTGGTGTACGATGGCCTCTCGGTGGAACTCCGTAATAGACTCAAAAGACTTATGAATAGCTTCGTAAGATTTGTAATTGGAACCCCGAGACGCTCCCGTGTCTCCCACCACTACACTGAGTTAGGGTGGCTCTTCCCCTCTTTAAGAAGACAATATTTCCTAGGCACTTTCCTTTATCAAATCATTACCGATCATCGTCCTTCTTATGCCTACAACCTTCTCCAATTTAAGTCCTCATTCCATTCCCTCACTACAATATCTCGACCCCCTTACCTATACATCCCTTCTCATAGATCTGCCTCATTCCAAAACTCCTTTATAGCCCGCTCTGTAACTTTTGGAATTCCCTCCAGATCAAACTTCGGCATGCCCCTTCCCTATTCACATTCAAAAACCTCCTATTCCAGTTCTTGTTGTACCTATCTATAAGTCCATTGAGACAGATTGTAATATTTTTCAATAAATAAGTATAAAAATAAATAAACTTGAAAGCGTTGATTTTTAATGTATTTTAATTAATTTAATAGGCTGTATATATCATAACCTTTTAGTATTCAGGTTCAATTTATTTTATTCTGCTTCTTAACTTCTCAATTTATTTTTGATTTTTTAAAAGTTTTTCAAAAATTAATGATTCAAATTATGAAAAAATAAAATGGGATTTAAATATTCCCAATAAAAATTGGTTATATAATTATTTCGAAATAAAATAATTAAACGAGTATGAATAATTTAAATTTATATTCATTGGATTTTCAATGTATTGTAACAGTTATAAATAGTGGGTCACTCTCGTTATCTTTCAGTATGCAGTTTCTGCCAGAACTCATTGCATTCCCATTGGTTATAAGTCCCTTCTTAGGTCCCACACCAACTTTCCCTCACTCTATCTATACAACCACCCCATCACCTTCTACCCCATGTTGAAAATTTAGGCTTATTAATAGATCAAACCCTTTCCTGGAATCACCATATCTCCCATATTTCCAGCCGTGCAATTACAACCCTCAAACTATTCCATCACTTCCGCCATCTTCTACCCCAAAATCCCCGTAGACTCCGAGTTTCCTCTCTCATCTTTCCCCACTTTGACTACAGTTGTGTGGTGTACGATGGCCTCTCGCTGGAACTCCGTAATACACTCAAAAGACTTATGAATAGCTTCGTATGATTTGTAATTGGAACCCCGAGACGCTCCCGTGTCTCCTACCACTACACTGAGTTAGGGTGGCTCTTCCCCTCTTTAAGAAGACAATATTTCCTAGGCACTTTCCTTTATCAAATCATTACCGATCATCGTCCTTCTTATGCCTACAACCTTCTCCAATTTAAGTCCTCATTCCATTCCCTCACTACAATATCTCGACCCCCTTACCTATACATCCCTTCTCATAGATCTGCCTCATTCCAAAACTCCTTTATAGCCCGCTCTGTAACTTTTGGAATTCCCTCCAGATCAAACTTCGGCATGCCCCTTCCCTATTCACATTCAAAAACCTCCTATTCCAGTTCTTGTTGTACCTATCTATAAGTCCATTGAGACAGATTGTAATATTTTTCAATAAATAAGTATAAAAATAAATAAACTTGAAAGCGTTGATTTTTAAGGTATTTTATTTAATTTAATAGGCTGTATATATTATAACCTTTTAGTATTCAGGTTCAATTTATTTTATTCTGCTTCTTAACTTCTCAATTTATTTTTGATTTTTTAAAAGTTTTCCAAAAATTAATGATTCAAATTATAAAAAAAATAAAATGGGATTTAAATATTCCCAATAAAAATTGGTTATATAATTATTTCGAAATAAAATAATTAAACGAGTATGAATAATTTAAATTTATATTCATTGGATTTTCAATGTATTGTAACAGTTATAAATAGTGGGTCACTCTCGTTATCTTTCAGTATGCAGTTTCTGCCAGAACTCAGGGCATTCCCATTGGTTATAAGTCCCTTCTTAGATCCCACACCAACTTTCCCTCACTCTATCTATACAACCACCCCATCACCTTCTACCCCATGTTGAAAATTTAGGCTTATTAATAGATCAAACCCTTTCCTGGAATCACCATATCTCCCATATTTCCAGCCGTGCAATTACAACCCTCAAACTATTCCATCACTTCCGCCATCTTCTACCCCAAAATCCCCGTAGACTCCTAGTTTCCTCTCTCATCTTTCCCCACTTTGACTACAGTTGTGTGGTGTACGATGGCCTCTCGCTGGAACTCCGTAATAGACTCAAAAGACTTATGAATAGCTTCGTAAGATTTGTAATTGGAACCCCGAGACGCTCCCGTGTCTCCCACCACTACACTGAGTTAGGGTGGCTCTTCCCCTCTTTAAGAAGACAATATTTCCTAGGCACTTTCCTTTATCAAATCATTACCGATCATCGTCCTTCTTATGCCTACAACCTTCTCCAATTTAAGTCCTCATTCCATTCCCTCACTACAATATCTCGACCCCCTTACCTATACATCCCTTCTCATAGATCTGCCTCATTCCAAAACTCCTTTATAGCCCGCTCTGTAACTTTTGGAATTCCCTCCAGATCAAACTTCGGCATGCCCCTTCCCTATTCACATTCAAAAACCTCCTATTCCAGTTCTTGTTGTACCTATCTATAAGTCCATTGAGACAGATTGTAATATTTTTCAATAAATAAGTATAAAAATAAATAAACTTGAAAGCGTTGATTTTTAATGTATTTTAATTAATTTAATAGGCTGTATATATCATAACCTTTTAGTATTCAGGTTCAATTTATTTTATTCTGCTTCTTAACTTCTCAATTTATTTTTGATTTTTTAAAAGTTTTCCAAAAATTAATGATTCAAATTATAAAAAAAATAAAATGGGATTGAAATATTCCCAATAAAAATTGGTCATATAATTATTTCGAAATAAAATAATTTTTTTTTTTTTTTATTATTAAAAACACTTTATTCAGAAATATTACAATTTGTCACAGTTAAGGACACTTATAATAGAGTTCAGAGATTGCATTTATACCGTATATACAAAAATATAAATAAATAAAGTAATAACAAAGGAATAAGAAGAAAGAACAAAAGAGTAAAGAAAAAAAAAAATATATATACACATAAGTAAATAAAAATAGAATTAAAAGTAAAACAAACACCTTATATAAAACATACATTATTTACAATTTGCCAGGTGATCTCCGAACCAATCCTGTCCCCTCCACATGTGGAGGGAAAAGGGAGGCCTAGGAGATCCCTACGCTTCTCCCTCAGCCACTTCACTGGTATTTTAAACCAGCGGAGGATGAGTAAGAGCGCTACAGCCACAGACACTCATGACTTGAGTGGAGAATCTGGCCATTGCTAGAACTCCAAAATATCCATATTTACAAAAGGTCTCGTGGCCACTGCCGCTTTAACCTACGAAGGGGATTGTAGGGATGGGTGGTGCTTGATAGGGATTGTACAACGGGATTTGGGTGATGAGAAAGGTTCTGGTGAAATTTGGAAAATTTGGCTGGGATAAGATCAAGAATAAATGGGATATTAAGGTCATGATGTAGGGTTTTATTGGTTACATAGAAGGGAGCATTGACTATTGTACGGAGGACTTTAGACTGAAAGGATTGAATGCGTTTGATGTTAGAAAATTTGGCTGTTCCCCATAGTTCTAGTCCGTAAGTCCAGATGGGTTTCAGTATTGTCTTGTAGATCAGTAATTTGTTTTCACCAGAAAGTTTAGATTTTCTATTCAGTAGTCTATATAGCTGGCCATATCGTCTGTTAAGTTCCTGTCTTTTAAGTCGAGTATGTGGATTCCATGTTAGTCGTCTGTCTAAGAGAAAGCCAAGATACCGGACTGTATCTGAGAAAGGAAGCTGGATGGAGTTAAAATAAACTGGTGGGCAGGTATTACGCCGAAGGGTGAAGGTAATGTGTTTACATTTAGATTCGTTTACCTTAATGCGCCATTTCTTACACCAGTGTTCAATCAGGAAGAGGTGCCTTTGTAAGTTTGCGGACGCTGTTTCAGGATCTGAGTTGGAAGAAAGGATAGCAGTGTCATCAGCGAAAGTTGCCAGGAGGGTATCGGGATGGACAGGAATATCAGCGGTAAAGAGAATGTAAAGGATGGGGCCCAAGACGCTGCCTTGAGGAACGCCAGCCTCAATTGAGTAACAGTCGGAGAATTCGGTGCCACAGCGAACTCGGAAGGAGCGGTCGGAAAGATAGGATCGGAGTACTAGGTATAAGGACTGTGGTAGATGGATTTTAAGCTTGAAGAGTAATCCGGCGTGCCATACCCGGTCAAAAGCTTGCGCTATGTCCAGAAATGCACCCGAGCAATACTGCTTGCTTTCTAGGGTTGAGGATATATGGTCAACAACTCGGAGTCCTTGCTGGACAGTGGAATGTTGGGAACGAAATCCGAATTGATGAGTAGGAAGGTTATAGGATTCAATTATAGGTAGGATTCGTTTCAGTAGGATCTTTTCAAAAATTTTTGAGAGGATTGGGAGTAGGCTAATTGGTCTATAGGATGCTGTATTGTTGGAAGGTTTGCCTGGTTTCAAGAAGAGGACGATGGTGGAATGTTTCCATAAAAGAGGGAAGTGGGTAGTTCGTAGGATGCAATTGTATATATATGTAAGAAATGTGATGGCTTTAGATGGAAGTTGTCGAAGGATCTGTGGGGTTAGAAGGTCATATCCAGGAGATTTGCGAGGTGTGATTTTCCGTAAAAGGTATTTGACCTCAGAGGGATTAACAGCTTTAGGTGGTAAGGAGAGTGGGATAGGTATTGAGAGGGATTCTTCTACTTTTACTGTGTGGCTGGGATGGGATTCTGGATGAGGAGCGAAAGTATAGGAAAGGTGTTTGGCAAATTCCTCGGCTTTATCTTCATCAGATGCTGCCCAGGAGCCATCATCTCGTCGAAGAGGGTGGGAAATATGATGGGATTTGAGGATTTTTCTGGTGATATTCCAAAGGGAATTATCATGAGCAGAGAGTGTGGTGAGGTAGGAATTGAATGATTGGGATCTGAAGGTGGCTAATTCATTTTTAATTTTTTACAGTGATAATTGTAGGAGTGGCGGTCGGCTGGATGTCTGGTACGTTGCCATAATAATCTGGCACGGCGTTTTATGTGGATTAGGTCAAGGAGGTGTTGAGGTAAATTATGTTTCTTAAGGATTTTTGAGGAGTGATCAGGGGAGGAAGCAGTCCAGACTGCTTCTTGAATTTTGGTAGTGAAGGAATGTACTGCATTGTCCAGGTCTTCAGAGGTTTTCAGGGTTACTCTGAGGTCAATTTTATCGGAGAGGATTTGATGAAAGAGTTTCCAGTTAACTGGGCCTCTGATGAAGGACGGAGGAGAGGGTTTAGGAATAGGAGCTAGTGATACTTGGAGTATTAATGGGCTGTGGTCTGAGGAAAGCTCGTCAAGACGGGCAACGGAATGGTTGAGAGCACCTAAACCATTATGGATAAAGAAATCGAGGATATCGGGATTACGGTTAGGATCAGTGGGCCAGTAGGTAGGTGAGTTGGGTGGAAGAAGGGTAAAATTTTGGGAATTGAGTACAGACAGCAATGTTCGACCACGAGAATTCGTGGTTCTTGAACCCCATTGTTGATGCTTGGCGTTTAAGTCTGCACCCAAGATGAAATGATGTCCTAAGGAAATGAGGAAGGAACTAAATTGGATATTGGAGATGGATTGGTTTGGAGGGCAATACGCTGATGCAACGGTAATAGGAAAGGAGAAGGTTTTGATTACGACTGCGGTGGATTGTAGGAAATCGTGTGTAGGCAGTGGGAGTAGGTGATGGGAGAGGGATTGGTGCACAATGACTGCAGTACCGGCATGTGCTCTACCGTCAGGATGGTCGGTACGGTAAGTTATGTATTGTGGTATTTTTAGGAGCTGTTTTTTAGTCAGTCGAGTTTCCGTTATTAGGGCTACGTCTACGTTCTTGTCTTGTAGTAAGGCTGTTAGTTCGTGTATGTGATTTCTAACACCATTCGCATTCCAAAGGAGAATGGATATGGGTTTGATGGAAGTCATTTAAGGATTTTTTAAAGGAGGGATAAGGTGAGATACTAGGTTAGTGAGAAGTGATATCAGTGGGGTAACAAGGGATTTAAATTCTGAAAGAAAGGATGTCAATAAGCTGGTTAGATCTGTAGCATTAGGCGGTGGAGGAACATATTGGATTTGATGTTGGTGAGGTTGTTGTTGATTAGGTACATTAGGTGGGATAGGATATTGAGATTGGGGTTGAGTTTGTTCTTGCGGCAGGGCCTCACATACATTAGTCGGGTCTCTACCCCCAAGTAGCTTGGCAAAAGAAACCTTAGAGTTCACAATTTTAGCGGGTCCTCTTCTTGGTTTAGGTGTATCATCAGGGTCCCTGGGTTTCATATATCTCGCTTTAAGATTTTTATAAATTTGGCAGCCTTTGTAGTTGGCTGGATGGCCTTCCAGGCATAGGGCACAGACTGCTGGTTCTGTAATTGGTTTATTACACTCGCCAGACTTGTGTGTTTTACCACATTTCACGCAGCGTGGTAAGTGGTGGCAATAAGACTTGGTGTGGCCATATGCTTGGCAATTATGGCACTGGATGAACTCTCTTTTTGGGTACGGTTTTTCGACCTTTACGCTGGTGTAGAAAATTCTATTCACATCGTATATTTTTTCGATCCCAGGCGATGGCTCTAGATCGACGAAAAATAAGGGCAATGGGATTTTATTCTTTACACCTGGTTGTTCTTTATTTTCTTTTAAAACATTGGTTATCTGACGTATTTTGAACCCTAACGCCGTTAACTCTTCTTTAATCACTTCTATTGGGGTTGAGGAGTGTAAATTTCTTATTACAACTCGTAGTGCTCTTTCCTGTTTCAACTGGTATGTGTGAAAGTCCGCATTTGTGTCTGTTAAATATTTTACGATTTTTCGGTACGCTTCAGGTGTGGCCGGTATTATTTTTGTATCGTTTATTCTGTTTAGGCATGTATAGCTACCTGGGCAGATTTTATTAAGTTGAGTACACAACAACTGGAAATTTCTCAAATTTTTGACAAAGATAGGAGGTGGGCGTGGTTCTCGAGGTATAGGTGCATCTTCCATTTCTTCCCTGTCATTTTCAAGCACCTGGTATGGATTAGGTGTAAAAAATGGAGATTCCATTTCTTGTGAAGACGTACTTGGCAGTGGTTGAGACACAGATTCTTGAGTGTTCGCTGGAGGAGTTCCGGGGGGTGTTAATCGCTTACTACGACGTGTTTTCTGTTTAGGCGGTGAATTACGTGGGGTAGAGCCAACTGAATGGGACCTCTTAGTTGACATTACTTGGTGATAATATCGCATATAAAAAAAAAAGAAAGGGAAAAAAAATAAATAAATAAATAAAACTACGTCTGCGTGTTATTACAATGGATGAACCACCGGCTGAGAAACAGCCAGTTACGTGGCAGAGCCACAACTGGAGAGGGGAGCCGTCAGCTGTTATGGCTATAGAGATTAAGCCTATAGACGCTAAATCACTAAATTCACTGTCTGTAATAGTACACAGTAAATAACAACACTACTCACTGTGGTGTTAGTCCATTGTTGTTGTTTTGATGTCTGCTTAACTAGTTTTTTTAAAAAAAAGTAAAACTGAGCACTTATTCTACTAAAAAATAGTAAAACTGTGGGACACGACGTGAAATGTGGGTATTCAAATCAAGCGCATAAATAAAATAATTAAACGAGTATGAATAATTTAAATTTATATTCATTGGATTTTCAATGTATTGTAACAGTTATAAATAGTGGGTCACTCTCGTTATCTTTCAGTATGCAGTTTCTGCCAGAACTCAGGGCATTCCCATTGGTTATAAGCCCCTTCTTAGATCCCACACCAACTTTCCCTCACTCTATCTAAACAACCACCCCATCACCTTCTACCCCATGTTAAAAATTTAGGCTTTTTAATAGATCAAACCCTTTCCTGGAATCACCATATCTCCCATATTTCCAGCCGTGCAATTACAACCCTCAAACTATTCCATCACTTCCGCCATCTTCTACCCCAAAATCCCCGTAGACTCCTAGTTTCCTCTCTCATCTTTCCCCACTTTGACTACAGTTGTGTGGTGTACGATGGCCTCTCGGTGGAACTCCGTAATAGACTCAAAAGACTTATGAATAGCTTCGTAAGATTTATAATTGGAACCCCGAGACGCTCCCGTGTCTCCCACCACTACACTGAGTTAGGGTGGCTCTTCCCCTCTTTAAGAAGACAATATTTCCTAGGCACTTTCTTTTATCAAATCATTACCGATCATCGTCCTTCTTATGCCTACAACCTTGTCCAATTTAAGTCCTCATTCCATTCCTTCACAACAATATTTCGACCCTCTGACCTATACATCCCTTCTTCTCATAGATCTGCCACATTCCAAAACTCCTTTATAGCCCGCTCTGTAACTTTTGGAATTCCCTCCAGATCAAACTTCGGCAGGCCCCTTCCCTTTACACATTCAAAAACCTCCTATTCCAGTTCTTGTTGTACCTATCTATAAGTCCATTGAGACAGATTGTAATATTTTTCAATAAATAAGTATAAAAATAAATAAACTTGAAAGCGTTGATTTTTAATATATTTTAATAACTTTAATATTTTGTATATATCATTATCTTTTAGTATTCAGTTTCAATTTATTTTATTCCGCTTCTTAACTTCTCATTTTATTTTTGATGTTTTAAATTTTGAGTTTTCCAAAAATTAATGATTCAAATAATTAAGAAAAATAAAAGAGATTGAAATATTTCCCATAAAAATGGTTATATAATTATTTCGAAATAAAATAATTGAACGAGTATGGATAATTTAAATTTATATTCATTGGATTTTCAATGTATTGTAACAGTTATAAATAGTGGGTCACTCTCGTTATCTTTCAGTATGCAGTTTCTGCCAGAACTCATGGCATTCCCATTGGTTATAAGTCCCTTCTTAGATCCCACACCAACTTTCCCTCACTCTATCTATACAACCACCCCATCACCTTCTACCCCATGTTGAAAATTTAGGCTTATTAGTAGATCAAACCCTTTCCTGGAATCACCATATCTCCCATAATTCCAGCCGTGCAATTTCAACCCTCAAACTATTCCATCACTTCCGCCATCTTCTACCCCAAAATCCCCGTAGACTCCTAGTTTCCTCTCTTATCTTTCCCTACTTTGACTACAGTTGTGTGGTGTACGATGGCCTCTCGGTGGAACTTCGTAATGGACTTAAAAGACTTATGAATAGCTTCGTAGGATTTGTAATTGGAACCCCGAGACGCTCCCGTGTCTCTCCCCACTACACTGAGTTAGGGTGGCTCTTCCCCTCTTTAAGAAGACAATATTTCCTAGGCACTTTCTTTTATCAAATCATTACCGATCATCGTCCTTCTTATGCCTACAACCTTCTCCAATTTAAGTCCTCATTCCATTCCTTCACAACAATATTTCGACCCTCTGACCTATACATCCCTTCTTCTCATAGATCTGCCACATTCCAAAACTCCTTTATAGCCCGCTCTGTAACTTTTGGAATTCCCTCCAGATCAAACTTCGGCAGGCCCCTTCCCTTTACACATTCAAAAACCTCCTATTCCAGTTCTTGTTGTACGTATCTATAAGTCCATTGAGACAGATTGTAATATTTTTCAATAAATTAGTATAAAAATAAATAAACTTGAAAGCGTTGATTTTTAATATATTTTAATAACTTTAATATTTTGTATATATCATTATCTTTTAGTATTCAGTTTCAATTTATTTTATTCCGTTTCTTAACTTCTTATTTTATTTTTGATGTTTTAAATTTTGAGTTTTCCAAAAATTAATGATTCAAATAATTAAGAAAAATAAAAGAGATTGAAATATTTCCCATAAAAATGGTTATATAATTATTTCGAAATAAAATAATTGAAGGAGTATGGATAATTTAAATTTATATTCATTGGATTTTCAATGTATTGTAACAGTTATAAATAGTGGGTCACTCTCGTTATCTTTCAGTATGCAGTTTCTGCCAGAACTCATGGCATTCCCATTGGTTATAAGTCCCTTCTTAGATCCCACACCAACTTTCCCTCACTCTATCTATACAACCACCCCATCACCTTCTACCCCATGTTGAAAATTTAGGCTTATTAATAGATCAAACCCTTTCTTGGAATCACCATATCTCCCATAATTCCAGCCGTGCAATTTCAACCCTCAAACTATTCCATCACTTCCGCCATCTTCTACCCCAAAATCCCCGTAGACTCCTAGTTTCCTCTCTTATCTTTCCCTACTTTGACTACAGTTGTGTGGTGTACGATGGCCTCTCGGTGGAACTTCGTAATGGACTTAAAAGACTTATGAATAGCTTCGTAAGATTTGTAATTGGAACCCCGAGACGCTCCCGTGTCTCTCCCCACTACACTGAGTTAGGGTGGCTCTTCCCCTCTTTAAGAAGACAATATTTCCTAGGCACTTTCTTTTATCAAATCATTACCGATCATCGTCCTTCTTATGCCTACAACCTTGTCCAATTTAAGTCCTCATTCCATTCCTTCACAACAATATTTCGACCCTCTGACCTATACATCCCTTCTTCTCATAGATCTGCCACATTCCAAAACTCCTTTATAGCCCGCTCTGTAACTTTTGGAATTCCCTCCAGATCAAACTTCGGCAGGCCCCTTCCCTTTACACATTCAAAAACCTCCTATTCCAGTTCTTGTTGTACCTATCTATAAGTCCATTGAGACAGATTGTAATATTTTTCAATAAATAAGTATAAAAATAAATAAACTTGAAAGCGTTGATTTTTAATATATTTTAATAACTTTAATATTTTGTATATATCATTATCTTTTAGTATTCAGTTTCAATTTATTTTATTCCGCTTCTTAACTTCTCATTTTATTTTTGATGTTTTAAATTTTGAGTTTTCCAAAAATTAATGATTCAAATAATTAAGAAAAATAAAAGAGATTGAAATATTTCCCATAAAAATGGTTATATAATTATTTCGAAATAAAATAATTGAACGAGTATGGATAATTTAAATTTATATTCATTGGATTTTCAATGTATTGTAACAGTTATAAATAGTGGGTCACTCTCGTTATCTTTCAGTATGCAGTTTCTGCCAGAACTCATGGCATTCCCATTGGTTATAAGTCCCTTCTTAGATCCCACACCAACTTTCCCTCACTCTATCTATACAACCACCCCATCACCTTCTACCCCATGTTGAAAATTTAGGCTTATTAGTAGATCAAACCCTTTCCTGGAATCACCATATCTCCCATAATTCCAGCCGTGCAATTTCAACCCTCAAACTATTCCATCACTTCCGCCATCTTCTACCCCAAAATCCCCGTAGACTCCTAGTTTCCTCTCTTATCTTTCCCTACTTTGACTACAGTTGTGTGGTGTACGATGGCCTCTCGGTGGAACTTCGTAATGGACTTAAAAGACTTATGAATAGCTTCGTAGGATTTGTAATTGGAACCCCGAGACGCTCCCGTGTCTCTCCCCACTACACTGAGTTAGGGTGGCTCTTCCCCTCTTTAAGAAGACAATATTTCCTAGGCACTTTCTTTTATCAAATCATTACCGATCATCGTCCTTCTTATGCCTACAACCTTCTCCAATTTAAGTCCTCATTCCATTCCTTCACAACAATATTTCGACCCTCTGACCTATACATCCCTTCTTCTCATAGATCTGCCACATTCCAAAACTCCTTTATAGCCCGCTCTGTAACTTTTGGAATTCCCTCCAGATCAAACTTCGGCAGGCCCCTTCCCTTTACACATTCAAAAACCTCCTATTCCAGTTCTTGTTGTACGTATCTATAAGTCCATTGAGACAGATTGTAATATTTTTCAATAAATTAGTATAAAAATAAATAAACTTGAAAGCGTTGATTTTTAATATATTTTAATAACTTTAATATTTTGTATATATCATTATCTTTTAGTATTCAGTTTCAATTTATTTTATTCCGTTTCTTAACTTCTTATTTTATTTTTGATGTTTTAAATTTTGAGTTTTCCAAAAATTAATGATTCAAATAATTAAGAAAAATAAAAGAGATTGAAATATTTCCCATAAAAATGGTTATATAATTATTTCGAAATAAAATAATTGAACGAGTATGGATAATTTAAATTTATATTCATTGGATTTTCAATGTATTGTAACAGTTATAAATAGTGGGTCACTCTCGTTATCTTTCAGTATGCAGTTTCTGCCAGAACTCATGGCATTCCCATTGGTTATAAGTCCCTTCTTAGATCCCACACCAACTTTCCCTCACTCTATCTATACAACCACCCCATCACCTTCTACCCCATGTTGAAAATTTAGGCTTATTAATAGATCAAACCCTTTCCTGGAATCACCATATCTCCCATAATTCCAGCCGTGCAATTTCAACCCTCAAACTATTCCATCACTTCCGCCATCTTCTACCCCAAAATCCCCGTAGACTCCTAGTTTCCTCTCTTATCTTTCCCTACTTTGACTACAGTTGTGTGGTGTACGATGGCCTCTCGGTGGAACTTCGTAATGGACTTAAAAGACTTATGAATAGCTTCGTAAGATTTGTAATTGGAACCCCGAGACGCTCCCGTGTCTCTCCCCACTACACTGAGTTAGGGTGGCTCTTCCCCTCTTTAAGAAGACAATATTTCCTAGGCACTTTCTTTTATCAAATCATTACCGATCATCGTCCTTCTTATGCCTACAACCTTGTCCAATTTAAGTCCTCATTCCATTCCTTCACAACAATATTTCGACCCTCTGACCTATACATCCCTTCTTCTCATAGATCTGCCACATTCCAAAACTCCTTTATAGCCCGCTCTGTAACTTTTGGAATTCCCTCCAGATCAAACTTCGGCAGGCCCCTTCCCTTTACACATTCAAAAACCTCCTATTCCAGTTCTTGTTGTACCTATCTATAAGTCCATTGAGACAGATTGTAATATTTTTCAATAAATAAGTATAAAAATAAATAAACTTGAAAGCGTTGATTTTTAATATATTTTAATAACTTTAATATTTTGTATATATCATTATCTTTTAGTATTCAGTTTCAATTTATTTTATTCCGCTTCTTAACTTCTCATTTTATTTTTGATGTTTTAAATTTTGAGTTTTCCAAAAATTAATGATTCAAATAATTAAGAAAAATAAAAGAGATTGAAATATTTCCCATAAAAATGGTTATATAATTATTTCGAAATAAAATAATTGAACGAGTATGGATAATTTAAATTTATATTCATTGGATTTTCAATGTATTGTAACAGTTATAAATAGTGGGTCACTCTCGTTATCTTTCAGTATGCAGTTTCTGCCAGAACTCATGGCATTCCCATTGGTTATAAGTCCCTTCTTAGATCCCACACCAACTTTCCCTCACTCTATCTATACAACCACCCCATCACCTTCTACCCCATGTTGAAAATTTAGGCTTATTAGTAGATCAAACCCTTTCCTGGAATCACCATATCTCCCATAATTCCAGCCGTGCAATTTCAACCCTCAAACTATTCCATCACTTCCGCCATCTTCTACCCCAAAATCCCCGTAGACTCCTAGTTTCCTCTCTTATCTTTCCCTACTTTGACTACAGTTGTGTGGTGTACGATGGCCTCTCGGTGGAACTTCGTAATGGACTTAAAAGACTTATGAATAGCTTCGTAGGATTTGTAATTGGAACCCCGAGACGCTCCCGTGTCTCTCCCCACTACACTGAGTTAGGGTGGCTCTTCCCCTCTTTAAGAAGACAATATTTCCTAGGCACTTTCTTTTATCAAATCATTACCGATCATCGTCCTTCTTATGCCTACAACCTTCTCCAATTTAAGTCCTCATTCCATTCCTTCACAACAATATTTCGACCCTCTGACCTATACATCCCTTCTTCTCATAGATCTGCCACATTCCAAAACTCCTTTATAGCCCGCTCTGTAACTTTTGGAATTCCCTCCAGATCAAACTTCGGCAGGCCCCTTCCCTTTACACATTCAAAAACCTCCTATTCCAGTTCTTGTTGTACGTATCTATAAGTCCATTGAGACAGATTGTAATATTTTTCAATAAATTAGTATAAAAATAAATAAACTTGAAAGCGTTGATTTTTAATATATTTTAATAACTTTAATATTTTGTATATATCATTATCTTTTAGTATTCAGTTTCAATTTATTTTATTCCGTTTCTTAACTTCTTATTTTATTTTTGATGTTTTAAATTTTGAGTTTTCCAAAAATTAATGATTCAAATAATTAAGAAAAATAGAAGAGATTGAAATATTCCCAATAAAAATGGTTATATAATTATTTCGAAATAAAATAATTGAACGAGTATGAATAATTTAAATTTATATTCATTGGATTTTCAATGTATTGTAACAGTTATAAATAGTGGGTCACTCTCGTTATCTTTCAGTATGCAGTTTCTGCCAGAACTCAGGGCATTCCCATTGGTTCTAAGCCCCTTCTTAGATCCCACACCAACTTTCCCTCACTCTATCTATACAACCACCCCATCACCTTCTACCCCATGTTGAAAATTTAGGCTTATTAATAGATCAAACCCTTTCTTGGAATCACCATATCTCCCATAATTCCAGCCGTGCAATTTCAACCCTCAAACTATTCCATCACTTCCGCCATCTTCTACCCCAAAATCCCCGTAGACTCCTAGTTTCCTCTCTTATCTTTCCCTACTTTGACTACAGTTGTGTGGTGTACGATGGCCTCTCGCTGGAACTTCGTAATGGACTTAAAAGACTTATGAATAGCTTCGTAAGATTTGTAATTGGAACCCCGAGACGCTCCCGTGTCTCTCCCCACTACACTGAGTTAGGGTGGCTCTTCCCCTCTTTAAGAAGACAATATTTCCTAGGCACTTTCTTTTATCAAATCATTACCGATCATCGTCCTTCTTATGCCTACAACCTTGTCCAATTTAAGTCCTCATTCCATTCCTTCACAACAATATTTCGACCCTCTGACCTATACATCCCTTCTTCTCATAGATCTGCCACATTCCAAAACTCCTTTATAGCCCGCTCTGTAACTTTTGGAATTCCCTCCAGATCAAACTTCGGCAGGCCCCTTCCCTTTACACATTCAAAAACCTCCTATTCCAGTTCTTGTTGTACCTATCTATAAGTCCATTGAGACAGATTGTAATATTTTTCAATAAATAAGTATAAAAATAAATAAACTTGAAAGCGTTGATTTTTAATATATTTTAATAACTTTAATATTTTGTATATATCATTATCTTTTAGTATTCAGTTTCAATTTATTTTATTCCGCTTCTTAACTTCTCATTTTATTTTTGATGTTTTAAATTTTGAGTTTTCCAAAAATTAATGATTCAAATAATTAAGAAAAATAAAAGAGATTGAAATATTTCCCATAAAAATGGTTATATAATTATTTCGAAATAAAATAATTGAACGAGTATGGATAATTTAAATTTATATTCATTGGATTTTCAATGTATTGTAACAGTTATAAATAGTGGGTCACTCTCGTTATCTTTCAGTATGCAGTTTCTGCCAGAACTCATGGCATTCCCATTGGTTATAAGTCCCTTCTTAGATCCCACACCAACTTTCCCTCACTCTATCTATACAACCACCCCATCACCTTCTACCCCATGTTGAAAATTTAGGCTTATTAGTAGATCAAACCCTTTCCTGGAATCACCATATCTCCCATAATTCCAGCCGTGCAATTTCAACCCTCAAACTATTCCATCACTTCCGCCATCTTCTACCCCAAAATCCCCGTAGACTCCTAGTTTCCTCTCTTATCTTTCCCTACTTTGACTACAGTTGTGTGGTGTACGATGGCCTCTCGGTGGAACTTCGTAATGGACTTAAAAGACTTATGAATAGCTTCGTAGGATTTGTAATTGGAACCCCGAGACGCTCCCGTGTCTCTCCCCACTACACTGAGTTAGGGTGGCTCTTCCCCTCTTTAAGAAGACAATATTTCCTAGGCACTTTCTTTTATCAAATCATTACCGATCATCGTCCTTCTTATGCCTACAACCTTCTCCAATTTAAGTCCTCATTCCATTCCTTCACAACAATATTTCGACCCTCTGACCTATACATCCCTTCTTCTCATAGATCTGCCACATTCCAAAACTCCTTTATAGCCCGCTCTGTAACTTTTGGAATTCCCTCCAGATCAAACTTCGGCAGGCCCCTTCCCTTTACACATTCAAAAACCTCCTATTCCAGTTCTTGTTGTACGTATCTATAAGTCCATTGAGACAGATTGTAATATTTTTCAATAAATAAGTATAAAAATAAATAAACTTGAAAGCGTTGATTTTTAATATATTTTAATAACTTTAATATTTTGTATATATCATTATCTTTTAGTATTCAGTTTCAATTTATTTTATTCCGTTTCTTAACTTCTCATTTTATTTTTGATGTTTTAAATTTTGAGTTTTCCAAAAATTAATGATTCAAATAATTAAGAAAAATAAAAGAGATTGAAATATTTCCCATAAAAATGGTTATATAATTATTTCGAAATAAAATAATTGAACGAGTATGGATAATTTAAATTTATATTCATTGGATTTTCAATGTATTGTAACAGTTATAAATAGTGGGTCACTCTCGTTATCTTTCAGTATGCAGTTTCTGCCAGAACTCATGGCATTCCCATTGGTTATAAGTCCCTTCTTAGATCCCACACCAACTTTCCCTCACTCTATCTATACAACCACCCCATCACCTTCTACCCCATGTTGAAAATTTAGGCTTATTAATAGATCAAACCCTTTCCTGGAATCACCATATCTCCCATAATTCCAGCCGTGCAATTTCAACCCTCAAACTATTCCATCACTTCCGCCATCTTCTACCCCAAAATCCCCGTAGACTCCTAGTTTCCTCTCTTATCTTTCCCTACTTTGACTACAGTTGTGTGGTGTACGATGGCCTCTCGGTGGAACTTCGTAATGGACTTAAAAGACTTATGAATAGCTTCGTAAGATTTGTAATTGGAACCCCGAGACGCTCCCGTGTCTCTCCCCACTACACTGAGTTAGGGTGGCTCTTCCCCTCTTTAAGAAGACAATATTTCCTAGGCACTTTCTTTTATCAAATCATTACCGATCATCGTCCTTCTTATGCCTACAACCTTCTCCAATTTAAGTCCTCATTCCATTCCTTCACAACAATATTTCGACCCTCTGACCTATACATCCCTTCTTCTCATAGATCTGCCACATTCCAAAACTCCTTTATAGCCCGCTCTGTAACTTTTGGAATTCCCTCCAGATCAAACTTCGGCAGGCCCCTTCCCTTTACACATTCAAAAACCTCCTATTCCAGTTCTTGTTGTACCTATCTATAAGTCCATTGAGACAGATTGTAATATTTTTCAATAAATAAGTATAAAAATAAATAAACTTGAAAGCGTTGATTTTTAATATATTTTAATAACTTTAATATTTTGTATATATCATTATCTTTTAGTATTCAGTTTCAATTTATTTTATTCCGCTTCTTAACTTCTCATTTTATTTTTGATGTTTTAAATTTTGAGTTTTCCAAAAATTAATGATTCAAATAATTAAGAAAAATAAAAGAGATTGAAATATTTCCCATAAAAATGGTTATATAATTATTTCGAAATAAAATAATTGAACGAGTATGGATAATTTAAATTTATATTCATTGGATTTTCTATGTACTGTAATAATTATAAATAGCGTGTCACTCTCGTTATCTTTCAGTATGCAGTTTCTGCCAGAACTCATGGCATTCCCATTGGTTATAAGTCCCTTCTTAGATCCCACACCAACTTTCCCTCACTCTATCTATACAACCACCCCATCACCTTCTACCCCATGTTGAAAATTTAGGCTTATTAATAGATCAAACCCTTTCCTGGAATCACCATATCTCCCATATTTCCAACCGTGCAATTACAACCCTCAAAATATTCCATCACTTCCGCCATCTTCTACCCCAAAATCCCCGTAGACTCCTAGTTTCCTCTCTTATCTTTCCCCACTTTGACTACAGTTGTGTGGTGTACGATGGCCTCTCGGTGGAACTTCGTAATAGACTCAAAAGACTTATGAATAGCTTCGTAAGATTTGTAATTGGAACCCCGAGACGCTCCCGTGTCTCTCCCCACTACACTGAGTTAGGGTGGCTCTTCCCCTCTTTAAGAAGACAATATTTCCTAGGCACTTTCTTTTATCAAATCATTACCGATCATCGTCCTTCTTATGCCTACAACCTTCTCCAATTTAAGTCCTCATTCCATTCCTTCACAACAATATTTCGACCCTCTGACCTATACATCCCTTCTTCTCATAGATCTGCCACATTCCAAAACTCCTTTATAGCCCGCTCTGTAACTTTTGGAATTCCCTCCAGATCAAACTTCGGCAGGCCCCTTCCCTTTACACATTCAAAAACCTCCTATTCCAGTTCTTGTTGTACCTATCTATAAGTCCATTGAGACAGATTGTAATATTTTTCAATAAATAAGTATAAAAATAAATAAACTTGAAAGCGTTGATTTTTAATATATTTTAATAACTTTAATATTTTGTATATATCATTATCTTTTAGTATTCAGTTTCAATTTATTTTATTCCGCTTCTTAACTTCTCATTTTATTTTTGATGTTTTAAATTTTGAGTTTTCCAAAAATTAATGATTCAAATAATTAAGAAAAATAAAAGAGATTGAAATATTTCCCATAAAAATGGTTATATA
The DNA here is from genome assembly GCA_928085145.1 of Nezara viridula. Classification (NCBI taxonomy): domain Eukaryota; kingdom Metazoa; phylum Arthropoda; class Insecta; order Hemiptera; family Pentatomidae; genus Nezara; species Nezara viridula. Next base: position 64,686,722 of record OV725078.1, on the reverse strand, counting down.
ATTATTTCGAAATAAAATAATTGAACGAGTATGGATAATTTAAATTTATATTCATTGGATTTTCTATGTACTGTAATAATTATAAATAGCGTGTCACTCTCGTTATCTTTCAGTATGCAGTTTCTGCCAGAACTCATGGCATTCCCATTGGTTATAAGTCCCTTCTTAGATCCCACACCAACTTTCCCTCACTCTATCTATACAACCACCCCATCACCTTCTACCCCATGTTGAAAATTTAGGCTTATTAATAGATCAAACCCTTTCCTGGAATCACCATATCTCCCATATTTCCAACCGTGCAATTACAACCCTCAAAATATTCCATCACTTCCGCCATCTTCTACCCCAAAATCCCCGTAGACTCCTAGTTTCCTCTCTTATCTTTCCCCACTTTGACTACAGTTGTGTGGTGTACGATGGCCTCTCGGTGGAACTTCGTAATAGACTCAAAAGACTTATGAATAGCTTCGTAAGATTTGTAATTGGAACCCCGAGACGCTCCCGTGTCTCTCCCCACTACACTGAGTTAGGGTGGCTCTTCCCCTCTTTAAGAAGACAATATTTCCTAGGCACTTTCTTTTATCAAATCATTACCGATCATCGTCCTTCTTATGCCTACAACCTTCTCCAATTTAAGTCCTCATTCCATTCCTTCACAACAATATTTCGACCCTCTGACCTATACATCCCTTCTTCTCATAGATCTGCCACATTCCAAAACTCCTTTATAGCCCGCCCTGTAACTTTTGGAATTCCCTCCAGATCAAACTTCGGCAGGCCCCTTCCCTTTACACATTCACAAACCTCCTATTCCAGTTCTTGTTGTACCTATCTATAAGTCCATTGAGACAGATTGTAATATTTTTCAATAAATAAGTTTAAAAATAAATAAACTTGAAAGCGTTGATTTTTAATATATTTTAATAACTTTAATATTTTGTATATATCATCATCTTTTAGTATTCAGTTTCAATTTATTTTATTCCGCTTCTTAACTTCTCATTTTATTTTTGATGTTTTAAATTTTGAGTTTTCCAAAAATTAATGATTCAAATAATTAAGAAAAATAAAAGAGATTGAAATATTTCCCATAAAAATGGTTATATAATTATTTCGAAATAAAATAATTGAACGAGTATGGATAATTTAAATTTATATTCATTGGATTTTCTATGTACTGTAATAATTATAAATAGCGTGTCACTCTCGTTATCTTTCAGTATGCAGTTTCTGCCAGAACTCATGGCATTCCCATTGGTTATAAGTCCCTTCTTAGATCCCACACCAACTTTCCCTCACTCTATCTATACAACCACCCCATCACCTTCTACCCCATGTTGAAAATTTAGGCTTATTAATAGATCAAACCCTTTCCTGGAATCACCATATCTCCCATATTTCCAACCGTGCAATTACAACCCTCAAAATATTCCATCACTTCCGCCATCTTCTACCCCAAAATCCCCGTAGACTCCTAGTTTCCTCTCTTATCTTTCCCCACTTTGACTACAGTTGTGTGGTGTACGATGGCCTCTCGGTGGAACTTCGTAATAGACTCAAAAGACTTATGAATAGCTTCGTAAGATTTGTAATTGGAACCCCGAGACGCTCCCGTGTCTCTCCCCACTACACTGAGTTAGGGTGGCTCTTCCCCTCTTTAAGAAGACAATATTTCCTAGGCACTTTCTTTTATCAAATCATTACCGATCATCGTCCTTCTTATGCCTACAACCTTCTCCAATTTAAGTCCTCATTCCATTCCTTCACAACAATATTTCGACCCTCTGACCTATACATCCCTTCTTCTCATAGATCTGCCACATTCCAAAACTCCTTTATAGCCCGCTCTGTAACTTTTGGAATTCCCTCCAGATCAAACTTCGGCAGGCCCCTTCCCTTTACACATTCACAAACCTCCTATTCCAGTTCTTGTTGTACCTATCTATAAGTCCATTGAGACAGATTGTAATATTTTTCAATAAATAAGTTTAAAAATAAATAAACTTGAAAGCGTTGATTTTTAATATATTTTAATAACTTTAATATTTTGTATATATCATTATCTTTTAGTATTCAGTTTCAATTTATTTTATTCCGCTTCTTAACTTCTCATTTTATTTTTGATGTTTTAAATTTTGAGTTTTCCAAAAATTAATGATTCAAATAATTAAGAAAAATAAAAGAGATTGAAATATTTCCCATAAAAATGGTTATATAATTATTTCGAAATAAAATAATTGAACGAGTATGGATAATTTAAATTTATATTCATTGGATTTTCAATGTATTGTAACAGTTATAAATAGTGGGTCACTCTCGTTATCTTTCAGTATGCAGTTTCTGCCAGAACTCATGGCATTCCCATTGGTTATAAGTTCCTTCTTAGATCCCACACCAACTTTCCCTCACTCTATCTATACAACCACCCCATCACCTTCTACCCCATGTTGAAAATTTAGGCTTATTAGTAGATCAAACCCTTTCCTGGAATCACCATATCTCAAATAATTCCAGCCGTGCAATTTCAACCCTCAAACTATTCCATCACTTCCGCCATCTTCTACCCCAAAATCCCCGTAGACTCCTAGTTTCCTATCTTATCTTTCCCCACTTTGACTACAGTTGTGTGGTGTACGATGGCCTCTCGGTGGAACTTCGTAATGGACTTAAAAGACTTATGAATAGCTTCGTAGGATTTGTAATTGGAACCCCGAGACGCTCCCGTGTCTCTCCCCACTACACTGAGTTAGGGTGGCTCTTCCCCTCTTTAAGAAGACAATATTTCCTAGGCACTTTCTTTTATCAAATCATTACCGATCATCGTCCTTCTTATGCCTACAACCTTCTCCAATTTAAGTCCTCATTCCATTCCTTCACAACAATATTTCGACCCTCTGACCTATACATCCCTTCTTCTCATAGATCTGCCACATTCCAAAACTCCTTTATAGCCCGCTCTGTAACTTTTGGAATTCCCTCCAGATCAAACTTCGGCAGGCCCCTTCCCTTTACACATTCAAAAACCTCCTATTCCAGTTCTTGTTGTACGTATCTATAAGTCCATTGAGACAGATTGTAATATTTTTCAATAAATAAGTATAAAAATAAATAAACTTGAAAGCGTTGATTTTTAATATATTTTAATAACTTTAATATTTTGTATATATCATTATCTTTTAGTATTCAGTTTCAATTTATTTTATTCCGTTTCTTAACTTCTCATTTTATTTTTGATGTTTTAAATTTTGAGTTTTCCAAAAATTAATGATTCAAATAATTAAGAAAAATAAAAGAGATTGAAATATTTCCCATAAAAATGGTTATATAATTATTTCGAAATAAAATAATTGAACGAGTATGGATAATTTAAATTTATATTCATTGGATTTTCAATGTATTGTAACAGTTATAAATAGTGGGTCACTCTCGTTATCTTTCAGTATGCAGTTTCTGCCAGAACTCATGGCATTCCCATTGGTTATAAGTTCCTTCTTAGATCCCACACCAACTTTCCCTCACTCTATCTATACAACCACCCCATCACCTTCTACCCCATGTTGAAAATTTAGGCTTATTAGTAGATCAAACCCTTTCCTGGAATCACCATATCTCCCATAATTCCAGCCGTGCAATTTCAACCCTCAAACTATTCCATCACTTCCGCCATCTTCTACCCCAAAATCCCCGTAGACTCCTAGTTTCCTCTCTTATCTTTCCCCACTTTGACTACAGTTGTGTGGTGTACGATGGCCTCTCGGTGGAACTTCGTAATGGACTTAAAAGACTTATGAATAGCTTCGTAGGATTTGTAATTGGAACCCCGAGACGCTCCCGTGTCTCTCCCCACTACACTGAGTTAGGGTGGCTCTTCCCCTCTTTAAGAAGACAATATTTCCTAGGCACTTTCTTTTATCAAATCATTACCGATCATCGTCCTTCTTATGCCTACAACCTTCTCCAATTTAAGTCCTCATTCCATTCCTTCACAACAATATTTCGACCCTCTGACCTATACATCCCTTCTTCTCATAGATCTGCCACATTCCAAAACTCCTTTATAGCCCGCTCTGTAACTTTTGGAATTCCCTCCAGATCAAACTTCGGCAGGCCCCTTCCCTTTACACATTCAAAAACCTCCTATTCCAGTTCTTGTTGTACGTATCTATAAGTCCATTGAGACAGATTGTAATATTTTTCAATAAATAAGTATAAAAATAAATAAACTTGAAAGCGTTGATTTTTAATATATTTTAATAACTTTAATATTTTGTATATATCATTATCTTTTAGTATTCAGTTTCAATTTATTTTATTCCGTTTCTTAACTTCTCATTTTATTTTTGATGTTTTAAATTTTGAGTTTTCCAAAAATTAATGATTCAAATAATTAAGAAAAATAAAAGAGATTGAAATATTTCCCATAAAAAAGTTATATAATTATTTCGAAATAAAATAATTGAACGAGTATGGATAATTTAAATTTATATTCATTGGATTTTCTATGTACTGTAATAATTATAAATAGCGTGTCACTCTCGTTATCTTTCAGTATGCAGTTTCTGCCAAACTCAGGGCATTCCCATTGGTTATAAGTCCCTTCTTAGATCCCACACCAACTTTCCCTCACTCTATCTATACAACCACCCCATCACCTTCTACCCCATGTTGAAAATTTAGGCTTATTAATAGATCAAACCCTTTCCTGGAATCACCATATCTCCCATATTTCCAACCGTGCAATTACAACCCTCAAAATATTCCATCACTTCCGCCATCTTCTACCCCAAAATCCCCGTAGACTCCTAGTTTCCTCTCTTATCTTTCCCCACTTTGACTACAGTTGTGTGGTGTACGATGGCCTCTCGGTGGAACTTCGTAATAGACTCAAAAGACTTATGAATAGCTTCGTAAGATTTGTAATTGGAACCCCGAGACGCTCCCGTGTCTCTCCCCACTACACTGAGTTAGGGTGGCTCTTCCCCTCTTTAAGAAGACAATATTTCCTAGGCACTTTCTTTTATCAAATCATTACCGATCATCGTCCTTCTTATGCCTACAACCTTCTCCAATTTAAGTCCTCATTCCATTCCTTCACAACAATATTTCGACCCTCTGACCTATACATCCCTTCTTCTCATAGATCTGCCACATTCCAAAACTCCTTTATAGCCCGCTCTGTAACTTTTGGAATTCCCTCCAGATCAAATTTCGGCAGGCCCCTTCCCTTTACACAATCAAAAACCTCCTATTCCAGTTCTTGTTGTACCTATCTATAAGTCCATTGAGACAGATTGTAATATTTTTCAATAAATAAGTATAAAAATAAATAAACTTGAAAGCGTTGATTTTTAATATATTTTAATAACTTTAATATTTTGTATATATCATCATCTTTTAGTATTCAGTTTCAATTTATTTTATTCCGCTTCTTAACTTCTCATTTTATTTTTGATGTTTTAAATTTTGAGTTTTCCAAAAATTAATGATTCAAATAATTAAGAAAAATAAAAGAGATTGAAATATTTCCCATAAAAATGGTTATATAATTATTTCGAAATAAAATAATTGAACGAGTATGGATAATTTAAATTTATATTCATTGGATTTTCTATGTACTGTAATAATTATAAATAGCGTGTCACTCTCGTTATCTTTCAGTATGCAGTTTCTGCCAGAACTCATGGCATTCCCATTGGTTATAAGTCCCTTCTTAGATCCCACACCAACTTTCCCTCACTCTATCTATACAACCACCCCATCACCTTCTACCCCATGTTGAAAATTTAGGCTTATTAATAGATCAAACCCTTTCCTGGAATCACCATATCTCCCATATTTCCAACCGTGCAATTACAACCCTCAAAATATTCCATCACTTCCGCCATCTTCTACCCCAAAATCCCCGTAGACTCCTAGTTTCCTCTCTTATCTTTCCCCACTTTGACTACAGTTGTGTGGTGTACGATGGCCTCTCGGTGGAACTTCGTAATAGACTCAAAAGACTTATGAATAGCTTCGTAAGATTTGTAATTGGAACCCCGAGACGCTCCCGTGTCTCTCCCCACTACACTGAGTTAGGGTGGCTCTTCCCCTCTTTAAGAAGACAATATTTTCTAGGCACTTTCTTTTATCAAATCATTACCGATCATCGTCCTTCTTATGCCTACAACCTTCTCCAATTTAAGTCCTCATTCCATTCCTTCACAACAATATTTCGACCCTCTGACCTATACATCCCTTCTTCTCATAGATCTGCCACATTCCGAAACTCCTTTATAGCCCGCCCTGTAACTTTTGGAATTCCCTCCAGATCAAACTTCGGCAGGCCCCTTCCCTTTACACATTCACAAACCTCCTATTCCAGTTCTTGTTGTACCTATCTATAAGTCCATTGAGACAGATTGTAATATTTTTCAATAAATAAGTTTTAAAACAAATAAACTTGAAAGCGTTGATTTTTAATATATTTTAATAACTTTAATATTTTGTATATATCATCATCTTTTAGTATTCAATTTCAATTTATTTTATTCCGCTTCTTAACTTCTCATTTTATTTTTGATGTTTTAAATTTTGAGTTTTCCAAAAATTAATGATTCAAATAATTAAGAAAAATAAAAGAGATTGAAATATTTCCCATAAAAATGGTTATATAATTATTTCGAAATAAAATAATTGAACGAGTATGGATAATTTAAATTTATATTCATTGGATTTTCTATGTACTGTAATAATTATAAATAGCGTGTCACTCTCGTTATCTTTCAGTATGCAGTTTCTGCCAGAACTCATGGCATTCCCATTGGTTATAAGTCCCTTCTTAGATCCCACACCAACTTTTTCTCACTCTATCTATACAACCACCCCATCACCTTCTACCCCATGTTGAAAATTTAGGCTTATTAATAGATCAAACCCTTTCCTGGAATCACCATATCTCCCATATTTCCAACCGTGCAATTACAACCCTCAAAATATTCCATCACTTCCGCCATCTTCTACCCCAAAATCCCCGTAGACTCCTAGTTTCCTCTCTTATCTTTCCCCACTTTGACTACAGTTGTGTGTTGTACGATGGCCTCTCGGTGGAACTTCGTAATAGACTCAAAAGACTTATGAATAGCTTCGTAAGATTTGTAATTGGAACCCCGAGACGCTCCCGTGTCTCTCCCCACTACACTGAGTTAGGGTGGCTCTTCCCCTCTTTAAGAAGACAATATTTCCTAGGCACTTTCTTTTATCAAATCATTACCGATCATCGTCCTTCTTATGCCTACAACCTTCTCGAATTTAAGTCCTCATTCCATTCCTTCACAACAATATTTCGACCCTCTGACCTATACATCCCTTCTTCTCATAGATCTGCCACATTCCGAAACTCCTTTATAGCCCGCTCTGTAACTTTGTAGTGTGTCACTCTCGTTATCTTTCAGTATACAGTTTTTAATTATTTTAATATGCTTATATAATTATTTCGTAATAAATAAATTAAACGTATATGGATTTAAATTTGAAAGCACTACTAACGTGGAACCCTCATACTAGACTTAAAAGACAGAAACGTAACCGAAGATACGGCCAACTATACATACTACTAAATAGAAAATCTAAACTCTCTATTGAAAACAAAATACTTTTCTACAGGACTATACTAAAACCTGCTTTGACTTACGGATTTGAACTTTGGGGAACAGCAAAATATTCAAACATCAAACCCATCCAATCCTTCCAATCCAAAGTCTTTCGAACAATAGTCGATGCTCCTTTCCATGTAACCAACAAAACCCTTCACCATGACTTTAATATCCCATTTGTCCTAGACTTTATCCCAGCAAAATTCTCCAAATTTCACCAGAACCTTACCTATCATCCAAATCCCTTTGCACAATCCCTATCCAGCACCACCCATCCCTATAATCCTCCAAGAAAGTTAAAACGGCAGTGGCCCCGCGAACTTTTATTGTTTGTAAATATTGAAGTCTGGCAATGGTCTAATGGAATCATGCTTTTTCCTCCACAGTTGGAGGAACAAATCTGGTTCGGAGTTCTTTCTCCAGATTGTAAATAGTGTATATAGGTACGTATCTGTTCTTTTTTTTAAATTTATTTTTCGGTTATTTTATTTTTATTTATTGTATATATGTTATTTTTTGTATGACTTGTTTTATTGATTGTACATAGAGTGTGAATGTGATCTCTGAACACAATATATATCCGTAGTCCCAGATGGCATTCCTATCAAACTAATAAAATTATGTCTCCCTGAAATCCTCCCAGCTCTCCTTTTCATCTACAATTTCTCCCTGCTGAATTCAATATTCCCGACCTCTTGGAAAAAAAGCCATTGTCCTTCCTTTAAACAAAAAGCCTAATCCATCTTCTCCCGAAGATTTCCGCCCAATATCAATTCTTTCCTAATCTTTCGAAACCCCTAGAATGGTTAGTGCAATCCAATGTTTCCAACTTCCTTGAACAATCCAACCAACTCGATCCTCTACAATCTGGCTTCCGTCCTGGCTACTCTACACAATCTGCTCTGATTAAAATTACCAGTGATATTCAGACTGCAATAGATGACAAAAAACTAACTATACTTATACTTCTTGATTTCGCCAAAGCTTTCGATTCCATTATCCATTCCATCCTTTTCATCAAACTAAAATCATTATCCTTCTCCAATAGTTCCATCTCTTGGTTCCAGTCTTTCCTCTCACAACGAACCCAAGCAGTTTCCATACCTAATCATCATCTATCTGCTTACCTTCCTTTATCTTCTGGAGTTGCATAGGGTTCAAGCATGTCTCCTCTTCTTTTCAGCTCTTATATTAATGACCTAAATGATTCAATCATCCATTGTTCCCACCACCTTTATGCCGACGATTCTCAAATCGAATCTAATTGAACTGTGAGGAACAGCGAAATATTTGTTTACTATCGGAAATAGTTATTAAATATAATATTTCGAAATCGTTGTATAAGTAGTTTTATTGGGAATATTTCATTCTCTTTCATTTTTCTTTTGAATCAATATTTTTTAGAAAACGCATTTAAAACATCAAAAATAAAAAAAGAAGTTAAGATGAGGAGTAAAATAAATCAGAACTGAATACTAAAAGATAATAATAATAAGAATTCATCCAGCTGATTCTGAATCATGCTTTGTTCCCGAAATGTGGAAGCCAAGACAGGACACCAGGAGATCCCAGTGCTTCTTTCCCAGCCGCGTCACTGGTATTGCAAGCCAGTGGAGGCTGATGGAGGGCACTAGAGCAACAGAGGCTCAGGACTTGATTGGAGAATCTGGCCATTGCCAGTTCTCCAATATATACATATTTACGAAAGGTCGCTGGGCCACTGCCGTTTTAACCTCCGGGGAGAATTGTAGGGATGGTTGGAGCTAGATAGGGATTTTGCTACAGGATTTCGATGATGAGTGAGGTTCTGGTAAAATTTGTCTGGGATTAGGTCAATGGGATATGAAGGTCATTATGGAGGATTTTATTGGTTACATAGAAGGGATCATCGACTATTGTTCAGAGGACTTTAGACTGAAAGGATTGAATGCGTTTAATGTTAGAAGGTTTTGTTGTCCCCCACAGCTCTAGTCCGTAGGTCCAGATAGGTTTCAGGATTGTATTGTAGATTCTTGTTATCGACTGAAAGTTGAGATTTTCTATTCATTAGTCTATATAGCTGTCTGTATCATCTTTTAAGTTGTTGTCTTTTAAGTCTGGTATGTGGGTTCCACGTTAGTCTTTTATCTAGAAGAAAGCCAAGATACCGGACTGTGTCTGAGAGAGGAAGTGATATGGATTTGAAATAGACTGGTGGACAGGACTTACGCCGAAGGGTAAAAGTATTTTAAAGGGTAAAAGTAAAAGGGTTTGGATTCATTTACTTGAATGCGCCACTTATTACACCAATGTTCAATAAGAGAAAGTTGAATTTATAGGTTTAAGAATGCTGTTTTAGGATCTGGATTGGAAGATAGGATGGCTGAGATATTAGCGAATGTTGCCAGGAGGGTTTCGGGTTTAGTAGGAATACCAGCCGTAAATAGAATGTAGAGGACGGGACCTAAGATGCTGCCTTGAGGAACTCCTGCCTCAATTGGACGGCAGTTGGAAAATTCTGTACCACACCGAACTTGAAAGAGCGGTCAGAGATGAAGGGTCGGAGCATTAGATATAAGGATTGGGGTAGGTGGGTTTTGAGCTTGAAGAATAGTCCGGACGTTCTTGGTCTGAACGGTAAGGAGTGCGAGCTTGTAGAGGAGATTCAAAAAGCCAAAGTAGATCTTTTAGGCATTACAGAAACGAAGAAGAAAGGAAAAGGGGAATTGAAGATTCAAAATTATACTCTCTGATACTTGGGTGTCAACAACGATGAGAGAGCAGCCAGTAGAGTTGGATTGTTGTTCCATAATGACTTGGCTTCCGTAATAAAAACATGGAAATTTGTAAGTAGCAGAATAATGGTGCTGGATATTCTGGAGAGAGGACAAATTCATTCAGTAATAGTCGCTTATAGGCCAAACGATAGTGCTAACTCTGATGAAAAAGATGCCTTCTATAGTGGACTTCAAAGAGAAGTTGATAACTGCGAAGGCTCGCCCATAATTGTAGGGAATCTGAATGGGAGAGTCGGCTGTAGCTCCGAGACATGGCTGGCAACCTTAGGAAGATATGGTGAGGAAATTATAAACGATAATGGCCACAGAATCCTGAACTTCTGTGAGACAAATGATCTGATGGTAACAAATACATTTTTTCCGCATAAAGAATGTCATAGATTTACGAGAGAAGAAGTGAGAAAGGAGATAATAGAGAGTGTGGTAATCATCTTGGAATATCGCTTCTCAGTGTACCCAGTAAAGATTAATCTAGAATACTGGAGACAAGGGTAAGAAGGTTGGTCAATAAGTCCAACTCAATCTATGGGCGAAGAATCGCCGTTTTTCACTTCGAATCCATTTGAAGTGCTTTCAAATATAAATAACGAACAAATGGAAGCAGCATCAACCCCCAGAGAACCTAAACCCCCACCAATATTTGTTAGAAATATTAAAAATTTTCAATTGATGTGTCATCAATTGAATAATCTAATAGGTTCAGGAAAATATTTATGCCAAAGCCGCACCAATGACACTAAATTAATGCCCGACACTCCAGAAACTTACAGAAAAATGATAAAATATTTATCTGACACCAAGGCTGATTACCACACGTATCAACTGCGTCAAGAGAGGGCGCTCAGGGTCGTTATCAGAAGACTGTACCCGTCTACGCCAACAGATGCTATAAAAGAAGAGCTCATGGGTATGGGATTCCATGTTCGCCAGATAGTGAACATATTCAAGGAGGATAAAGAACAGCCTGGAATAAAAAATAAAATACCTCTTCCACTATTCTTCGTTGACCTTGACCAAACACCCGATGTCGAAAACATCTACAAGGTCACACGCCTTTATTATACAAGCGTTGTTGTAGAAAAGCCCTACAGCAAGCGCGACATCGTTCAATGCCATAACTGCCAGGCTCATGGCCATACGAAACGGTATTGTCATCACATTCCTAAATGTGTGAGGTGTGGTGAGCAACACAAAACAGAGGACTGTAGGAAGTCAAGAACTTCACCTGCAGTATGCGCTTTATGCCACCAAGGACACCCAGCCAACTACAAGGGTTGTCAAACATTTAAAAACACGAATGTACCCAACGCCTAGAGAAGAAGGGACATCCAGGCCACCAAGACAACCCTCTAGAATAGTGAACGGAAGAGTGTCCTATGCTCAGATGTTCAAAGGAGAAACTGTAAACTCTCAATCTCAGGCCCTGCCACAAGAACCTAAACCTCAAGAATTAACACATCAACCTCAAGACCCATATCCCTCCATCCCCGAACGTAGGTTAAATACTCATACATTCATTCCTCCTCCTTCCAATTCCACTGACCTCACAAGCCTACTGACATCTTTCCATTCCGAATTTAGATCTCTCATTACCCCTCTTATTTCGCTACTTACCAATGTTATATCCAACCTCATTCCACTGCCAAGAAATCCATAAATGTCCTCAACCAAATTCCTCTCCATTCTCCTTTGGAATGCGAATGGTATTCGGAACCACATAAACGAACTGACAATCTTATTACATGACAAAAACATCGACATAGCACTAATAACTGAAACTCGACTAACCAACAAACGACAAATCAAAGTTCCCGGCTACAATATTTATCGAACCGACCATCCTGATGGAACAGCACATGGTGGCACTGCCATAATTATCCATAGATCCGTTTCCCATCATCTATTCCCTTTGCCAACCCATAATTTCCTACAATCCACTGCCGTGATAATCCAAACTTCCCTTTACCCAATAGCAGTAGTCGCAGCATACTCCCCGCCTAAAATACCCATCTCAGAATCCCAATTAAATTCCTTCCTTAACTCCTTAGGACACCACTTCCTTCTAGGTGCAGACTTAAATGCTAAACACCAGCAATGGGGAGCCAGAACCACAAATTCCCGAGGACGAACATTGCTGTCTGCACTTAATTCCCATCACAGCAACATCCTCTCACCCAATTCTCCCACATACTGACCAACAGATCCTAACCGCAATCCCGATCTCCTAGATTTTTTCATCCACAAAGGTCTAGGGTCCCTTAATTATTGCATCTCAAGACTTGATGATCTTTCCTCAGACCATAGTCCCCTAATCCTAACGGTTTCCACATCACCAATTCCCAAACCACCTCCACCTTCATTTATCAGGGGGCCAGTTAATTGGAACCTCTTTCGTCAAATGCTGGATGATAATATTGACCTCAGAGTTTCCTTAAAAACACCTACAGACCTAGATGAAGCAGTACATTCCATGACTACCTTGATCCAACAAGCAGTTTGGACTGCATCTTCACCCGATACTTCTAAAAAATACCGCAAAACAAATCCTCTACCCCAAGACCTACTGGACCTTATTAATAGAAAACGATGCTCTAGGGCTATCTGGCAAAGAACCAGGCATCCTGATGATCGGAAATCATACAACTATTATTCCAAGCAAGTAAAACAAAAACTGGCCACGTTTAGATCCCAATCCTATAATTCCTATCTTTCCTCACTATCTGCAAGTGATAACTCCATCTGGAATGTAACTAAAAAAATCCTTAAATTCCAATCCATTTCCCACCCCCTCCGCCGTGATGATGGTTCCTGGGCTTCGTCAGATGAGAATAGAGCAGAAGAGTTTGCTAAACATCTATCGTACACATTCACTCCTCATCCTGAACTCCATCCCTCCCATACTGCTGAAGTTAAATAGTTCCTCTCTTCACCGATTCCTCTCTCCTTACCTCCTACAGCCGTCAACCCCTCTGAGGTCAAATTCCTTTTAAAGAAACTAAAACCTCGCAAATCTCCAGGACACGATCTCCTTACTTCCCAGATCCTCAGACAACTTCCCAAAAAAGCAATTATATTCCTTACATACCTATTCAACTGTATCCTCCGCACAACCCACTTTCCTCTGGTGTGGAAACACTCCATAATTATCCTCTTTCCTAAACCAGGTAAACCTGTAAATTATACATCATCCTATAGACCGATAAGCCTACTTCCGATCCTTTCCAAAATCTTTGAGAAAATCCTTCTCAAACGCATCCTACCCATACTCGAATCCCACAATATCCCTCCCCATCAGTTTGGATTCCGCTCAAGACACTCCACTGTGGAACAAGGCCTTCGCGTTGTCGACCACATATCCTCTGCACTTGAAAACAAGCAATATTGCACTGGTGCCTTTCTGGACGTAGCTCAAGCTTTCGACCGGGTGTGGCACGATGGCTTGCTTTTCAAGCTCAAAACCCATTTACCTCAACCCTTGTACCTAGTCCTCAAATCCTACCTTTCAAATCGCTCCTTTCAAGTCCGCTGCGGCACTGAACTCTCCAAACATTATCCAATTGAGGCTGGTGTTCCACAAGGCAGTGTCTTGGGCCCAGTTCTCTACATCCTTTTCACCGCTGACATCCCTTCAAGTCCTGATACCTTCCTAGCAACATTTGCTGATGATACTGCCATCCTATCCTCTCACTCGGATCCTCTAATAGCGTCTCAGAACCTGCAAAGACACCTTTCCTTCATTGAGCAGTGGTGCAACAACTGGCGCATCAAAATTAATGAATCAAAATGCAAGCATGTAACTTTCACTCTTCGACGCAGATCCTGTCCGCCAATCCTTTTTAATTCAATTCCTCTTCCCTACTCAGACACAGTCCGATACCTTGGCTTCCTTTTGGACAAAAGACTGACTTGGAACCCACATACCAGACTTAAAAGACAAGAGCTTAACCGACGATTTGGTCAGCTATATAGACTACTAAACAGAACATCTCATCTCTCAACAGAAAACAAATTATTAATCTACAAGACCATACTGAAACCTATCTGGACCTACGGACTCGAACTGTGGGGGACAACTAAATCATCGAATATCAAACGCATCCAATCCTTCCAGTCCAAAGTCCTTCGAACAATAGTCAATGCTCCATATTATGTCACGAACAAGACCCTACACAATGACCTTAACATCCCATATGTCCATGACATCATCCCATCCAGATTCTCCAACTTTCACCAGAACCTCATTCATCATCCCAATCCTCTAGCGCAATCCCTATCCAGCTCCGAACATCCATACCATCCCCCTCGAAGGTTGAAACGGCAGTGGCCTCGAGATCTTTTGTAAATATGCCTTTGGAGTCCTGGCAATGGCCAGCTTCTCCACTCATGTCCTGAGCGTCTGTGGCTCTAGTGCCCTCTTTCAGTCTCCATTGGCTTCTAATACTAGTGATGCGGCTGGAAAAGTGGCGCTGGGATCTTCCGGAGTCTTGCTTCGCCTTCCACGTGTGGGGGAAAAAGCCTGGCTCGGAGATTCTTGGGCGAATGTATATATTGTATATAGGTATGATTGTGTTTAGAAGTTTTTATTTTATTTTATTTGTTTATTTTATTTTTATTTAACTTCTTCACCAGTATTATTTATTTACTTATTATATTTATATTTATTTCTTTATTATTTGTATATATTGTATGAATGAGAACTTGTAGCCCTAATGCTTATAGCCCTCCAGCAGTGGCTGATTGTATTATTATTCAATAAACAGATTAAAAAAAAAAAAAAAAAAAGGAACCATGAACCACATTTCAGAAGAATTTGAGACGGCATTAGGTATTCGCCAAGGTTGTAGCTTAAGCCCGATACTGTTCATAATAGTTTTAAACATGACACTTAGAAAGGCTAAACTAAGGATGAGGCAGTTCCAGTTAGGACACCGAAAACTGCAACCGACAAGATTCTTTGTGCTGGCATTTGCTGACGACCTGATCTTGCTAGCTGCCAACGAGACCTTCAATACAACATCAACATCCTCCACGAAGAAATAGCCACGATAAACATGAAGATTAACCCGGGAAAAACTAAATGCATGTGAATAGGGAAGAAGCCCCGGAGAATAATGAGGGTGATGAGAGCAAGTGGTGAGAGATTGGAGCAGGTAGATAATTTCCAGTATCTGCGAGCTCATCTCAACGGAAGTGGTTATGTTGATGAAGAGGTGAGTAAAAAATTCGGTGCAGCTGGCAGAGTGTTCTATCTTCTCCGGAGGGGATTTCTGGGCAGAAGAGAGATAACGAAGCGAACTAAAGTAGCAGTCTACAAATGGACATTTCTCCATATCCTTTCCTACTCCTCTGAATCGTGGACCCTCACCGCGAAATACAAAAGTCGAATTCAAGCCACGGAGATGCGATACCTGCAGAAGGTCGAGGGAAAGGCCAGAAGAGATAGCGTCCGGAACGCCACTGTACGGACTATCCTCGAGGTCAAACTGGCTGAAACAATCCTAGAGGAGCACAAGCTAAGATGGTTCGGACATCTTTTTAGAATGGATCGAGGGAGAATAGCCAGGAAGACATACGAGACCCTTGTGGAGGGAAGGAGACCTAGATGAAGACCGCGCATATCCTTGGAAGACAGTGTACAAGAGGCGTTCAGGAAGCGAGGTATGGATTGGAGTAAGAGAAGAGAGTTGGCTCAAGTAAGAGAAATCTGGTTCAAGCTCTACAAGACATGGCCCACACTGCGCTTGGGATCAGGAATATGATGATGACGATGTGAATAGTCCGGTGTGCCATACGCGGTCAAAAGCTTGCTCGATGTCCAGGATTGTTTCCGAGCAATACTTTTTGCTTTCTAAGGCTGAGGATATGTGGTCGAAAATTAGGAGTCCTTGTTGAACGATGGAATGATGGAAATGACATCCGAATATTATGGGTAGGATTCTTTTTAATAGGATTTTTCAAATATTTTGGAAAGGATTGGGGGTGGCTGATTGGTCTATAGTATGATGTATTATTGGAAGGTTTGGCTGGTTCCCATTTATCTTGCCTACAGTTCTTTATGGATGCGAAAATTGGCCACTTACATTAAGGAATGAGCAGCGTCTTAAGGTTTTTGAAAATAAAGTATTGCGTAGAATATTCGGACTGAAGAAGGATGAGTTATGACATATATGAAATATGAGTAAATTCATTTAAACGTTTACTGATTAGTAATTAAAGCAAATGTTTAATTTTGAAATGTAAATATCCGTCTATTGGTAATATGTTTGAACAGGTAGATAAATTTAGGTATCTAGGTTCTACGATAACTAGAAAAAACGAAATTGAAGAAGAGATTAAGGTTAGACTGAAGGCAGGAAATGCTTGTTATTTTTCTGTGACGAAACTTCTTAGTTCGTGCCTCTTGTCCCGGAACTTAAAAATTAGAATCTATAAAACAATTATCTTGCCTACAGTTCTTTATGGATGCGACACTTGGCCACATACATTAAGGGATGAGCAGCGTCTTAAGGTTTTTGAAAATAAAGTATTGCGTACAATATTCGGACCGAAGAAGGATGAGTTAACCGGAGAGTTACACAACGCCGAATTGCGTGAACTGTATCCGGGTAATATAATTGAGATAATTTCATCGCGCCAAATCAAATGGGCTTGTAAAGTTGTTGGGTTTAGTAACGAGAGAATTCCTAAAAGGTTAATATTTGCTGTGCCGAATGGTAAGCGTCCGAGGGGTAGACCGAAGCGAAGGTGGGAAGATTGCATTAAAGCCGATCTGAAGGGACTGGGTTTGGACGGCGAACGGTGGAAGGAGGTGTGTAATAAGCGATTGGTGGTATTGTCATCGAACCTTCGGGTTCGCTAAGCCTTTTATTATTATTATTATTATTATTATTATTGGCTGGTTCCCAAAAGAGAGGAAAATGAGTAGTTCTTTGGATGCAGTTGTATATATATGTGAGGAACATGATCGCTTTTGGTGGTAGTTGGTTGTGAAAAGATTTGTGGGGTTAGAAGGTCGTATCCAAGAGATTTGCGGGAAGATAGTTCAGAAGGATGAACTGCTTTTGGTGGTAGGGAAAGTGGAATTGGGGAAGAGAGGTGTTTTCTACTTTTGCAGTATGGGTGGGATGGGGTTCAGTATGAAGAGTACGTGTACAGGAGTGGTGTTTGGCGAATTCGTCAGCTTTGTCTTCATTAGACGCCGCCCACGAGACATCACCTCTGGGGCCTGAGGGGATGGGGAAATATTTTGGGATTTTAGAATTTTTTTTGTTGATAATCCAGAGGGAATTGTCGTGAGCGGAGAGGGGGGCAAGGTAAGAGTTAAAAAATTGGGATTTGAAGTTGGATAATTCTTGCTTAACTTGTTTAGAGTAATAATTATAGGAACGGCGATCTGTCGGATGTCTGGTGCGTTGCCATAACAATCTGGTACGGCGTTTGGTTTGGATTAACTTGAGGGTGTATTGAGGTAACTTATTTTTGTTAAGAATTATTGGGGAATGATTAGGGGAGGAAGCAGACCAGACTGTTTGTTGAATGGTGGTGGTAAAGCAGTGTACGGCATGATCATGGTCTTTTGGGTTTTTCAGGGTTATTCTGAGTTCAATTTGATCGGGAATGATTTGATGGAAGAGTTTCCAGTTGACTGGGCCTCTGATAAAGGACGGTGGGGAGGGCTTAGGAATAGGAGCTAGCGATATTTGGAATGTTAATGGACTGTGGTCTGAGGAAAGTTCATCGAGGCTTGCAATGGAATAGTTGAGGGAACCTAAACCACTGTGTATAAAGAAATCAAGGATATCGGGATTGCTGTTAGGATCAGTGGGCCAGTAAGTAGGTGAGTTTGGGAGAACGAGGTCAAAACGTTGGGAATTGAGTGCAGACAGGAGTGTTCGGCCGCCAGAAATTGTGGTTTTTGAGCCCCATTGTTGATGCTTGGCCTTAAAGTCTGCACCCAAGATGAAATGGTCCCTAAGGAATTGAGGAGGGAACTGAATTGGGTATTAGTGATGGATTGGTTTGGAGGGAAATACGCTGATGCAAGGGTAATAGGAAAGGAGAAGGTTTTGATTATGATAGCTGTGGATTGCAAGAAATCATGAGTAGGTAATGGGAGTAGGTGGTGAGAGAGGGATTGGTGAACAATGACTGCAGTACCGGCATGTGCTCTACCGTCAGGATAGTCAGTACGATATGTGGAGTACTGTGGTGTTTTTAAAGTTAGTTTTTTAGTCAGTCGAGTTTCCGTAATAAGGGCTACATCAACGTTCTTGTCTAGTAATGGAGCTGTCATTTCGAAAGTGTGATTTCTAAAAACATTCTAATTCCAAAGGAGAATGGATAAGGGTTTGATGGAAATCATTTTAATGATTTTTTAAAGGAGAGATGCGGTGAGATACTAGATTTGTAAGGAGAGATATTAGTGGAGTAACAAGGGATTTGAATTCAGTGATGAAAGATGCCAACAAACTGGTAAGGTATGTGGCTTTGATGGAGGAGGAATATGAGAAATGTGATGTTGATGAGGTTGTTGAGGGTTTTGTACTTTAATAGGGATAGGATGTTGAAGTTGGGATTGAGGTTCCTGTTGCGGCAGGGCCTCACATTTGTCAATCTGGGCTCTGCCCCTAGTAACTGAGAAAAAGAAACTTTAGAGTCTACTATTTCAGCAGATTCTCGTCTGAGCATAGAGATTTCTTCTTGGTTCCCGGGTTTACGAAATTTATTTTTGATGTTTTTGTAACCTTGGCAGCCCTTGTGGTTGGCGGGATGTCCTTCCAGTCATAAAGCACATACAGCGGGAGTAGTTTTCAGTTTATTGCATTCACTAGTCTTGTGTGACTCTCCGCATTTCACGCATCTTGGTATGTGGCAGCAGTAAGTTTTGGTGTGGCCTTATGCCTGGCAATTGTGGCACTGGACGATTTCTCTTTTATTGTATAGTTTTTCAACCTTAACACTAGTATAATATAGTCTTCAAATTTCATATATTTTATCTACTCCTGCTGAGGGTTCTAAATCTATAAAAAATATGGGTGGTGGTATTTTTCTTTTAGCACCGGATACATCTCTATCGTCCTTCATTACATTAGTGACCTGTCCGAGTTTGAAACCTAGGGCAGTCAGTTCTTCTTGGATCGCCTCAGCTGGAGCAAGGGGGGGGGGTGTAAATTCCGGATTACTTCCCTCAGAGAACTCTCTTGCTTCAATTGGTAGGTGTGAAAATCTGCCTTTGTGATAGATATTTCATAATAATTTGACGGTATGCATCAGCTGTGCCTGGGAATATTTTAATATCGTTAGTCCGGCTTAAACAGGAGTAGCTACCAGGAGACGTAATTTTGTTTAAATGTGTGCATAGTAGCGGTTCTTTTTTTAAAGTTTTTAACGAAAATTGCAGGGGGTCGAGGGTCTCTGGGAATGGGTGCAGATTCCATCTCCTCTTTTTCATTTTGCAGTACTTCGTAAGGATTTGGGGTGAAAAAGGGAGCCTTATCTGTAATCTCTTGAGATGAACCCGGCTGAGGTTGAGTGTCTTCTGCTACTTTCGGTGGAGTTGCAGGTGGCGCCGTTCTTTTAGATTGGTGACGTTCTTTTTGGCTGGTGACGAAAGTGGTGTTGATCCGGCAGAGCGAGACCTCGTTGTTGCACCCTCAGAAGACATGAGTTGATGGTAGTATCGCCTAATACATCAAGAGAAAGTAAAGGAAGAAAAAAAATTTTTTTTATATTAAATAAAAAGAAATTCAAACACGCTACGTGACCTTGATTTTTTATCAGCGTCGCAAAAAGACCTCTCTTGTTAGGCCTCAAAAATAATTATATAAGCATGTTAAAATAAATCAAAACTGTATACTGAAAGATAACGAGAGTATCGCACTATTTATGATTGTTAAATTACATAAAAATCCCATTAATATAAATTTAAACTATCCATACTCGTTCAATTATTTCAATTCGAAATAATTATATAAGCATTTTTATTGGGAATATTTCAATCCCTTTCATTTTTCTTTTGAATCAATCATTTTTGGAAAACTCTTTAAAACATCAAAAATGAAACGAGAAGTTAAGGAGCGGAAAAAAATAAATTTAAATTGAATATTAGCGTCACAAAAGGACCTCTCGCGTTAGGGCTCCAAGCCTACCTGGCTAGTCTGGGATAGGTACTTATGGCTACGAGATAAGAGAACTGGCCTCTATACCCCGCCTTCACTTTACCTCACGTAAGTGTAATCAATAAATAACAGTAGATAGGAAATGGGGG
Source organism: Nezara viridula (assembly GCA_928085145.1). Taxonomy (NCBI): domain Eukaryota; kingdom Metazoa; phylum Arthropoda; class Insecta; order Hemiptera; family Pentatomidae; genus Nezara; species Nezara viridula. The sequence goes on along the minus strand of OV725078.1, from coordinate 64,666,041 downwards.
AGCTGGTGCATTTTTTAGGGCAGCCAATCAGAAGCCAGGATTTCAGTGACGTCATCATGGCGGGAAGTTTGAATTTGAATTTGAACTACGGCACGCTGCCTTTTCGGACCTCCAACCTTTTCGATCGTGCGACCTCTACATTTTACCCCCACTCTTCCCTCTGAGGCTGAGTGTGCCCGGCCGCCATCTTGTTTTCTGATACGAGGTTTTCTTCTTGTATGACGTCATGAGACCCTTTTTGATCGTGTACCTCCCACCTTTACTCCTCACTCTTCCCTCGGAGGCTGAGTGTGCCCGGCCGCCATCTTGTTTTCTGATACGAGGTTTTCTTCTTGTATGACGTCATGAGACCCTTTTTGATCGTGTATCTCCCACCTTTACTCCTCACTCTTCCCTCTGAGGCCGAGTGTACCCGGCCGCCATCTTGGTTTCTGATACGAGCTTTTGTTCTTGTATGACGCCATGAGACCCTTTTTGATCGTGTACCTCCCACATTTACTCCTCACCCCTCTCTCGGAGGCTGAGTGTACCCGGCAGCCATTTTTCTTTTACTGCAATTTGAGAGACTTAGGGCGTTGTTCGCCATTTTGTTTTCTGATACGAGGTTTTCTTCTTGTATGACGTCACGAGACCCTTGTCGGTCGTACGACCTCCACATTTTCCCCCCACTCCTCTATAAGAGGCTGAGTGTACCCGGCAGCCATTTTTGTTTTACTGCAATTTGAGAGACTTAAGGCTTTATCAGCCATTTTGATTTCCTGTTACCTTACTAATATTTTATATCTTGTATAACCTTCTTAATATTTACATTTTTCCCCATAACCTTCCTAATGTTTATCTTTTATATTCCTTCCTAATATTTATCTTTTGTATAACCTTCTTATTGTATACATTTTCAGAGTCACGTGATCAGTCACGTGGCTACCGTCATTTTTTTTCCTGTAACCTTCCTAATGTTTATCTTTCATATAAGCTTCATAATGTTTACCTTTTCAGAATTACGTGGCCGTTGCTAATTTGTTATTGATATAGAATTTTTAGTAGTCCTTTTATGAAATCCTTATTTCTTATTGTTCTTCTTTACACCTAAACATGAACTTTGATCTTATAATTCTTAAAACATATCGTCACAATGCCAACCTTTGTCCACCTGTAAACAGGTCGTTGCGGACCCGTCCAATCCTGTCTAGATTATATGTAAACAATAACCTTTAATCCTCTTTACTTAAATGGACTTTGACACTTTAATCCCTTATTGCTTATTCTTTCTCCAACACATGTAAACAAACTTTTTAATACTTACTTACCTAATTATAAACATGGACTTTGATCTTTTAGTTCTCAAAACATCTTCCTCTACCTGCTAACAGGTATGATCATGTTGCGGACTTGTTCTATCCTGTCTAAGTCAAATGTAAACAATGACATTGAACTTTTAATCATCTATCAATTAAACATTTCATGGAAATATAAGATCAGACATAAACCTTGATAGATTTAAGATTAGTTGCACTCATCTTAGTTTTCTAAATATAATATTTATAAACTGTGGAGCTGTAATTTCTTATCTCTTATTGTTCTCCTTCACACGTAAACATAGACTTTGAACCCTTTAATCCTTAAAATATAAACAACCTCTTAGGACTTCTTAATCCCTATGAAAGTATAAACAATGGACTCTGATCTTCACAATACCTACCTTTATTTAACTGTAAACAAACAGGTTTGATGAAGTTTCAGACTGGTTCCATAATGTCTTGGTTTATAACCAATGATTATTATTCTCCTTTCTCTTAATCCTCTTTAAGTACGAGGACTTTGAACCTTTAATCCTTTAAACGTTAATAAACATTTTAATTCTTTCTTATCTAATTATAAACATAGACTTTGATCTATTAATCCCTAAAAAACATATTCTTACAATGCTTACCTTTATCTACCTATCAACAGGTTTGTAAACATGTTCCATCTGGCTGGAGTGCTGGCCACGTGGTGGTTAAGGCAATCGTTTCCGATCCGTTTGGTTAAGGTTAGGACGAGGTATTCAAAATGGTCGCGAAACCAGAAGTTTGCGACCATTTAATGTAATACCTCGTCCTAACCGGTGACGTCATTGAAATCATTTGTTCTGATTGGATATGCAAATCGGTGTGTTTTTGTTTTGTTTTTGCACTCATCTTAGTTTTCTAAATATAATTTAGAATTAAGCCTTCTTACCACGTCAAGGTGTGAGTGCATCGAGAAAGTTTGTTGATATAATATCGTTGTTAATATTTTTCAACATACATTCTTTTGGTTTACGAGCACGCTAGTACCACGCCAGTGACCCATTCATAATACGCTTTTATCCATTAACAACAGTACTATATCAACTAAAAGAATAATAGATATCTATTATCTTTTATCTGGAAATGGTAAATTTCTTTAAACCTTTCTTCATTTTGATAATTCTTTCATAGTGTAGATTTCAATTGGGTATTGAATTAAAAGTCATTGTCTTTCAACTAAAATATAGAAATATTCTATATACATATTAATGAAAATAAACTAATATTTTTTTTAAATATATTTTTTCATTATTTTTTTTTTATTTATTGTTTTATTTTATTCTATTTTTACAAATAAACTATTTACAATAAAACTATTTACTACAAAACTATTTACAAAAAAAAAAAAACTATTTACAAATATTTAAACTGTCAGTATTGAGATAGAGTTTTAGAGGGAGAAATTATACCATATCCCATAACCATTAATAAAAATAAAACTACTAACTTGATTTATAAAAAAATTATTTATTTACTTCCTTTTTAATAACAAAATTATTCATAATAAAACTACAATATTTACAACAAAAAAAAAATATATATTCCCTACAAAACTATTTACAACAAAATATTCTCTAAATAACTATTTACAATTATTATCAGGGAGAAAATATGCCATACCCCAACACCTCATCTACCCATCCGGTATGGAATAATGGCCATGAGCCAAAGTACGAATTCCGTCGATATGATGACGTTTATCATCGTGTGGCGAAAGGGAAGTCTTTGTCTGTACGACGGAAAAGAGTTTATGCTCTTTCGAAATAATTGAACGAAACGTCGTCTTAAACTCTTTTCCGTCGCGCAGTGCAGCTAAATAATCTTCGAAGGTTAATCTATTTTCTACAGCTGACTTTTTTATCTCTTTCGCCTTTTTGATGACTTTATCGGCGTGAATTCGTATCGAATACATCTTCGCAAGAAGTCTGACAAACTCGGAGACGGGCACTCCGTTGGCTTCGTCTTTAAATTTCCCCAACACCTTTTTTGTTATAAGTCCTGTGTATCGGATGTTCGTTAGGGTAGTAAGAGGTATCCAGTTCGTCCATAAAATCTGTCATGTCATTGTATAAGTCATCCGTCTGTATAAGATATAGTAAACTGTCTGTGTCCGTATACATTAGTTTTAGTCTGTCTGGTCCGTAGTAAGGTAAACATGGTCTCGTAGTGGAATTCGTAAATTCGGACCTTGGAAAGATCCAAAATGGCCATCCCTACGTAAATAGGTTTGTTCATTTCTATCTTTTCAAAGTCCGAATGTACTGCCACTAACGAATCTGTATATATTGTCCTGTCTTTGAAAGTAGGTTTTACTGTAAGTTTATTTAGTCGTCGCTGACTTACTACAAGCTCAATCTTACACCGTTTTCGGACATCCTCCATAAACTTTCCGAAAACGGCATTATTCATGAGCTTAAAGAAGTCTTTATCGAAATCGTTCGTAGCTTGTTGTCGGTGTTTGGTGTTAAGTTCAATGTAACTACGAAGCCAACGAGATTGTCGGAATTTGAGCGCTCGATGTACTCGAACTAACTTTAGTCCTAAGCTCATGGCCTGTTGCAAATTTACGAAATGCAAAACATATTTTTCCCTGTTGTCCAGTGAAGCCAAAAGCTTTTTGAATTTTCCACCGGGTGGAACTTTATTCTCTGGCAACAGGGGGAAATCGTTGTGCAAATCGTGCAGCCGTTCCGGATACTCTATATCGGCTTCAACGATGTAGCCGAAAGGCCCGTCTTTCGGTAAATTGAGCCAATCTAGAGATTCCGGATTCTTGACCCATTCGAAACCGCCAGAAGGAAGCGCTTTCGACATCGCCCACCCGTACAAGTTGTTTGCGTCCAGGTAGGCGATATATGAAGATTCCTCCCGGGGATCTCGACTTGGGTCAAGATATTTATTGCTCGATATTCCATACCGGTGACTGCATTGGCACAAGCCACCCCTTATACCTCGCTCGATCATCAGGACCATGTCGTAATCAGCCAATATGATCTAATTGCATGGCATCCCAAGCGAGTCTGGGTGCCGTGTAATACCAAGCCGGGTCCAGTGAATATGCTCCCAAACAGACGTCTCTGAAATTTTCAAAGACATCGCAAAGGAGCATAACATCTACCTTGAGGTAGAGTTCACTGTACGCGGCCAGGGTTCTGATATTAAACGTGTCCCATACCGCTTGAGCATGCTGATAGTCCTCGTCCGAGACGGACATTTCATTTAATTGATTATAAAATGCTTCCTTGGGGGGCAGAACCGTCTCCCGAAGTTTCTCGAACGAGTCCACGTAATCATAGGTGTTTAGGGAACACATCAAACTTTATACGTGAATCAAATCAAGTAAGCACATCACAGCTGTTATCTCGGAAATGCTGCATGTATGCCTCAGTCATTGTTGTGACGCCGCCATTGTTGAAGTGTAGACGCTCACGTACCGTGATTGACTAGACTGGCCAGTTGAAAATTTTGTGATTCCACTGATTTATTAAACATGGAGTAAAACACTACAGCGGCCGGCAAGGGGCCAAGAAAGGAAGAGAGGGAAGATGAACGAGAAGACTGGCACAACAAGAAAAAGAAAAAATGCAAGTATCCCAATCCACCTATATTTAACCTCCTTATAAAATACATGTAATAAAATATAGCAATCAATTTTACTCATTCAATTCTTTAATCCTTTAACTCCTCTAATTTTACAGTCCACAGCAATAAATTTTCACCAGCTCTTCAAGCACAATTATTATGACAATATCCCTGACAGTCTTGGAAGGGATTGGCATAGTAAAATAAACATTTGGTCCTCCGGGGTCTGGTATTATTAAAATATTTAATAATAAATCAAACATATGGTCCACCGAGCCACGATATCATTAAAATCTTTAAAGATTAAATCATACAAAATTTTCTTATGTCATTCAAGTTAAATGTAGTATATTGGCACTCATATTTATATTTGTTCTCATTTTAGTTTTGTAATTACCTTCTTATATTATTTATCACATCAAATTTAGCAATTAATTAATTAATTTCTATTCATTGGCCTATTTCTTTTTCTGATATTTAAATTAGGTTTTGATGCATAATGAATCCATATCAGTTATGAATTATCATTTTTGTAGCCCTCTTTAAAACGACCACTACCTTAATTGAGAAACATTTATTTACCAGGCATTTAATAATTTTTTTTTGTATTCAAATTATTTATCGATTTATCTACTGAATTACATTACTAGTTTGTATATTATCAGAAATTAATTAGCACTTATTGTCTTTAATAAGTATTTTAATAGTAATCATAATATTCATGTTATATCTAAGTCCAGCCATTAAGTTAAGCATTCATTATTGATTCATTCACTAAATAAAGAGGTAGCAGTCTTTTAATTTCTCTTTGTTATATCAACTTCTATTGGATAAAAACATCACGCACTCATTTGATGTTTATTCTTATATATACACACATATTTTATAACTTAGCATTCTATATCAAATTAAAAGCAATTAATTTGATTATAAATATATGTGTATGGTTTATAATTAGATACCTCATTTTTCATTCATTTAAATTTTTATTGCTTAAATTGCAATTTTTTTTCTTACAACAGTTTCTGCATGGTCTCTTTAGCACATTCATGCCTGGTTTGTTTTGCTTATAGTTGTCTCTCTATTCTCTTTATTACATTGCAGTCTTCTTTGAGTTCATCGGATCTCTCTTCCTTGAACCCCCTTGCTTCGTCGTTTTTTCTTATGAAAATGCCACCAGTTAACACTGATTACAACACTCAAATCACTACCCTGGAGCGGCAGCTCAGAGGTTTACACCGGAACATCGTGGGATGTTCAGATTATGGTTCGGCAGCACTTTCGGATCTTGAGAAAGCTCCATTATTTGAAGCTCAACTAGATGCTGCAAATTCCGATTGGGCGCTGTTTATCGAAAAATGGGAGCAAGGTGACACCATTCACGCTCTTGCGGGTGAAGATTTCCCGAGTGCACGTATGCAGGAGATTTACGACGCTTGTAGGAGTGAAATAATACAAGCAAAAGCTATTATGCTCCAGATAAATCGGAAGCTAGCAGCGGAATTGAATCCAGCAGTTCAGGATCCTGTAAATCGTTCTATGGAACCAACCACGAGCAGGACAATTGGCGCTAAGGCCTATTTACCGCAGATACCCATACCAAGTTTCTCTGGTGAGATAAAGAATTGGACCCATTTTAAGGACACCTTTGAATCACTAGTCCATCACCAGACATCACTCACCAACACCGAAAAATTCCATTACCTACTTGGGGCACTAAAGGGTGAAGCCGCAGCTTTGGTTTCAAATATTCCAATAGAAGATAGGTCATATGTCCTAGCTTGGGATAAATTGATGCAAACTTATGACAATCCCAGGGTACTAGCGACATATTTTCTTCAGCAGATATTGGATTTTGAAACCAAAAATACAAGGAACGAGCTGCAGAATTATGAGAACTTCCTTATAGGTGTAGCCGACAACATTCAAGGTTATAAGGCTCTCAACTTGGAACATTCATCCGAGGTTCTGTTGGCGTTTCTGGCATTAAGGCTCTCGATTCGCAGACTCGAAGGCAATTTGAGATAGCAAGGGCCTCAACAAGCACATTCCCAACAGTAGACGACGTAATCACCTTCGTCAGACAAAGGAAGATAGCCCTCACAATCTCAAGAGACGTTGCCTCCTCTTCAAGCACTACTCAAGACGATCGGGTTAAAGCACAGTACCAGCACTCACAATTTCCAAGTCGTGGATCACCAAAGTACAGAACTTCGAGTTTCCTACATACTAAAACCCCACCTAACAGAAATTCCAGCAATTCTCCTAACAGCATCAAATCACCTTTCTCTACTCCTCGGACAGCCAGATACCAAAGTCCACCACGATATTGTCCGTTCTGCAAAGAACAACATGATTTGCCAGGCTGTTTTAATTTTTGCAACATCTCCGTAGAAGATCGCATAGCATTCGTTAGCAGTCTGAAATGTTGCAAGAATTGTCTTCGCCAAAATCATAACACATCAGAGTGTAAGTCAAAGTTTACATGTCGTTTCTGCAAGGCTCGTCATCATAGTCTCCTGCACGAGGTTCAATCAAATGCACACAGCACTCCTATCTCTACACACTTTGCAGGATTTGGCTCAGCCTCACAACACCAGTGTTCTGAATCCTATTATGTGCTAGGAACGGCTCAACTCAACATTTTGGACCCTGAGCATAGTTTGCACACAATCCGAGCAGTAATAGACTCCGGAAGCCAGCACTCCTTCATCTCACAAGCATGTGGTAGACAAACTTGGATTCAAGATCAACCCTTTGAATATTAGCATTGCTGGTCTTGGCGGTAATCCAGTTGTGAAGCCAAAAGGGTCAATTGATTGCACCCTCAAATCACTTTTTAGCAGTGATGAATTCAGCATAACACCCATCGTTGTGGATTCCATCACTCCACCACTTCCCAGCACTCCATTGGAACCATATGTTATCCAGCTATTATCTGGATACCAGCTTTCAGATGAAACTTTCCATACACCCGGCACCATCGATCTTTTGATAGGCATTGATCTATATCCTCAAATCATCAATGGAATTCCATTCAGCTCCGGTGTTGATGAGTTATTCCTTCAGCCAACAGTGTTTGGCTTAGTAGTAATGGGGAAGACAGCATGCCTTTCAAATCCAACTAAATCTTCGCTCTTCACTGGATTCCAGATAAGTATCAAAGGGGAGAAAATAGATACAACTGACAATCCGGACAAGATAACGGTGGGCGGCGAAGTTGGTGAAACAGAAGAACCACAGGCACCTACTATCTCGCCTTTTAGTACTTTATCGAAGCAAGATAAATCAGCAGTCAAAGTTCTTCTGTCCTTAGGTCAATGCCCTGTGGACAAAAGAGATCACGCATTCCTAATATCAAACCCTATTTCTAATAAAACCACTTTTGTAGACAACAGAAATGATAAATTGAGTTCCAAACCTCACGTACGGTACACGACAACTTCGGATGTTGCGGTTCAAAGAGAACAGCGATCGCAAGTCCAGAATACCATCCGCCAACCAATACAGCATTACATGTCCTCTCCAAACCATCGATTAAGCATTTCGCCGCAGCAGAAGCAGCAACAGGCACAGCAGCAAAGGCAGAATTATCAGTTGCAAAAGCAACCCCAGTTTCTACTCTAAACCCAGCAGCACTCAATGAAACCACAATCTCGACACCACATTCGGAATCAAAAACCATCAGATCACATGGCACAACACTTGGCGCAGCAGCAGTTTCCACCACGTTTGGCAAGCAAATATCGCCACATCACTCTGCGAAGCAGCGTTCCCAAGAGCATCTAACGCACTTGGGCCAGCACTCCATGCGGCAACTACCGCGACAATATTACGTGCAGCAGCACGAATTTCAGCATTTAGTCAGGTGCCATCAAAAACACAATCATTCGAGGCTCATTCACTGTCACAGAAGTCTCAGCCAAGAAAGGCGATTTCATCAGTAACCTCGACATCAAAAGTCTTGGGTAAGCACCTGAAAACACTCCAATGAACGAGGCAGCTATCGTTCGAAGCTCCTGAACCACTTTGATCGTCAGCAATGGAAACATCATCTGAAGTGCCAACTCAAAGGTTCTCCAATGGTAGCTTAAATGCTTAGATCTACACGCCAGCATGATCAGAGTATCCAGAAGGTCCGACCAGAACTTGTCCAGAGCAATCATTATCATAAACAAGTCCATGTGGTAGGTCTCCTGTCTCATCCCTTAGTTAACCCCCATCTTCGTTGTATATATTTTGTTTGTATATTGTTAAGCAATTTATTTCCTTTTATATTCATTGTTAATCTTAGTTTTATAAATATAAGTGCCAAAATTCTTTATTTTGTTTAACCAATAATGTTTTGTTTAACCAATTTTGTTATTTTGACCAATCAAAGTGCGATTATTTTCTTTTTATATTTTAATTAATTACCATTAACTTCCTTAATTAATCATGATTGCTTATTTTAATTTCATCAAACAAGATGACAAGCTTTTTTATTTTGTATTACCAAATTTGTATTAGCACATCACAGCACTATGTTACGCTTTTTGTTTTCATTGTAAATTAGCGTAGCTTAATTTAGGTGGGCGGCTTGTTTAGGGAACACATCAAACTTGATATTTGAATTAAATCAAGTAAGCACAACACAGCTGTTATGCTGCATATATACCTAAGTCATTGTTGTGACGCCGCCATTGTTGAAGTGTAGACGCTCACGTACCGTGATTGACTAGACTGGCCAGTTGAAAATTTTGTGATTCCACTGATTTATTAAACATGGAGTAAAACACTACAGCGGCCGGCAAGGGGCCAAGAAAGGAAGAGAGGGAAGATGAACGAGAAGACTGGCACAACAAGAAAAAGAAAAATTGCAAGTATCCCAACCCACCTATATTTAACCTCCTTATAAAATACATGTAATAAAATATAGCAATCAATTTTACTCATTCACTTCTTTAATCCTTTAACTCCTCTAATTTTACAGTCCACAGCAATAAATTTTCACCAGCTCTTAAAGCAGAATTATTATGACAATATCCCTGACAGTCTTGGAAGGGATTGGCATAGTAAAGTAAACAATAGGGGTACACTCCTTTTCTGATCACGAGGTCCAAATGGTCAGCGGGGAAGAATTTACTCGTCTCCTTAAAGTTAGACTTGGGTAAATTCTTGGACAACCTATCCAGACTGGAAGCCATGAAGCGGAATGAGTCCACAAATCTAACGGTTAAGTTGCCCACTGTCATTGCGAAGGAGATGTATTTCTCCTCAGAGTTGGGGATGACGTCAATCCGCATGTTTTTCTTCTCTTCTTCAGTCAATCCTCGTCCCAACTCTCGGACAATGAAGTGAGCATCGTAACCGCTAAGGTTGTGAAATAGGACGGGGAGGAAACGAGGGGTACGGTAAAGGATATTACATTTCGAATGTGCTGGACCACGATACATCCCAGTGATGTGATCGTGGTCCATCACTTTCTTATTGTCGGAAGAATAAGGACGGGAACATAGGTAACAGGTTTGGGATCTAAGGTGGGCTTCCAACTGCAATGGTGTCAGGGGTAGCATGTGCCGCTTCATGGAGTACACCAGAGACACCTTCTTCGCCACTTCCCTGATATATGTCATAAATGTCTGCGCTGAATCCTCGCCTGTGTAAATGTATGGCTCCGTGGGAAAATCTTGAGGCAGGAAGTGGCATGGGATATTTTCTGAAACCTTTATATAAGTGCAGAAACTCATGGGAAGGTGCCTCTGGTAGGGAGTCGTACGTGAAGACCCTGGCTCTCCCGGCTGAATCTTTTTCAAAACAGATTCGAAATCAGCATAGACGACAAAAGGAATCCTCACTTGTCGTTGAATATTTATAAAAGATATTGTCTGAGGATTTCCTTCATCGTCACAAGCCGGGAGTATTATTCGCGTCGGTTTATTTACTCCACAGTACTCCATGTGCTCCCTCATCCGCTCAGCGATGTCTCTCCCATCTAAATTGAAATGGGTGAGGCATCGCTTACAGACGTGTCTTCCGCTATGGTACCCTGAAATCTGCGAAGCCACTAATTTGTTAAAATATTTTATATATGTGTAGTGGCTTCGCCTCTCATCATCTGTCAGAAGAAGGAGATCACGATGATCTGCCTTCTCCTGTTTAACAACTTTCAGCGGATACACGTCTTGCGACTCTCCAACAGCGAAAACATTGATGCTGATATTATTACACCGCTCAAATGTTTTCACCTGGTGGAGAGGAGTGGGAAAGGAAATGCAGTCAAAATTGTACCGATGCTGTAAGTCCCTATATTTACTCACTCTTTGAGGGTGATCATTACTATCGATGAGGTGCGAAAGAATGGCATATTTAAAGCAATTTTCATCATTGTTTTCTACATTAATAATGGCCTTTTTTGTGGCTATTTTAGCAGGAAGCCCAATATAGCTGGAGGCGCCCAGAGGTCTAAATCGATTAATCTTAAGGAGAAGACCATCAAGAGCTTTTAAGAACCAGCCACTCCCTTTCATGGTCATCTCTTCCATCTCGGTAGCCAACTTCGCATACATCTCACTTAGAGTATCCAAGATGAAAGAGATGTCATATATTGCCTTATTTTTGGTTTTGAAGGCACGATCACACGTCTCTCCTTTAACGTTTTCGAACGTTGCCTCCAAAACCAAATTAAATTTTAGGGGAGCGTCTGATTCTACCAAAAATTCGGAAAGCAATCGATGTAGTGTTTCTGTCTGGCTGCATAAAAACTCCACTACATCGATCGGTTCCAAACATGGCAAGAAAAAAGTCTTGAGATCTCCTCCGAACGATGTCTCGATCTCATATAGCGACCCCATAGCCACCTCCAACCGCCTATGCTTCGCCATAACAAGTGGTTTTTCTGTCTGACAACGACGTACATGCTGCATACACTGCTTTACAGAATTAAAAATTTCGTTACAGCAAATGCATGTACGTCGTGTCAGAGTAATCACGCACGTAATTTCATGTCGAAGTTTGTTACAATCCTTGCTAAAAACTCTATCACAATACTGACAAGTATTTAAACTAGACATAATGAAATGTAAAAAATATATTATTAACGTAAATAAATTTAACTTAACTAAACAATAGAAATTATAAAAATGAATTTGAAAAAAAAATTCTTGATTCAAAATAATAATTTTAATTTTTCCAAAAAAAAAAAAAAAAAAGAAAATGAAAATTTTTGAAATGAATTAAAAAAATGTAACTTTTTTAAATAATTGAAAAACAATAACTTATTAAAAAGAAAATATCAAAACTACACTTGAGAAAATCAAAATGAAAAAACAATGTTTAAGAAAATCAACTCACAGTTTTCCAGAGATGTTCCAGATAGCTGTGGAACACAGAATGAGGAAGAGCCCTCAAACCGCTCCTTACTAGCCAATAGTATCTAAAATCTGATTCGATATCAAATCGCATATTTTACTTTTACCACATAGATTGAAGTGTAGGCCGTGTTTTGTGAATAAATCTCTATCCTTCAACTTATACAGATTAATCAAGTGAGCCCATTTAGAGAAATTAGCAACTTCTTGATAAAACAGATTGAAATATATTATGTTTTCCTGGATTACAGAATGAGGAGGTTCTAGGTAATTATGTGGAACATTGCACAACAATAAATTTGTATGCCTAGCATCTATCACTGCATTGTATACAATACTCTTTGACTCTTCTAAAGTCCCATTCCACATATAATTTGTTCCGCATATTGTAATTATAAAATCATTTTCACTTATATACAGTAAAACATTTTTAAGGCTTGATAGAATCTGTTTTGATTTAGCGCCTGGCTTTACATAAGCCTCAATTTTAAAGCCAGGCAATATTTCAGTAATGTCAGCCAGATGTCTCGTATGACTGTCTCCTAGTAGATAAATTTTCGGCTGATGAATTTTCACCGTCTTTTGATTCAATCGCACGTTCCTTAATTGTACTCATTATTTCATTATAATAAACATTACCATATTTCCAATTAGCATCAATAGTTGGTGGCATATTGAAGTACTTCATCTTAGGTATATTAGAAACTCTGTTGTAATCATATCTTGGATAAAAGCCTTTTTTATTCATTTCATACATCTGATCTAGATTTATTTCTATAGATAGTGAAGTTGGTGGCTGGTCCTAACTTAAACTAGTGGTGGGGGACTAAGTAAGCTATAACATTTAACGGACAATGAAGTAGTGGGGGTAAGAATAGGAATGAATTTGATGGTGGGGGGTAGCGCATGCGCAAGCAGCCTAAATTTACTATCTTTTAATACTCTCTACCGCCTGACTACCAAAGGATTCACTTTATAACTAGTATTCACTCGGAACAGATCTTCTTCTCAACCACCATGAATTCGTAAGTATATTTATTGCTCTAATTATTATTATTATTATTATTTTAAATAAACCTGCTTTACTTTGTTGTTGTTGTTTATTTTTTATTTTTTTAACAATGTAACTCTCCTTTCTTTATTTTAGTTGTGATAGATATTTTAAGACTCTCTTCAACCAATTTAACGAGAGGTCTCCGCCTATCAATAAGTTAACTGATATCCAAATCGGGAGACCATTCATCATAAGAGAGTTGGAACAGGTCAAAACAAAATTGGGATTAGTATTGGTCGCTACACTAAAATATTATATGAGCAATATACGAGTGTATCTTCCTAAACGCTTTAAGATGTTAGCTGAAGACATCGAAGCTTTTAACAACAACAAAGATATAATTTCATTAGTCTATAATGGGAGAATTGGTTATAAAGACGATCTTTCATTTATTTGAATGTTTTCGAAGGTATGTAAATCAGTTCCTTATGAATTAATAAACAGATTTATGTTTTCTTAAGCTGTACACTTACTTTTTTTTTTTTTTTTTGTTTCTTTCAGTTTTATTTGCAGGCAAGGATTCCCTAAAGAAAACGGTTCTTCCGTTAATTAAAGAAAACTGAAGAAGTGTAGTGCATATTTCATATTTTGTATCAATATTATGACGAAATAAACTTTTTTTTGTTGTTGTAAAAGTTGTTCTTTTATTTATTTTAATGAAATAATTATACTCCCATATCACTGTTTATATTTTAATGATTAAAGTTTAAAGTCTGAGTTTATATTTTAAGGAAAAGTTTAAATAATAATTTTTTGTTAATTATTTATTTATTACATTATTATTCATCATAAGCTAGACGTGATGGAACATGTTTACAAACCTGTTGATAGGTAGATAAAGGTAAGCATTGTGAGAATATGTTTTTTAGGGATTAATAGATCAAAGTCTATGTTTATAATTAGATAAGAAAGAATTAAAATGTTTATTAACGTTTAAAGGATTAAAGGTTCAAAGTCCTCGTACTTAAAAAAGATTACGAGAAAGGAGAATAATAATCATTGGTTATAAAACAAGACATTATGGAACCAGTCTGAAACTTCATCAAACCTGTTTGTTTACAGTTAAATAAAGGTAGGTATTGTGAAGATCAGAGTCCATTGTTTATACTTTCATAGGGATTAAGAAGTCCTAAGAGGTTGTTTATATTTTAAGGATTAAAAGGTTCAAAGTCTATGTTTACGCGTGAAGGAGAACAATAAGAGATAAGAAATTACAGCTCCACAGTATATAAATATTATATTTAGAAAACTAAGATGAGTGCAACTAATCATAAATCTATCAAGGTTTATGTCTGATCTTATATTTCCATGAAATGTTTAATTGATAGATGATTAAAAGTTCAATGTCACTATTTACATTTGACTTAGACAGGATGGAACAAGTCCGCAACATGATCATACCTGTTAGCAGGTAGAGGAAGATGTTTTGAGAACTAAAAGATCAAAGTCCATGTTTATAATTAGGTAAGTAAGAATTAAAAAGTTTGTTTACATGTGTTGGAGAAAGAATAAGCAATAAGGGATTAAAGTGTCAAAGTCCATTTAAGTAAAGAGGATTAAAGGTTATTGTTTACATATAATCTAGACAGGATTGGACGTGTCCGCAACGACCTGTTTACAGGTGGACAAAGGTTGGCATTGTGACGATATGTTTTAAGAATTATAAGACCAAAGTTCATGTTTAGGTGTAAAGAAGAACAATAAGAAATAAGGATTTCATAAAAGGACTACTAAAAATTCTATATCAATAACAAATTAGCAACGGCCACGTAATTCTGAAAAGGTAAACATTATGAAGCTTATATGAAAGATAAACATTAGGAAGGTTACAGGAAAAAAAAAAGGTAGCCACGTGACTGATCACGTGACTCTGAAAATGTATACAATAAGAATGTTATACAAAAGATAAATATTAGGAAGGAATATAAAAGATAAACATTAGGAAGGTTATAGGGAAAAATGGGGTATGGTCACGTGACTGATCACGTGACCCTGAAAATGTAAACATTGTTAAGGTTATATAAAATATAACCACTAGGAAGGTTACAGGGAAAATTACGGTTGCCACGTGACTGATCACGTGACATTGAAAATGTAAACAATAAGAAGGTTATACAAAATATAAAATATTAGTAAGGTAACAGAAAATCAAAATGGCTGATAAAGCCTTAAGTCTCTCAAATTGCAGTAAAACAAAAATGGCTGCCGGGTACACTCAGCCTCTTATAAAGGAGGGGGGGGGGAATGTGGAGGTCGTACGACCGACAAGGGTCTCGTGACGTCATACAAGAAGAAAACCTCGTATCAGAAAACAAAATGGCGAACAACGCCCTAAGTCTCTCAAATTGCAGTAAAAGAAAAATGGCTGCCGGGTACACTCAGCCTCAGAGGGAAGAGCGACGAGTAAAGGTGGGAGGTACACGATCAAAAAGGGTCTCATGACGTAATACAATAAAAAACCTCGTATCAGAAAACAAGATGGCGGCCGGGCACACTCAGCCTCCGAGGGAAGAGTGAGGAGTAAAGGTGGGAGGTACACGATCGAAAAGGGTCTCATGACGTCATACAAGAAGAAAACCTCGTATCAGAAAACAAGATGGCGGCTGGGCACACTCAGCCTCAGAGGGAAGAGTGATGAGTAAAGGTGGGAGGTACACGATCGAAAAGGGTCTCATGACGTCATACAAGAAAAAACCTCGTATCAGAAAACTAGATGGCGGCTGGGCACACTCAGCCTCAGAGGGAAGAGTGGGGGTAAAATGTAGAGGTCGCACGATCGAAAAGGGGCGTGGCTAATGGTCACGTGACTAAAAAGGGGTGTGGCTAGGTGGTTAAGATAGGGATAAAATAAAAGTGGGCGTGGCCTAAGGGTCACGTGACTGACCACATGGTGGTTAAGGCTGGCCGGAGGCCGACCACATGGTGGTTAAGGCTGGTTGGAGGTCCGAAAAGGCAGCGTGCCGTAGTTCAAATTCAAATTCAAACTTCCCGCCATGATGACGTCACTGAAATCCTGTCTTCTGATTGGCTGCCCTAAAAAATGCACCAGCTCCCCCATTTTCTATCTACTAATAAAAACTGTACTCACAGTGGCATTAGTGCATATTATGGTCCAGATGTTGTTTAACTCACTTATAGTCACAATTTTATTAAAAAATAACACTAATTTCCCAAAAAAAAGTAAATATATCTAAGAGACGAGATAACAGTGGTATATTATAATCTAGCGCATGGGCAGAACTCATTTAAAACATTAAAAAATAAAACAAGAAATTAAAGTGAGGAGTAAAACAATCAAAACTGAATAGTGAAAGATAATAAGATTTACATACTATTGGACAATAGTTATTAAGTATAATGATATAGTTATTAATACATTAAAAGTCAAAGCATTTAAATTTGAATTCATACACTTTTAATTAATTTATTTCGAAATAATTATATAAGCGTTTTTATTTGGATTTTTTCAATCTCTGGGATTTTCTTTTTGAATCTATAATTTTATGTTTAACATCCCGTTTGTCCTCGACATCATCCCATCCAAATTCTCAAACTTTCACCAGAACCTTATCCATCATCCAAATCCTCTAGCTCAATCTCTATCCAGCTCCCTTCATCTCTACAATCCTCCACGAAGGTTAAAACGGCAGTGGCCCAGAGGTCTCTTGTAAATATGCTTCTGGAGTCCTGGCAATGGCCAGCTTCGCCACTCATGTCCTGAGCGTCTGTGGCTCTAGTGCCCTCTTTCAGTCTCCACTGGCTTCTAATACCAGTGATGCGGCTGGAAATGTGGCACTGGGATCTCCTGGAGTCTTGCTTCGCCTTCCACATGTGGGGGAAAAAGCCTGGCTCGGAGATTCCTGGGCGAACATATATGTTTTATGTAGGTATGATTGTGTTTAGAAGTTTCTATTTTATGTTATTTGTTTACTTTTTTTCTTTTATTTATTTCCTTCATCAATATTATTTATTTACTTTTTATATTTAAATTTATTTCTCTATTATTTGTATATATTGTATGAATGAGAACTCTTAGCCCTGATACTTATAGCCCTACAGCAGTGGCTGATTGTTTTATTATTCAATAAATAGATTATTAAAAAAAATAATTTTATGAAATCTATTTTAAAACATC
The DNA here is from genome assembly GCA_928085145.1 of Nezara viridula. NCBI lineage: Eukaryota > Metazoa > Arthropoda > Insecta > Hemiptera > Pentatomidae > Nezara > Nezara viridula. Next base: position 64,648,593 of record OV725078.1, on the reverse strand, counting down.
AAAAATAAAACAAGAATTTAATGATAGGAATAAAATAAATTAAAACTGTATTCGAAAAGGTAACTACAGTGACTCACTAATTATAATTGTTAGAATACATTAAAAATCCAAGGAATATAAATTTAAATTATCCATACTCGTTCAATTATTTTACTTCGAATTAAGTATATTAGCATTTTTATTGGAAATATTTCAATCTTTTGATTGAAATATTATATTTGAATCTTTACCTATTTAAAGAAAAACTTATTATAAATATCAAACAACTTTTAATTCAAGGAATACAAAATGAAATTCATACTCGTTTAATTATTTTAATTTTTAATAATCATACAAGCATTCTTATTGGTGATTTTTCGAACTTTTTTTTTCCTTTTGAATCAATAATTTTTGAAAAACTTTTAAAGCATTAGAATTAAATAAAGATGTTAAGGAGCCTAATGAAACTGAATACTGAAAGATAATGAGATTGATAGACTATTAAAGTTATTAAAGTACATTAAAAATCAACACATTTAATTTTAAATTCATACTCGTTTAATTATTTAATTATTTAAAAACTATAAACTTTAAAAAATTGATAAGGATGTATGAATATAATAAGCATTTAACCGGGATATATATCTTACAGTAAAAAAAGAAATCAATAAATATTAAACAAAGCAAAAAGATAAAATATTTACAAACACAAATTGACTTTAGTCTATTATTGACACGAAGTTACAGAACATAAATCTATGACCGATCTGCAGAAGAGTAGGATAACAGGAAAAGAATGGAAAAGTGGATAAGTGGAAGGCGTCCTTTAAAATTTTACGGTATGAAAGTATATTTTGATCAAAGATAAGAAAAGATATTTATTTTATAATTATTAGATACGAAAAAAGTTCTATAAATAAATATTTTTGATAACATATTTTTGCAAATGTGCGAAAATTTATTTATGCGAAATATTAACGTTAGATACAGTACTATATTATGACAGATTGGTAAGTTTACTTCAGCAGTATAGGACTTTAGTGGGAGTCTTGGGCCAATGAAAGAGAAAAAAAAAAGTTTGCTTATGGTCGTAGCAACCCTGTGAATTTGCACAGTATTGTTAGCGAACGCTGCATTTGCTCCTGATATTATGCCAAAATGAATTTATATATGGAATCCTTTATTTTATTTTAATCTATGTAGTAGTTATACAGTTTATTAGCTTGATGATATATATATATATATATATATATATATATATATATATATATATATATAAAGCTAATTACACACACATATATATATGTGTGTAATTAGCTTAAAAATAGTTCCATTGTATATATACACATGAAACTATTTTTAAGTCCTTCAATCTTATTCCATACCCAGCAGATAACTGTCCGTGCTTCAAGCAATCATAGTAAAAATCCTATGAGCTATATTTTGATGAATAGAATAACAGAATCTTTTTTTGTCATTTGTTAAAGAAGCTAGTCCACTGTTCTACATCTCATGGGTGATAAATAGTCAGGACGCAGTCATTATACAATTTTTTAAAATTTTATTTGTGGCAACGTTTCAACCCAAACATGTGGGTCATCTTCAGGGCATGGTTCGAGGACTGAAGGCTTTCAAGTACTGACCGTGAGTACTCAGTACTTGAAAGCCTTCAAAAAAAGCTTCTTTAAAAAATAACAAAAAAAGATTCTGTTATTCTATTCATCAAAATATAGCTCATAGGATTTTTACTATGATTGCTTGAAGCACGGACAGTTATCTGCTGGGTATGGAATAAGATTGAAGGACTTAAAAATAGTTTCATGTGTATATATACAATGGAACTATTTTTAAGCTAATTACACACATATATATATGTGTGTGTAATTAGCTTTATATATATATATATATATATATATATATATATATATATCATCAAGCTAATAAACTGTATAACTACTACATAGATTAAAATAAAATAAAGGATTCCATATATAAATTCATTTTGGCATAATATCAGGAGCAAATGCAGCGTTCGCTAACAATATTGTGCAAATTCACAGGGTTGCTACGACCATAAGCAAACTTTTTTTTTTCTCTTTCATTGGCCCAAGACTCCCACTAAAGTCCTATACTGCTGAAGCAAACTTACCAATCTGTCATAATATAGTACTGTATCTAACGTTAATATTTCGCATAAATAAATTTTCGCACATTTGCAAAAATATGTTATCAAAAATATTTATTTATAGAACTTTTTTCGTATCTAATAATTATAAAATAAATATCTTTTCTTATCTTTGATCAAAATATACTTTCATACCGTAAAATTTTAAAGGACGCCTTCCACTTATCCACTTTTCCATTCTTTTCCTGTTATCCTACTCTTCTTCAGATCGGTCATAGATTTATGTTCTGTAACTTCGTGTCAATAATAGACTAAAGTCAATTTGTGTTTGTACTGAGTACTCACGGTCAGTATTTGAAAGCCTTCAGTCCTCGATCCATGCCCTGAAGATGACCCACATGTTTGGGTTGAAACGTTGCCACAAATAAAATTTTAAAAAATTGTATAATGACTGCGTCCTGACTATTTATCACCCGTTTATTATTATTTTTTTATTTCATTATTTATTGATAAATATTGCAATCTGTCTCAATTAAGGACAATAGTAATAGAGTTCAGAGAGCACATTCACACCATATTTACAGAATCATAAATAAATAAGGTAATAACAAAATAATAATAAAATATCATAATGAGGGAAGAAAATAATAATAATAAAATAAAATATAAATCTTTGACGCAGGCATACTTATAAACACTAATAACACAATCTAAAAAGATTTTTTATCTACGAGTTGAATGCGTGCAACTAATGATATGTGTACCTCATCAGAAGAGTTTTATGGGACTCTCTTCACGTAAATTTGAGCACAGAAATTTCGAAAAAGTCTCCTAAACTAAGGATACTTATTACGAGAGTAATTGTGAGGATTGGAAATTGTCTCCGGCTACCAACGTCATCAAGTTTTAATATTATATATTTTTTTTCTGATTTCTTCTTATATATGAAGTTTATAATTCTTTATTTTTATCAGCAAACGTAATTATCAAACATATCTTTTATGGGTACTTATAAATAATCTTTAATAAAAAAAAATCAATTAACTGAAAATTATATTAATGATAATGATCTCTTAATGCAAGAGTCTTTCCTCATAATTGAAACTCAATTTGACTGACTGGTTTCTTTAATTCGATATGAATTAAGGTTCTCACTCTTCCGACAGGAAAAGTTCCTTTTTCATTCGATTTTCTTTTTTTTTTCTTTCTTTTTTTCTGGTTAAAAAGAGGACTGGTGAAGAAACATTTACGGAAGTTCAGTCAATTGGAAATCCCAAATCAACTAATCATTATGTGCTTGGCATGGCGACCAACGTAACCATGGTAACGCCCCCACCCTCCTCAAGACATCATCCCTCCTGCTTGCACTCTACTCATTCCTTAACCAGCGTAAATAATCCTACTTGCCCAGTTACAAGTTACATATGGGCGACATCATACATTGGATTTTAATTACTGAACAAATCCTACACTTAATATGCTCTGCGAAACAAACTGTTTAGCTTGTATTATAACTCATTATAATGTTTATTTCTGTACATGCTGAAATAAGTATATTATAATTTCAATTTTTTTTCTATTCCTTGAAAAAACGTTTAAGAAATTCGTTTTAAGAGGGTGTGATATCAAAAAGTTTTAGTTACTTAAAAGTGATATTTTGTATGAATAATTAAAGCCATATGTTTATAAGCTTACTGTGATATTGTTCCATCTTTCATTAATTGCCTTGCGAATATCGAATTTCGTACATTCTGATTTGATAAAATCTGGTACATAAATATATTAAGCAGAAATATACGACTTGGAAATGGAGTGGTGTATATCTGAATGAATCATGAAATTCTTGAATATGCAGATGATAAAGCAGTCCTTGGAAGCAATCAAGAGGACATTGAGAGACGCGTTAAGACTCAGATAAGAGAAACAGAGTAGCCTACATGGATAAAGATAACACAAAATATTTGAGAGTGAGCCGAATATCTCACCCCAACAACAGGATCTCCCGAGCTTAGATTCAAATATCAGGGATCAACAATGACTTCAACGGATCAACCGTCAGAATCAGAAATAGATCAGTGTATAACAAGCGCTAACAGAGCTTTCTTCTCTTTTTCAAAGGTACTGAAACCCCGAAAAATCTTTAAATCTCAAATTAAGGGTGTACAATGCTATGAAATGCCAATTCTCATATACAGCTGTGAGACTTGCGTAAAGTACTTCTTGCAGAAAATGGTCAATCGATGTCTCATGATGTGAAGGCAAGGAGGTTAAGATAACAACAATAAATGCTTGGTTTTATATATATATATATATATATATATATATATATATATATATATATACATTTCTTTCTATGTATTTTTTTTTAATTTTTTCCAGTACAACTATAGTTATAGTTGAGATTTTATTTTATTTTTTAGTTATTTACATAATATTATTTAAATCATACAACATATTATAATTGTTTGAATCTTTATTAAGTTAGTTTTTAGCCAGATATGTATTTTTTCTTTTGTAACTGTTCATTATTGTTATTCTAAGGGGACATCGTTCTAGAATAAAGTTTATTTGCTAAAAATGATGGAAGATGATTCTGATGTTTAGTTTTTTTTTATTGATTTAGAGTTGAATAAGAATGTTGAGAAGGTGAAGTAATAAATATTTGGAAAGTGCATTTAGAGAGGCTTTTGAACCAATCAGGCGTTTTCGCTGCGTCCACCGGTTGATATTATTTATTTCAGCCTTAAGCTTACGAGATGCCTTATGAGGTCGAAAGGGAGGAAATATATGTATATTTGTAGACCACCTGCTGACCCTATCTTTCCAAAGGCTTTAATAAACTGGATATAATGAATATGGTTTATAAACCGAACGCTACAGAAGGAGAAGGGACATTATTAAGCGGGCGAACAAATACCTATTTTCATGCTATGGAAAAAACGGTATTTGAAGGGAAAACAATTGTAAACATGTAGAATGACAGGAAGGATAATTGAAGGTAATTTGTTAAAAAAGATAATGGTGACTTCATTAATTCAAAGCTTTTCTTAAGCTGTGTGACCGTGGTATCCGAGCTCGTAAAAGCGTTGCCCGACTCATCATTCTCGAGTCTAGGGGCGCTGGTTCGAATAAGTCCAGGGTGATCTGAAATTCTGCTCATGAACGGAATGAATCTCGACCTTCCTACTTAAGTTGTACCTGTATAACAACCCCTCCTACCCCATATACTAGAAATTACGAGGCAGAAAGTAAGCGGACAAATGTTTTTCTTGTATCTTTATTCATTTAATTTAAGTCCCTGTAATTCATTTTTCTACTAATTACATCATGATTTATAGTTTCAACTATTACTTAATATATTACTTTTATAGTATTTTGTTACAAGAGATTGTTATGATTCGTTTAGTTAAAATTATGTTCTGATTTAATTTTTATTGTAATTAAATAAATATATTTTTATTATTATTCGTTTATTTACTTATTATTTGGAAGAAATTTCTTAAAATTAAATATATATATATATATATATATATATTTAAGCGAATAGAACAGGAGCATTATTTGGTTAAATTTATCAGCAGCATTGATGGAAAAAGCCTTTTGTGTCGAAACCTAACCCTTTCATCGGATGAAAGGAGTGAGCGGAAATCAATTGGCGCCAAAATATGCAACAGTCGGGGTTTTTGTTGAATACTTAAAACTGTACAATTGAAATCCGCTTCCACATTGGGAACTGCAGCCAACAGTTTACATTCTGGAATCAACTGAGCAATGGAAAAGCCGGAAAAGCTTTAAATCTCTTCAATCTGTATATTTCATGCAGTAGTAGGTCGATCCAAATTCAACATTATAAAACTTATTAAAGCAGTTTTATTTTATTTCATTATTATAAATATGATAAATTTACGTACATGAATTATTATATCAATTTTTCCGTAATCAGATATTAATATTTTTTATTATAATATTTTAGACGGAGACAAAATATAACAAAACTCTGTGAAACCATACGAATTAGTAATTAATTCTGTTTCTAAAATTATATTTTTAGTATTAACAACCTTATTTTGTTTCTTAAATTTTAGTGGGGTCAATATTTAATCAATGAACGATTAAGGGTTTATAAAATACTACATTACTCTCACAATTTTATTTCATCAGTAAAAATCGGTTTAAAAAGATGTTTTTATTTCTTATAAATGACGTTTCGGTCTTAATACCGATTATAAATAATTATAATTATAATCACACAAAAATAAATTAGACTTTGCTTGATAATTAGTTAACAAAGAGAATGGTATTAAGGAAAACTATCGTTACCAAAATGAATAAAAGCCAAAGTAAAATAGGTAATGAAAATAATAATTGAATAATTAAAAAAAAATTATAATATTACCATAGCAATTACTATTTGGAGTATACTATGTAGTATAAGTATGCTATGTATTTTTTTATGAAGTTATTGTTATTGTTTTTTTAGAATATTTGAAAATGGACAAAAACTGGAACGCCGTATAAATGAAATAAAAACATCTTTTAAAAAAGATTTTCTCGTATCCAATCCTTACAATCCAAAATCCTTCGTAAAATCCTCAACGCTCCGTACTTTGTCACAAATAAAATCATCCATAAAGACCTTAATGTTCTATATGTTTCCGATTTGGCCCAATCCAGATACCTACTCTTCCATAACAAACTGCAGAACCATCCGAATCCTCTCGTTTCAAACCTTGCTTCCTCCTCGATCCCTGATAACCTTCCGAGGCGTCTGAAAAGAAGATGGCCTCGGGCCTTTCTAATATAGAACTTTAATTTGAGTTCTACCAATGGGTAGTTTCTCTTCATGTTGTACATGTGATGTTACCAATGTCACATTTACTTATTGTATTTTTTGTGTAATACAGTTGTAAATTTCATTAAAATAAAAAATAAAAAAGATTTTGATTTATGAGATAAAATTGTTGGAGCAATATGTTTTTTTTGGCCTAATAAAACCTTAATCTTTTATCATGATGTAGAGATGATTGACCATGATATAATATGAGAAGGAGTTGATCGGGGGAGGGGGGAGAGGTTGCGGATCAAATAAATACTAAATTATAGAAATAGTATTATTTAATTTTTTGCCGACGTTTCGACCCACTTTGCAGGCCTTCATCAGGACGTAGGTGTAGCACTGCGGGAGGCAGTTGAAAACACCTATGTGGGGGTTGTATGTTCTATAACTTAGTATTTATTTGACTGCACCCCCCGATCAACTCCTTCTCTTAATCTTTTATAGATTAAATGTGATATTTTTTTTGTTCTTTTTGTGTCAGAATATTTTTATCAAGATATAATACATTTCGCCGCACTTAAGAGCACTACGTATTAGAGCTATATGAATCACATTCATACTATACATGCAATACGAAGAAAAACAAAAGATAATAATTTTGAAATAAAATAAAAAACTCATTCATACTTAATTACAATATTTAGAGTTAGTGGAGAGAGCTCCGGGTCCGTGGTTTTTCCCCTACGTGGGGAGGAATAGGTATGATTTTCTCCTTATACCAGCCTCACGCTCAATACTTTGCATTTTTACCGAGTAGTGCAAGTGTACTTGCACACTCGGCAAAAAATTTAGCTATTTCGGCTTGAAACAGTTCCAGGGGTAAATGTGCCCACAGAAGCATAAATGGCTGAAGAAAAAGCCTAAATAAGGCCTGTGATCAGCGCTAAGAAACTTAATTTGATTTTCAAAAAATATTTTGCGATTTATTGAAAACCTAGCTCCGCTGTTATTCTGTATTTGTAACTTGTTCTAAAGGGACACTAGTCCTAGAATAATAAAATTATTTTCATTCATTCATTCAATTCTCTCTTAGCCGCACCACCGGTATTTATTAAACCAGGGGTCTCTAAACTACGGCCCGCAAGCACCTCCAACCCCCAAAACTTTCTTTGATTACTTGGTAAAATTTTAGAATTATTTAAAAAATACAAAATTAAATAATTACTCAAACAGGATGTATGTACAGTATTTATTACACGAGGCTTTTATATTAGGAAGCTCACTTCAATGCTGAAGAGTCATTATTTATCACAAGCCAAGGCCACCAGGACTCTTAGTAGAGGCCTCAATGTGGTCCACGGCCCAAAAAATTTGGACACCCATGCATTAAACGATTATATCAATTATTTTTCATACGGAATCTAGAGGAGACAGAGAGAGTATTAGAACTACAGACTGTCATAACTTCAGTAGTGAAGCCAGAATTCAGATGACATATTCACAAAGGTTAATGCCGATTTAACCTTCGTGGAGGATTGTAGGGATGAGGTAAGCTGGATAAGGATTGTGCTAAAGGAATAGGATGATGGATAAGGATCTCATGAAAATTTGAGGGGATGTTAAGGTCATAATGTAAAGTTCTGTTTGAAACATAATAAGGAGCATTATTGTACGAAGGACTTTATACTGGAAGAATTGGTTGCGTTTGATGTTAGAAAATTTAGGTGTTTCCCATAGTTGAAGTCCGCAAGCCCATCTGGGTATCTATGTGGTCTTGTATATTAATAATTTGTTTTCAATTGAAAGATTGGAGTTTCTGTTAATTAGTCTATATAACTTGCCAAATCGTCGTTTAAGTTTTTGTCTTTTATGTTTGGTACGAGGGTTCCATGTTAGTATTTTGTGTAGAAGAAATCCAAAATACTGAACTGTGCCTGAGATGGGTAGAGGTACAGAGTTGAAAAGGATTTTTGAACAGGGTCTGCATCGGAGGGTAAACGTGATATTTGGATTCGTTGATTTTGATGAGCCAGTGCGCGACGTACCTCTGCTCCATTAGAGAGATGTACTTTTATAAGTTCAGGGATGGTGTTTCATGGTTTGTGTGGGATGGTAAGATGGTAGTATTGTGAGCGAATCTATATTACTAGTTAATAGTATAGGATATTACTGGTAGGGAATCGGGATTCGTTGGGATGGCAGTAGTTGTTTGGGCAAATAACAACTTTTGAACAAAAAGGCAAGTAAACTTTAGTAAGTTTAACATCAGGCAACATAAGCAATAATTTGTCAGTGGACAGTATTTTAAGGCAACTATTGGGTTATATGTATTGTGAAAAAAAGTAACTCACACTTTCTGCTGGCATAAGGCAGCGATCGTATCTAGGGGATTTTATATTTGTTGTAATGAATAAGATCTCAGAGCTGTTGGCAGCTTTTGGAGGTATCGAAAGAGAAATGGATTAAGAGATGAACTCCTTCACTTCGGTTGTATGGGTGGGATGGAATTCGACATGGAGAGTGGCTGTGTATCATCTGACGAAGGTCAGGATCCATCACCGCGTCTGATGGGGTGAGAACTAGAGTGCTATTTAAGGATTTTCCAGTCGATTTCCAAAATAAATTATCACCAGCAGAAAGAGAAGAAAGGTAGGAATGATGGGATTGGAATCTAAAGGAAGCCAGTTTTTTTAACCTGTTAGGAATAATAATTGTATAATTTCTGATCATTATGATGCCTGATTCTTTGCCAGAGGGTCCTGAATCGTCGTTTAGATTTAATAAGATTTCTGAGTCCTTGGGGCAAAGGATTCTTAATATGGTATTTTTGTGGGGCAGTAGTTAGAATGTAGTCGAAACTTCTTGTTGGATCAAGGTGGTGTAGGAACTCTCTGCATGTTCTAGGTCTTGTGGGGGTTTTAGTGATACTCTGAGGTTTATTGCGTCTTTTATTATTTAGCGGAAAAGGTTCCAGCTGATTGGGCCTCTGATAAATGAGGGAATAAGTAATCTGGGAATAGGAGATGCGGAAAGGGTTAGATTTAGCGGACTGTGGTCTGAGGAAAGTTCATTGATCCGTATAATTGAGTACTTAAGTGGCGCAAGACGCAGTAAATGCAGAAGTGAAGGAGGTAAGGGTTACGGTTGGAATTAGTTGGTTAGTATGGAGGAGTATCAGGAGAAAGGATATAATTATTGTGGGAATAATTGAAGATAGCTATGTTCGCTCAACAGACCTCGTAGTTCTGGCTCCCTTTTGCTGATGATTGGTATTTAGGTCTGCCCTTATAAGGAAATGTTGTCCTAAGGAATTAAGAAAGTAAAATGAGATTCAGGTATTGATATGTTAGGCGGAGAACGTTGCAACGATTATCATAGAAGTGAAGTTTGGATTGTTACTGCTGTAGGAAATTGTGGACAGGTTAGGGGTGGTTATTGACGAAACCAGAGGTTGATTGATGGATGATAATAGCAGTGTCAGCATGTGCTGTTCCATCACAGTTGTCAATTTAATAAATTTTATAACATAAAACGTTAATCAATCGTTTATTAGTTAGTCGGGTCTCAGTTATTAGAGCTATGTAATTTTTACTGTCCTGTAAAAAAACATTTAGTTCGTTGATGTGATTTTGAATAGAATTCACACTCCAGAGGAGGATTGAACCGATTTTATTGACGACATTTAAGGAATTTTTGGCGGTGTGGTTGGTGTGATTTGGCGGTGTGACATTTGTAACTAAGGTGATGGATGAGCGGGGTGTTGAGAGCGATCTGAACCCAAATAGGAATGATGTAAGGAAGCTGGTGAGGTCATTGGAATTCTTAGTTCACCAATTGAGATTTGGTGTTGACTGGACTTTTAAGTATTATATGGTAGGGGCGGTGGATCATGAAGTTGTGGTTGAGTTTGTGACAGGGCTTGTTCAAGGGCTGTTCTATCTTACATTTGAGCACTGATAACCTGGGAGTACTGGAGGTCTCTTCATGTCTGTTTCATTGCTTTCAAGATTTTATATGTTTAGCATCCCTTGTAGTTGGCTGGGTGATCTTGATAGCATAGTGCTCACACCGCAGGAGTTCGCCTGGATTTGTCATATTCCAATGTAATAATTATATTTTAATCTACATTCTTAAAGAACGATCTAGATGAAAACTATATTTAGATGATCACGAATTATAGTATAATAGAATATCACAAATGTTTTATTTTAAGAAGTTGATGGGGGAGGGGAGTGGGTTCAATAGACATAGCGTATATAATACTAGCGTTTTATTACATTTACCAAGGTTAGGGCTAAAAGAACCAGATACAAACAATAAATATTAATTGGTAAAAGTACGAATAAATAAAATATAAGTTGATATTAGATTAGCACAGCTTACCAGATGAAGGATTGAAGATATCATAAGAGTTGAACTAAATTATAAAATCAGTAGAAATACGATATATTATAAATATGATGGGTTATATTATATTATACCTTATCAATGTAAAATATTAATATGAAAAATAAACAAATAATTTAGCATGTAAGTTAAAATGTAAACTAAGTTGTAATAATGTAATTCTGAACTATTCTACATTTACCTCTTTATTTTCACTTGTAGGGGCTGGAGGTCACGCCAAACTGCCCATTATTTTTGTAGGCCATCTTTTTTCTTGATTTTTAAGCAACTTATTACTTACTATTCATGTGGAAAGCTTATTACTTTATATTCATGAGTTTTCAGTATTTAATTAAATTAATAAAGTTTACCGGTTTCCACATTGAAAACGTCCCATTTCCGAGAATTTTAGTAAATAAAAAAGTTGTAGTTTAAGATAAAATGAAGCCATTCACGAAGATTGAGACGAGTATTAATAATTTGACAAAAAGGGGTCTCTATCGCAAACTAATATCGATTAAGCAAGTTTTCCTTTTCGAAACGCGATTATTTTATAACAATCTGCATTAATGTTTACACCCAGCATATAATTATTATTTATGTTTGAGGGTCTATTGATGGGATTATTTTTACGCCGAAGCACTTGTACAAAGCTAACAGGAGTGGAAAATTATTGTTTTGTTTCACGAATGGCAGCGATGAGTCAGTAGTTTGGGGAATGGAGTGGTAGCAAAAGCGACGAGACACCAACAATAAACACCTCCTCTGATACTTGATAAGCTGGACATGTTTTACTTAGCAGATGGCTCCGTACAAATGGCCTGTACCGCATTAGCTCCTCCAGGCTAAACTAAACAGTCTGGGTAGGCACAGCTCTGTCTTCTGCAATAATGATAGAACAAACTGATTCGTTATTTAGCGATCAGTGGTCTACACAATGAATGCTTTAAAACACTTTTGACTATTACACGTTACACTTTTGACATCGGGGGACATAACAAAAGATTCTATCCCCCGATGTCAAAAGTGTAACCAATCACTAACTATAAAACATATTTTGGAAGAATGCCCTTTTTACACCGCAAGATTAAAAGATTTTGGAATACCCCAGAATATATCAGCATCCCTGGGAAATCAAGAAGAAATCGTTACCAAAGTCATCAAGTTCCTGGATAGTGAAAGACTTAAAAAACACATTTGACAGGCTTTTTTTATTTATTTTTTTATTTATTAATTTTTTTTATCTATTTATTTTTATTATATTTTCTCCTATTATTATTTATTTCTTTATTTATTTATTTTTTCACTTGATTTCATTTCATTTTAAATTCATTTGTTTATTAATCTACTGCTATTTTTTAAAGTTTATTTATTTATACATTTTTTATACATCTTATTACCTATAAATGTCTATTATTATCCTTATTTATTTATTTTATTCTATCAACCCATTTCTTTGTTTATTTTATTTTCTTATTATTTTTTTTTATCTTTTTATTTTATTTTTTTATTTTTTTATTATTATTATTTTTTTTGTACCAATCATCCAAATAGTATTAAATGATGTTATTTAGTTGATTGGGCTCTTATGACCTGGATGTTTTGCTCCTAGACATCGAAACAAACAAACAAACAAACAAACTTTAAAACTAATTCAAAAAGTATCATTTTCAAATTAAAATAATTTCATTTGGATAGAAAACTTTTTTTTAACATCTATTTTTTAAATCCACACCTGTCGCAGCATGTAACAATAAGCCGATGTGTTGTTTATTGATAGAATTAGGATGTCAGGTATGAGATAAGTCGGAACCCATCGGCACCTACTCCTAACTAGAAAAAAAATAAGTTAATTTAGGAGATCTTTTAGCATGCTCCTTTCGTGTTGTGGCCATGTTTTGTATAAATTTGTTTGTATGTCCGAATGTGATCTTGTACCATCGGTATGAGTAAATCTGATAAATAGGTATGTAATGTATGGTTATTATTGGAAAAAATCCAAACCACACAGCCTTATATCTCCAAAATTAAGGCAAAGAAAACGCCGTCAACGTTTCGCTAGTTCAGGCATCATCATGGCAGGCCAATGATGCCTGAATTGGCGAAACTTTGACGGGGTTTTCTTTGCTTTTATTTTGAAGATATAAGGCTGTGTGGTTTTGAATTTTTTCAATAATAACCTAACATTCATATTCTATCTCTTGGTTATTTTGTTATTAATTTATAGGTATGTAATGTTTTGTTACTGACATACCAGAGTGAACGCGTGATGAGTCTTAAAGTTTTTGATTGAAAAATCTATATTTTTTTAATCTGATTCTTTTTAAGTATCCTGTAGATTTGTGATGCATAAATCTATGTGGGTTTTAGTAAGTGTGTGCGTTTAGTTTTTGTCACATTTTTAAAGTTGATGGTTTTTGTAAGAGAGAATACATAAGCCTCAGTCAATTTTTTAAGGTAAGACGTATCTTTTTAATGTGTGGTTCCCAGGTCATCCTCCTGTGGAATAAGTCCCCAGAAAATCAATCTCGAACGTAAGTCCTAAGTAATGAACTGTGCTAGTTTGTTGTGTGGGAAAATTGTTTATGTAAACTAGAGTACAGGTATCATGTCGGAGTGTGGATGTAATGTACCGGGATTTATTTTTAGTTTAATTTTCCATTTGTAAACCATTCCATATTTGTTAATAATGTTGTAGAGTCAGTGATGCCTGTGTGATGTCAGCATGTCTGGTGAGAATAGCAGTCTCATCTGCGTAGGTTGCAATTAATGTGTTAGGGTAAGTTGATATGCCATATGTGTATATAATGAAAATATTTTATTATTATTCTGGGACTGTTGTCCCTTTAAAATAAATTATAAATATAGGGCAAATACCAGTGTGGGCATACATAAATTAAGTATTTACAAAATAATAGGTAATTAAAAATAAAAATTCAGATAGAAGGAGAGAGAGAGAAAAAAAAATCATATATATAAAACAAACATCGGAAACTAGAGTAACATAAGTAAACATAAATAGTCTCTAGAGATACTTAAAGAATTCTCCTAAGAGAAATAGAATGTACCTAATACATTTCATGATCAATCTGATTGGGAAAGGAGAAGGTGTTTAAAGAGAAGAAACTTGCAAGAATCGATCCCTGTGGTACTCAGGCCATTACTGAACGTATAGAAGAGGTTTCAAATCCCTGTAGGACGGAGAAAAACCTGAAGTGATCAGATCATACCCTGGGGCTTTTCTTTTGAGTATGTTCCGAGTTACTTGTAGCACCGTACCTTTGGTGGAGTAAAAGCCTGAGGAGGTAATGTTAGTGATAAGGGGATTTCAAGAGAATCTTGTTCATGATTTACACGTTCACCGTCTGGGTAGTCTATATGTGGTGTAAAGAGAGTCGATAGATGGTAGGCAAAGTTCACTTTCCGACACGATCCAAGAACCTTCTTCTTTTAGTAGTGGAGCAGACACCTCGAAATGTTTTTGTAGCTTTTTAGTTTGTCTCCAAAAGCTTACATCTTCAGTACTGAAGCTTTTTGTAAATGTAGCATAGTTATTCTGTTTCAATTATTGTATTTGTCTTTTTAGGTCGTTATTTATTCAGTTATAAGTCTGTTTATACATGGTAGTCTGTCAGTCTGCCATGCCTTAAGAGACATTCTTTTGGCTCTCATCAAATCCCTTATATACTGTGGGTAGTTAGGAAGGTTACTTATTTTTATGTGTTTTGAGTTGATGAGATCCGTGCGGATTACTTGATGTTCTTTGTCAATACTTGGATGGCTTCTTCGATTTCGTGTTCATTGTTTAATGAGAAAGAAACTGAAAACCGCTGATTTAAGTTAGCTTGAAAACAATGCCAATCTATGTTTTCTTAAATAAGCGTTGGGCGTTCTTCCTTTTGACGTGGTTCTTCAAAAAGGACCAAGTGTAGAAGGGAATGATCAGAGCATAAATCGCTGTTAGATCTAACTGAGTAAGGTACGGCCTGTAGTCCTTTAGCAACGAAATAGGCCTGGCGATTTAAATATCGATGTAAGTTCGAGTATTTAGTGAAACGATGTTTAACAAAAGCTAATTGAGCGCAAACCAAAGATTTCTATGTAGTAGAAACCAGCAATGAAACACCTTTCCAATTCCATGCACTGCTGCTGATATTATGAAGTGTAATGATGTATGTTGTGCTGTGGAAGTAGCATGTACGTCTGGTATTTTCGGCAAATGTATAGGATGGTGTTTGCAGCCTGTTCCAATTTTCCAGATCCTTTGTTCATTCTGAAAATGTGAATTTTCTTGAGTTGAGTCGGTAACCTAGATTACAATAGTTTAGGCTGCGTCGGAGGATGTCTTGAGCATTTTTAAAAGTCCCGCTAACACATATTCATTCATTATAGTAAATCTATAATTATATATATGAATCCCTGTAGGACGTATGTCAGGTCGGCTGCCATTCCGCTGAAATCAATATATATATATCCAGTCTGGCCAGAGACGTCAAGCAGTTCACTTCGTTCCTATAGTTTTTTCTCTCTAACATTCATACCTTCTGTTATTTCTTCTTAATTTTTATATATATGTTGTTTTTTTTCATCACGGTCAAGCAAGTTTATTTACGTCCTTCATTTATTTATTTATTTATTTTTTTAGTCAATTATTATAGATAAAGGTCGTGTTTCACTAGCTGTGGATTGAGAAGCGGCTATTAATCCTCCTAAGCTTCTGAGTATTAAGGACCAACAACACGCATCTATTGACAAACACTCTTCTAGCGTGAGTAAATATTATTATATTATCACGAAAATGGTTCAGTGCTCTATTTGTGATAGTGCCATCTCTAGAGATGACAAAACTAATATAAGCTGCAATAAATGTCAGGTTATCTTTCACGGTAAATACTGCAAACTGGGCGATAAAGAGATCGAGACATTAAAATCTCAAAAAAAGGTATGGCTTTGTAAAAAATGTGACCAAGGCAAAATGGCATACCAAATTAGAGAAAAATCAGCCAGTCCACCAAGAAGTGAAATCAAGGAGCCGTCCGCAGCTGATATTCTCGGAGCGGTTAATCGACTTAGCGCCCAAGTCAATGAAGACATTAAAAATCTTAAGTCGTCATTAGAAAAATACGAGTAGCTCAGCTTCGAGTTAAATGAAAGGTTTTCAAAAATACAAAATCATCTAGAGAGCCAAGCTAAACATCTGGAGGAATTGACTACGGAAAATAAAACGCTGAAATCCAGAGTGGGGGAACCCGAGGTACGATTAAACAGAGCCGAGCAGGGCCTACTCTGTAGATTGGTTGAGATCCGAGGCATTCCGGTACGTGCAGGAGAGACTCCTTCGGCCCTAGTTGCCAGTATGGGAGCTGGTCTCGGTGTTAAGATTAACATCGAGGACATCGATTTTGTGGAGCGCCGTAGACCTAAAAAAGACGATCCTAGACCACCACCAGTTATAGCTCGCTTTGTGAGGCAGGCAGTACGAGACAAGCTGGTCCAAAGAAGAATGGTCAAAAGGGACTTTTCAACTCGAGGCATCGGCTGGCAGGAAAACGACTCCCACCGGATATACCTTGGTGAAGAAATGACCCCTGCTAATAGAAGATTGTATTGACTCGCACGTCAGAAGAGAGCGGCTGGTAAACTAAAATATGTGTGGTTTTCGGCGGGTAGATTGCGCTGCAGAAAAGGAGATGGCCATCCCGTGATATACATCGACCAACCAGATGATCTAGATGTTTTCTGCTGACCTTCTGATTTACGTCAACCACATTATTGCAGTCTCTGAAACATGGCTTAAGCCCTATATCCCTTCCTCTTCCGTTTCCTTACCTGATTATACCTTCATCCGTCATGACCGGGTTTCCCGGACTGGCGGAGGTGTTGGTCTTTATGTTCATAATAGCCTGAAACCCCGTATTCTAGATATTTCATCCCCTTCCAATCATCCTCACATTGAATTCCTCTTCGCTGAAATTTCTTGTAAAGCACATCCTCTCCTTTATGTGGTCGTATATCGCCCTCCTTTGACTCCTTTTGACTCATCCTTCGAATCAACCTTGTACAATTATGTCCCTTTCTATAATAACATTATAATTTCCGGTGATCTTAATACCAACCTCCTCACAGAATCCAACAACAAACGCTATTTGGAAAATCTCTTCTTCTCCCTCAATCTTTTTATTGTTCCTTTCGCTCCTAAACACCATACTTGTTGGTCTGACACCTGGCTGGACTTGCATATCATCGATTCAGAGCAGAAACTCTTGTCCTGCTCTCAATTACCCGTTCCTTTCCTTTCTTCTCATGATCGCATCCAATTATCGTACGATATCCAAACTCCCACGTTTCTTCCTAAAACCATAACTTTCCGCAATCTTGACAACCTCACCGTGATAAAATCCTACCGGACCTCGAAACCCTAAACTGGAACGATATTTATTCCTGTACCTCTATTGATCATATGGTAGACATCCTCACTTCTAATCTTATCCATATTCTTGACATACATGCTCCTATCAAAACCTCAACCTTCCGTCGCCAACCTGCTCCTTGGATGTGTCGAGAAATTCGCGACATGCAAAAGAGACGTGAGGCAGCCCGTAGACGCTTCAGACGAACTCGACTAGCAGATGACTATCAAGTCTATAGGGTACTCCGTAACTTGACACAAACAACGATCAGGAAAGCAAAATCAAACTTCTTTCACGAAACCTTCTCTTCTGCTCCTGATTCTAAATCAATATGGCTAACCCTTCGTAAACTCTCTCTTTGCAAATCCTCTTCCTCACCGTTCTACCCGGTATCACCCGATGAACTAAATTCCTACTTTATATTTTCCACCACCAGCAACAGTTCACTCACCTCTCGCCAGTTTTCCTTATCACCATCATTTAACAGTGATAATTTCTACTTCTCCAACATTTCACCGACCGATCTTATTTCCTCTATAATGAAATCACACACAAACTCCATCGGACTTGATTGGATACCAGTCAAACTGTTAAAATTATGCCTTCCCGAATTCGTTCCACTTCTCCTTTTCATCTATATTTTTTCCCTCCAGAACTCAGTTTTTCCAACTGCTTGGAAAAAAGCATTAGTCAGACGTATCAACAAAATTCCCAATCCTACCTCTCCTAAAGACTACCGCCCAATCTCCATTCTTTCTAACCTTTCTAAACCTCTGGAAAGAATAGCTCAATCCCAAATCTCTAAATTCCTTGAAAACTCGAAACTAATCGATTATCTCCAATCAGGTTTCCGACCTGGCTTCTCCACACAATCCGCCCTACTAAAAATTACCAATGACTTACATACCGCAATGGACGAAAAAATGTTAACTGGGTTAATACTTCTCGACTTTTCCAAAGCTTTTGACTCCTTAGACCACTCTTTAGTCTATACTAAATTAAAATCTCTATCCTTCTCCAACAGCTCTATCCTCTGGTTGCAGTCTTTCCTATCCGACAGAACTCAAGCAGTCAGCATTCCAAACCAACCCCTATCTTCCTCTCTTACACTGTCCTCTGGAGTGGCCCAGGGTTCTAGCATTTCCCCTCTCCTTTTCAATTCCTACATAAATGATCTTTCCAAATCCATCTACCACTGTTCACATCATTTATACGCTGATGACACCCAAATATATTTTTCCTTCCATTCTTCTGAGCTACTAGTCGCGTTCGCCAATATTCAGGCAGACCTAGATAGGATCAGTGCCGGGGCAAGTCTGAATAATTTAAATCTAAATGCGATGAAAACTCAGGCCATTATTATAGGTTCCAGTCCTGTTCTTAAATCCATCTCCTTCCTTCCTCCTTTAGTCATCAACGATCATCCTGTCACATTCAGTTCATCCGTTAAAAACCTAGGAATCACCATAGACGAAAACCTCTCCTGGAAACCCCATATCGCCCTCATCTCCCGTAAGTCAATAGGTACCCTTAAGCTATTTCATCGTTCCCGCCAGCTACTCCCACAACCCACCCGCAAGCTTCTTGTATCCTCTCTCATTTTCCCCCACTTTGACTACGGCTGTGTGGTGTACGGAGGCATCCCGATGGTACTCGAGGATAGATTGAAGCGACTCATGAATACGTGCTTAAGATTTGTCTTCGGTACATCAAGGCGATCTCATGTGTCCCACCTTTACGACGAGTTAAAGTGGCTCTTCCCTTCTTTCCGCAGACAATATTTCCTCGGATCTTTCCTATTCCAAACAATCAACACCAGACACCCTTCTTACATCTACAGTCTCCTACAGTTTAAACCCGTGGTCCACTCCCAGAAAACAAGATCCCGTGTTTCCGACCTTTATATCCCTTCCCATAGAACTAAGACGTTTGAATATTCCTTTATTTCCCGATCCACAGCCTTCTGGAATTCCTTGCCATCTGAAATCCGCCATGCCTCCTCCTTGTCCTCATTTAAATATCATAACAATAAAATAAATATTGTGAAACAGATTTTGACTGAGGTGAATGGTTGATAAAATTTATTGAGTCTTAATTTTAAAAATCAACCCATGCTTATTTTATTTATTTTTTCATTTAAATAATGTTTTTTTTTATTTCGTTTTTTCTCAAAATTTTATTTTATTTTTACTTGTTTTAATTTAACTTCACTGAAGATACTGTATATATTCTTTAATATTGATTAATGTAATTTTTCGCCAGATGTATTTTTTATTTTTTTGTTCATATCTGTTATTCATAAGGGACCTTGTCCCAGAATAAAGTTTACTTTCTATCTATCTATCTATCTATATATATATATATATATATATATATATATATATATATATATATATATATATATATATATATATAGAGAGATCTATATGTATATATATATATATATATAGATATATATATAGATCTATATATATATATATATAGATATCTATCTATCTATATATATATATATACCCCTCCGAACCTACTGAGAACGGTAACTTTCCGGAACCTTAATGGCCTTACTCGGGAAAAAATCTTACCTTCCCTAGAATCCCTAGATTGGAATATAATATATTCCTGTACCTCAATTGATTCCATGGTTGACATTCTCACCTCCAATCTTATTAATATCCTTGATGACCATGCCCCTCTCAAAACCTCCACCTTTCGTCGCCTTCCTGCTCCATGCGTGTGTCAGAAAATTAAGGATCTTCAGAAGAGGCGTGATGCAGCCCGGAGACGCTTTAGACGCACTAGATTGCCTGACGACTATCAAGCGTTCAGGGCGCTCCGCAACCTGACACAAACCACAATCCGACGAGCCAAATCTACCTATTTCCATGAAGCCCTTTCCTCAGCTCCTGATTCCAAATCCAAATGGCTACTCCTTCGTAAACTCTCTCTTTGTGATCCTACCAGATCTCCTCCCTCTGCAGTGCCCCCAGTTTCAAATCAAATCAAATGACTTAAATTCTTATTTTATATCTGCTTCCTCTTCAACTCCTTCATTTTTCCCTTCCTTCTTTCCTCCTGGAACATCTTTCAATGACGCCGATTTTTATTTTTCAGATATTTCTCCCACAGACCTCATATCCGCCGTGATGAAATCACACTCTAATTCCATTGGTCCAGATGGCATTCCCATCAAATTAGTTAAATAATGCCTCCCTGAAATCCTTACGGTGCTCCTTTTCATCTACAATTTTTCCCTTCAAAATTCAGTATTCCCTTCCTTGTGGAAAAAAGCCACAGTCCGTCCTTTAAATAAAAATTCTAATCCGTCTTCCCCTGAAGATTTCCGGCCAATCTCAATCCTTTCTAACCTTTCTAAGCCCCTGGAGAGAATTGTGCAATCCCAAGTTTCCACCTTCCTTGAACAGTCCAATCAACTTGACCTTTACCAATCTGGTTTCCGACCAGGTTATTCCACACAATCCGCCCTAATCAAAATCATTAATGATGTTCAGTCCGCCATTGATGACAAAAAACTAACTGTCCTTGTACTCATTGACTTTTCCAAAGCCTTTGATTCCATCAACCATTCCATTCTCTTTTCCAAATTAAAATCATTATCCTTTTCCCATAGTTTTATCCTATGGTTTCAATCATTCCTCTCCCAACGCTCACAAGCTGTCGCTATTCCTAATCAACCCTTGTCTTCCTATCTTACTTTGTCCGCAGGAGTGGCCCAGGGCTCTAGCATACCTCCCCTTCTTTTTAGTTCTTATATCAATGACATCCATAATTCAATCCTTCACTGCTCCCATCACCTTTACGCCGATGACTCCCAAATCTACCTTTCCTTCCATCCCTCAGAGTTGCATGAAGCGTTTGCCAAAATTCAAGAAGACTTGAATCGGATCAGTGCCTGGGCAAACTTAAATGGGTTAAGGTTAAACGCTGCAAAAACTCAAGCCATTGTCATTGGTTCCAAACCCCTTCTCAGAGCCAATACCAACATACCTAAATGACCATCCCATTACCTTCACCTCCTCAGTAAAAAACCTAGCCATTTTCATAGACCAAACCCTATCCTGGAAACACCATATTGCTCACATTACCCGACAGTCAATTGGTACCTTGAAACTATTCCATCGCTTCCGCCATCTCCTACCCATCTCCACACGTAGACTCCTAGTAACTTCCCTCATCTTCCCCCACCTTGATTACGGCTGCGTGGTGTACGGTGGCCTCTCGGCAGAACTCGGGGAGAGACTGAAAAGAATTATGAATGCCTTCGTAAAATTTGTCACAGGGGCCCTGAGGTATTCCCGTGTTTCGCACCACTATGCTGAATTAGGATGGCTCTTCCCTTCCTTCCGAAGACAATATTTCCTAGGCACATTCCTTTACCAAATAATCAATAGTCATCGTCCGTCCTACGCATACAATCTCCTACAATTCAAATCATCTATCCACACCCTCTCCACAAGATCTCGTCCTTCTGACCTTTACACTCCTTTCCACAGATCTGCATCATTTAAACATTCCTTCGTTGTCCGTTCCACTGCATTCTGGAATTCCATCCCATTAAAAATCCGCCATGCATCATCCTTATCCACCTTTAAAACCCTCTTATTCCAATTCCTCTTCACAATCCAATCAGACGCTGGTTAAATACATACTATGTTATAAGGATTTAATTTTCTTTAGACATTATTTTTTTTCCCTTATTTTTTATTGTTTTATTCTGTGTTGAACGTGAATTTTCATCACCACTCACTAAGCATTGTGAGTAGATAAAATTTGTTTTCCTTAAGTTCTAATTTGTTATTCATGGAATGTATTTCAGTGAAATGTATTTTATTTCTAATTATCTTTAACATACTTCTCGCTATGTGTATATATATACTTTATTTTATTTTCTCTTCTCCTAATCTTTACGCATAATCACTTAAATATCTTAGGGAACATATGTATATCATTATTTGTTTTTTTATATATTTTTTTGTTTTAGTTTTTACAATTTCTTTCCCTACATATTAACAGTTATTATTATTTTTTTTAATTTTTATATTCCATCACTACAATGCTTTACCTATAAAATAGATTTTACTTTCCTTTCTAATTTCATTCAGTGATTATTATGCAATTATTTTAGCTCCAATATTGTAGTACTGAATCCCTATTACCCAACTGTCCTCGTTAATTTATCCTAAGAGCCTAATTAATACTTAATGTATTACATGTATTTTGTCATTATTCATTGTAATAAGTCTTTTGACCAGATTTGGAGTTAATATATATGAACAATACTGTTATTCTAAAGGGACCTAGTCCCAGAATAAAGATGATTTTTCTATTTCTATTTCTATTTCTATATATATATATATATATATATATATATATATATATATTTTTTTTTTTTTTTTTTTTTTTTTTTTTTTTGTCTCTGCTGTAGTAACCATACAGAAGAGGCGTAAATTTTTTAGAAGTGTGCATACACCATGCAAAAGCATATTATATGCATTACAGTGTTATTTAGTATATAACTATAAATATAACTTATTACACTTTGTGTTGGCTAAAGATATTTAAAAAGAATGGTACTTATGTATACAAGGAGAATATTTATAGATGTTAAAATAAAATAAATAACAATAAACGATTAAATAAAGTAAATAACAGTATCAGATGAATGAACAGTACCAGAATATACTAAGACAAAATACTTTAAAACAGAGGCAGAATCAAATACAAAAATTATGCGGAGAATAAACAAATGTTACAAATTTACAATTGAGTATCAACAAAATAAAGAATAAAATACATAAGTCTAACTTTAGAAGTATATTAAATAAAAGAGCTATGCTGGAATGTCTTATAATTTTATGCTATTAATGAATTCCTTCAACTCCTTCTTGTATTTTTTGTATAGTATGGGTTCGGGAAGAGGCCATGTGTCTCCTTGCGTCAAAGAAGATTTCAGGAAGGTGGCTCTTTTGTGTTCGTATAACTGGCAGTCGTTCAAAATGTGTATGAAAGTTTGTGGGGTCAGTCCGTCACAATTGCATGCGTCTGTCGCTTTTAAGTGGAATCTGTTTAGACATTGGTTAGTCGGGTCGTGTTCAGTAAGGAATTGGGTTAGTTTATAATGGGTGCTTTTTGTTGTGTTGCAGTTTTGTGGGGTGATGTTTGGAATGTATTTATGTAATGGTCGTCCTTTGGTAGATTGTTGCCAATGTCTGTTCCACTCTTCGATTAAATCAGTCCATAAGAGTTTTTTAACGTAAGTGAAGGGGGCTAAATTATATTCATAAGGCAGTTGAATATCACAAGCAGCTACTTTTGCCATTGCGTCAGCTTTTTCGTTTCCGCGGACGCCGCTGTGTCCCTTTACCCAAATCAGTTGTGTTTTTATGTCCAAGTTCATCAGTTCGATAAAATTGTTTCTAAGTTGAGCTGTTAGTGGGTCTTGTATTTTATTGTTTTTTATTGAGTAAATGGCTATTTTATTGTCAGTATAGATGTTGTAAATAGATTCAGTTTTGTCTTTTATATCTATATATATATATATATATATATATATATATATATATAGGTCCTTTCCTAATCGCTTTTCACTGATTTACCGTAAAACCGTTTACAGTAAAACCAGATTATATATAACCTCCAATGGATAGAAGATAAACTACACGGCTACTCACCAAGTAATATTAATAAAATAAAAATATATCACAAAAAGAGACATAAAGTAATACGGTTATAAATGAAAAAATCCAAACATGAATCTCTAACACAAAGGTGAACATTCAGCCTGTCAAAGTTTCGACATTTCGGGCATTGATTTCTTTTAGACTCCTGACTCCATAGTTTATATTTTTATATTTCGTAATTACTTCAGATATATGTTTATTTTAGTAATATTACATGTTGAGTATCCGTGTATCCACTTTTTGTTGAGTATGGATGTTATATATACCATCAAACTTTTTTTTTTTTATATGTCATATTGTATAATTTGTCATCAGAAAGTATGAATTGGGTTGGGAAGAGAAAGGGGCAACTAAGAAAATGTATAAGGAGAGAGAAGGGAAAGAAAGGGAAATAGAATGTTAATAAAAACAATAAATAAATAAAAGAGTAGTGGAAAAAAAGGAAAATACATAATATATATTAAAAAAAAGTTTACTATGCTCATATATATTGATGATACTATAAATTTGTATATTAGTTTTAAGAAGTGCCAATTGTATTGATTAAAAGAATGCTGTGTGTATAACAACTCAATATAATTGGCCAGCACTCTTTTATGAAAATAAAGTGATTCTCTCTCATTTATTATTCCTTTTTTCATTTAATTTAATTAACAAATTTTATATTATTATATTTTCGGTATGCGTAATTATTCTCCCTTTTATTCCTTTCAATCAGCTGTTTAATATAACCTTCCTCTGCTGTGTTTATGCGCCTTCGATATCATTCAGTATGTATTTAGGTGGCTTGGTGAGATGCCTATTGCAATTTGTTTTATTTTTTGTTAATTTCTGCATATTGATCTTGTTTTTTCTGTCCTGGTAATAACTGAATTGGTGAAACGTCGGTCGGTGAAACTGTTCACTTCTGTTTACTGTCTATCCTGACAAAAATAGAGTGCAAAGTTTCAAATTTGCCCTATTTTCTGGGATATATGAAACTCTGCCAGTTAAATTATACTTAGCACACTTAAATATGTGAGTAATAGGGGTTAAGTACGTTTTCAGGATAAGAGCGTAATCGTCTCGTTAACTCCAAACCCTGGACTGGTAAGAGGGGGATTTTTCTCGAAATCTTTAAAGATGCTAACTTTGATAAAATACATAAATAGGGAAATTAAAAGGCAGCTCGAAAGCATTCGAAGACGTGGCTCAAAGATTTTCTGGCAAAAGGATAAAATATCTTGGTTAAAATCAGACTCTAAAATTACATATTCTCCTGCATGAATCTTTCACAGAAAAGTGTGGAGATCTAAGTCATGAGCGACGAGGAGAGGTTCCGCAAGACATTTCTTCGGTGAAACCGAGATATCATGATGAAGTAATGCTAGCAGAATTAGAGATTAGAATGGTCCTGGGCAACCTGGTGTGATACTAATAATAAAATTACAAAGCGTACGGCATCAGTTAATATTAGCTTGTTAATAAGGCAAGTAATTAGGAACATATTGAATGAAATATCATTCAAATTAAAGTAATTTAGAATATAATAGAATAGAAAAAGAAACTTTATTCTGAGACACCTCACGTTTTAGAATAACAATAATGAACAAAATAAATAAAAATACATAACTGGCTAAAGACTAACTTAATAAAAATTCTAACAATATATACAGTAATTTAACTAATAAGATGTAAGCAACTAAAAACAATAGAAATTAAGTATTTTAAATAATATTTGTAGTTGTAATATGAGAATAGAAAAAAAAAAAATATAAATAATATCTATATTTATATTTTATATTCTATACATTTTTATAATATATAGAATATATATATATATATATATATATATATATATATATATATATATATATATATATATATATACATAAAAATAAAAAGTAAAACATGAAAAGGACACAAAAGAGCAAAAGTAAGTAAAGAAAACGGATTGATTTCCGATGTTAAAACATAAACAGTATTCTAATCTAATATAAGCTAACAATAAAAATTATAGCATATTTACAGTAATTTAAATAATAATAAGTAAACAATAAAAAAAAAAGAAAATTTCCCTTACCCTAATTATAGTTGTAATGGGGAAAAAGTAAATATATTTACATATATACACACACATATGTAAACATGTGCATATATACATATATTCATTGTATGTATACGATGTCAAATGTCATTTAAATTTGTCTCATTTTTCGCTTGCTAATTTGCATTTTTTATCTTTACAAACAAACAAACAAAATTGCTCAACATCAAAATTTAATTAATAATTACTGAAATCTATACAAAGATTCATGAGGGGGAGGGGAATGCTTTTGGGAATGCCGAAGCTCCCTTCTCCAAAATGGAAAAATATTTTATTTCTTCGTTGTTCTATTTTTGTTTCTATGAGTGAACCGCGCCAAATAAACAACCAAAATATGCACTCTTTTTAAATTATAACACATGCAGTCAAGTGCTAAAAATATACCTAAAATCATCATTGCTCCTGGTTTTTTTCCCCTTTATGTACTATGAAAATATTATTTTATATAGTTTCTATATTTTTGTTCTAGAATAATTACCATAATAAAATAATAAACCCAATCACCGGACACTGCAGTGTGTTGGATACGGATTAGAAAATTTTATAACCCGGGACTATGGAATTTTATGAATAAAATTTGGGTCATTAACATTAGAGTAAGTTTATTTATATCAAATTTCTTGGTTAGTCATAATTACCCGACTGCATCACTGGTCAGTTTACATTTTAATAAATTTATAGAGGTGGTTTTCTTGAATTTTCTGCAATGGTAGTTTGTAGCATGTGATTTATATGGGTATTTGGTTATTTTTAGTGTTGTAATTATTATCTGTTCTGATCTGATTCTTTCAATTTATTAAAAAAAAAAAAAAAATTCTTTAAACAAACAACTCCATAAACCGCTCCAATTTTTTTTTTTTTTTTTTTTTTTTTTTTTTGTATTCCATGTGAAAAGCATAATAAACATAAGGAGATAGAGGTGGAGGGGATAGCCGCCGGGGAGGGACTATCATTGAAAACATCTACACAGGTGGTCTCAGTTGGAAAACATGACCTTCCTACCTGTCCCGAGCAGGAAAAAATGTTTTCGTTAGCCAGAGTCAAGAGCACTGGGGCAGGTAGGCCACCTCAACCCGAACCCTTGCATCTCCCACAATCCTCCGAGAGAATGAAACAATTAAACAAAAAAAAATATACCATGATGATCAGCTACACGACCAAATCACTCACTAAATTAAATCACATAAGATAGAATAGAAAAAGCAACTTTATTATGGGACCAATGTCTAAAAGAATAACACAAACAACAAAAAAAAATATGTTCATAATTATATTCTTAAAAAAATCGTCAGGCCATTTTAGGAATTAGCCCCGCTTGTTATTTTTTAAATGGAAAAAAGTAACAGTTATAGAAAAGTATCACTTACATTTAAATCAATATTGTTATTCTTCTGTTATATAAACATCTGTTAACAGATCATATTTTATATGATTAAAGAAAACACATGACATCCTGATCTTAATGCCTTCCTTCTCTTCGTTATTCAAACTGGAGACTAACCTAAGCATTAGAAAATTAACCTATATCAAAAATACAATTTACAATAAACCGTCGATATATATAAATATATTTGTAAATATATAATTTGTAGATATAAAATTTTAATTTCTGTACTTTTTTGTTATTCTGAAGGGACTTCGTCCCAGAATAAAATTATTTTTCTATTCTATTCTATTCTATTCTAAATATGAAAACAATAATGTGATTTGTTTTGTTCAATCTCAATATCCACAGAAAATATATATTATATATATGACAGTCGAGAAAATAAAATGACATAAAATAATAATACCTAAACACATGATATAAACACACTAGCGGATTCAGGATTTAATTTTGGGGGGAGGGGGGCTTCAGCCCGAAATTTTTTGTTTTCATATGCATATAACGATAATTAATTAGAAAAAAAAGAAAGAAATTAACTACCTATATGAAATGGTGTTTAAGTGGTTCTTGAAATCCTATTAAATTTAATTACACGAACAAGAATACTTAAAGAGATAGTTTTTAATATTTTTTTCTGTAAAACATGGTCATACTTTACCATTTGGAGGGGGGGAGGCTTCAGCCCGAAAGCCCCCTCTCCCCTCTGTAGATCTGCCTGTGTATAAACACATGATTCCTGATATAACTTAACGGTATAACTCATCGTTAATATATTATTATATATCTCGTATGTATACCAATATAAAAATAAATATTCATTATTTTTTGCGAGAAAATAAGCTTCATTAAGCGAAAATACATTTAATATGCATCGTGTGGTTTACACATACATATATTATATATTGTATATTACATAATGTTTATATATTGATTTTGATCTCACTTATTGCTATTTCCTGCTGATCATCTGATTCTTTATACCTGATATAATAGCATGAATAACAAATCCTGTTTTCGATTTTTTTTTAAAAAGGTCTTATTTTTTAAGAACTCGTTTCGATTCTCATTATATCTTATCAGTTATCAATTCAATCTATTATTTGTTTTGTTTTTTACTTGTTTTAACTAAACGTGATTTTCTTATATGGGTGAATTTGATTAGCTAGAGGTATAATCAAGTTAATCAGAGGCAGCCTGTTTGTCTAGGAAATGACAGAAAGACAGTAGATGTTGAGGGACCTTAGGAATACAAAGGGTCTTGTGAAGTCCAGGACCACTTCATCTACCGACCGAAAGTAATCTAATCCAGGCAACAAGGGCAAAGGTTCGACCAAGTTCATTAAAGTAATTGCTACCTTCTACTTTTCTGTTCTTCCCTTTTTTTCCCCTCTCTCGATATCGAAGTTATGAATAAATGATCTAAAAATTTCTCACTATAATCCAAAGGCGCTTAAATGAAGCAATGAATATAAGACTATCCATAAAAATCTGGTGCGGTGCGCGCATCACACAACTTTCACTTACCACTCTCTTCTTAACAGAAATGAGAACACTCCTTCACCTAAACCCAAATAAATTTCCTGGAGAGATCTTGATTCCTTAACCACTGAAAACATCAGCCCTTTCCTCGATTCCCTTTCCACTTCTTTAGAACCCATCTATTCTCTCCCCTCCATCGATGATATGGTTGAATGCCTTTCCTCCAACCTCCTTGATTTCCTCAACCATCACGCACCTCTAAAAACACTTATCTTTAGACGTCCTCCCGCTCCTAGGATCAATATAGAAATAAGAGAACTAATGAGGAGAAGAGAAACTGCTAGAAGACGATACAGACGTACAAGACTACCTCAGCATTATTCCACATTTAAATCCCTACGAAATCTCACACAAATGACCCTACGTCGCGCCAAAGCCCAATAATTTAATAACGTTTTATCCCAAGAACCTAACCCTAAATTCAAATGTAAAATCATTAAGAATCTCTTAGTTGTTACCTCGAAAACCTGCACACAGTGTCCAGTCGATCCCAACACGCTAAATTATTTTTTCATTAACCATTTTCCATCCACATCTCCATCTGATCGCTCATCTTTTTCTATTACCGAAAACCCCTTCGGTCCTAATAAGTTTTATTTTCTCGATATCTCTCCTACTGACCTACTCTCTGCCACCCTTAAATCAAAAACGAATAATTATGGTCCTGACCAAATACTTGTTAAAGTTATCAAACTCTGCCTTCCAGCCGTAGATAAACAGAAAATCTCCATCCTAATTTTTTGTTACTTTTCCAAAGCGTTTGATGCCGTTAATCATGAGATCCTTCTTTCCAATTCCAAAGCCTGCCTATTTCAAATTGCGTCCTAAAATGGTTCCTCTCCTTCTTATCCAATCGATCTCAGACAGTTACAATTCCGAACAAACCTCCATCGTCACCCCTTCAATTAACATGAGGTGTTCCTCAGGGTTCCTCTCTCTCTTTTCTCTATCTATATTAGTGACCTTCCTGATGCCATTCAACACTCCAGTTACCTGAGGCTGCCTGAAGGCTACAAGAGAATATCGACTGCATCAACAGATGGGCAGAAATAAATGAATTAAAGCTGAATGCAGATAAAACCAAGGCTATTCTCATTGGGTCCAGACATCTCATTAGCTCCCTTCCTTACTTTCCTCTACTTAACCTCACTGACCGTCCCATCCATTTTTCCCTACAGTCAAAAACCTAGGAGTAACCTTTGACCAGAACCTCTCCTGGAATAACCATATTTCCCAGATTACCCGAAAATCCATAACTGCCCTTAAACAACTCCTAAGATTCCGTGATTGTATTCCTCTAAATACCAGACAGCTCCTTGTAACCTCCATTGTATTCCCCTACTTCGACTACGGCTGTTTGGTGTATAGAGGGCTATCAGCCAGGCTGGAAATGAGACTAAAGAGACTCATGAATTGTTTCATAAGATACATTTTCGGGATCCCCAGGCGTTCACGTGTTTCACTCTGGTACACCGAGTTGAAGTGGCTTTATCCTACTTCTCGACGACAATTCCTCCTTAGTGTTTTCCTTTTCCAAGTTTTCAGAACCAAAAATCCTCCTTACATCCTGGAACTCCTTACTCGGCACTCCTCTATCCACTCTCTCAATACTAGATCTCAACCTATAGACTTATATATCCCCTCCCATAAAACTTCCTCTTTTAGCGAATCCTTCGTCATTCGTGCTGCTTCCTTATGGAACTCTCTTCCTACCTCCATGCGTCAATCCTAGTCCACAAATTCCTTCAAACAACTCCTGTTCCAACACTTACTTCACATTCAAACTTCCCCTAACATGTAAAATTACTTGCATCTGTGCACTGTTTAATTTCAATCTATTGCACAATTGAAATAACAATTAACAGTAAATTAGTTTGTATTTTTATTATTATGTCAGACTAAGACCCATAAATTTGTAACTTTTTTATTATTCTTAGGGGACAGTAGTCCCAGAATAAAATTATTATTTCATTTTCATTTTTTTAAAGAAAGTAGTTTTATTAGAAGGGATGTATTGGTTTTTGGGCTGATATCTAGTTTTTGGAGAATGGACAGAGGAACAATGTGTATATTATATTAATGTGTATATTAATAATATCGAATCAAGAAGGTTTTTTAGTTACTATATGTAAAAAATAGGTATAACCTATATACTTTTGTGTTTATCCCTTCCAATTTTTCATTCGGGATTAGTTAGGTTTCCCTTATCAGAAAAATTACAGTAATATCTCCATAGAAATAAGCTAATAGGTAACTGAAAGAATGTTGCGAGACTCTTGCGCAAGACCAAGACTGAATTCGCAAGACCACGACGTGTGGGGCAACACTAATATATATATATATATATATATATATATATATATATATATATATATATATATATATATATATATATATATATATATATATATATATATATATATGATCCAAATACGCAGAAGAAAAAGGTTATTGACTTGCTGAATGGAAGGAATAAGAGAGAAAAAAAATACACGTACCAAAAATACAATAATATATAAATGTGTAAAGTAAATTTATACGAAAAAAAATAATAACAAATTAAGAAATGAAAAACAAAATATCCCATGGTATATTTGTACCGTACTCAACAAAAAAACAAAGGATACTTACCCTCACATGTAATACACACAGTTACTCAACATATAACATTACAATAAATGAATATATAGCTTAAAAAGAGACATGAAATAATTAGAATATCAATGGAAAATCCAAACTATAAACCTTTTAGTTTCTAACATACACATAGTCCACATAAACAACATACAACATACAACATACACATAAACATAATGTATGTTTAAGGATTTGTGCTTTGGATTTTGCCATTTGCATCCTATTACTTTATGTTTCTTTTTTAAAAGCAATACTTGTTATATTATATATTTACAATTCTTTGTTTAATATGTTTTCTGGATAGTCATGTAACTTCCTAGATGTAATATTTGCTCAGAGACATGACACAATTTAATGGACCCAAACTTGTAGTTTATTTGGCTAAAAAAATATTACGAAAATCTGATATTTTGCTCAACCATGGAAATTTCAAGAAGGGAAATATGTTATTAATGAAGAGAAACAGAGAAGGGAATGGGCACTGAAGGCCATATGCACTCGCTAACGAGCGGATTGCCAGTTGTCCGTAATCAATACCGTTGTTCAAACAGTTAGCTCCCGCCGGTACTTGTCCAACTGCACCGCGGCTGATATGATAAAACACAATCCTTCTCTTGGGGGATTTAACTTCTCGTCTACCCGATATTGCGCATGCGTCATAGAAACAGTCCGGAAGTTGGCAATCAAGGCGACGGTAGGTCGGTTGGAGATTTCCGGTCGCGGGGCCAATGATAACATAAAATGCAATATAAAAGAAAATTCTCTAGTCACACGCATACTTCAAGATGTCTAAAAAAAAATAATACAAAAACCTTAGTTAGTGTTTCGTTTTTACGAAATAATCCCTAACAGGGGTGCCTAGAAGGCTGTTTCATGGCGCAAGTTGTGTCATTAAAATTTTTGAAGGGGACATATTTCGACGGGGTTGAACTTTCGGAATGGAAAGTTTTAACCACGGGACAAGAGAAAAAAACATGGACTAGGCCACAGCAAGTGTAATTGTATATAATCTACATTTTTCTTAATTCTTCTTTCGGTTTCCCTGTTTTTAAACAGGCGAAGGGCTCCTCTGTAGGCAGGTATTACCTCGAAATCTATGCTGGATTAACTCCTAATTTTATTCATCCAATTCTATGGTTTTCACTTTGAATCCAAGAGACGATTGTTGAGGAATTGCTCCGAAATCATTCTTCATCTATCCTTTTGATTTTCAATGTATCATCCTTTCAGTCCCATACTAGACCAAACATGGAGTAGATATGAAAGAGACTAAGTAAGGGTCAGTATACTCCCACACTCTAAGTTCGAAACATGCACTTCCTTCTTCCGTAATCCTCAAAGTTTCTCTAAATTTCTCGAAGACTCGGCGATCCTGTTCTTTCTTAGTGTTTTTTCTGGGGAGCTCCTCAATATCTAGAAAATCCAACACCACGAATTTTTAACTTCTTAATCTTTATAAATCACAGATATCGGTAAAGAAGCACAATCAATAGGACATGCCGTAAAATGGCATGGGCTTGAAGGGCTATCATCTTGGTTATTTAATCCTCTTTTATCTACGTTAAACTGAGAAAAGTATTGACTCACCTTAAGTAAAATATTTTTAAATTCAAATGAATATTCCTGCGTATTCTGCATTTCTTGAAATTCTCCATACAGATTCTTAATCTTAGGTTTCCATAAGTAAGTGAACTATTTTTGAGTTTAACCTGTCAATTTCTGCAAATGTATTAATTATATTAACGCCACACGAGTTTGAACAGTAGGTGTTTACTTTACTATGCCAATCCCTTCCAAGGCTGTCAGGGATATTGTCATAATAATTCTGCTTTAAGAGCTGGTGAAAATATATTGCTGTGGACTGTAAAATTAGAGGAGTTAATGGATTAAAGAAGTGAATATTTAAAAATTGATTGCTATATTTTATTACATGTAATTTTATAAGGAGGTTAAATATAGGTGGGTTGGGATACTTGCATTTTCTCTTTTCTTCTAGTTGACAGTCTTCTTGTTCATCTTCTCTCTCTTCCTTTCTTGGCCCCTTGCCGGCCGCTGTAGTGTTTTACTCCATGTTTAATAAATCAGTGGAATCACAAAATTTTCAACTGGCCAGTCTAGTCAATCTCAATATCAATATGTTTTACAGTATTTACCAAAGTCGTAAATAATCTTTTAAGGACAGTTCTTCGTTTCTTGAAAACATTCTTTTTTAATACGAAAAGTCCTGTCATGGTCGCTAATAATGTTAGAAAACATTGAACAAGGCAAAACGCCGAATGCATCAAGCAGATTACAACAAATAAGACTTCTATATACACACAGTGTATATATATATATATATATATATATACACTGTGTAGCCCCTATATATAGGGGCTGGGGTAGCCGTGCGGGCCAAGGCGGTTGCATTAGATTATCAAAGTTAAGCAACGCTGAGCGTGGTTAGTATTTGGATGGGTGACCGTCCACCAAGAAAAGTCACGCTGCTCGAGAAGCCTCTCACCGGGCTGTCACCCGTCAGCCTACTGTAAGCAACTCACACCGACCGGGCGTTGTGATCCTACCTCCGTATACTTAAATCCATATACTTAAATTGGGAATCAGGTTGTGGTCTAGGAAACCACATCTCGCGATCAAAGATCTTAATGGTCTGTAGCACAAACCGAAAAAAAAAATATTTGTATATATATATATATATATATATATATATATATATATATATATATATATATATATATTTAATATGAAAGAGATTCCACTAATTCTGATAATATTTTCTTTCTAAAGGTATCATGTTCCAAATTCAATTATAATATCTTTAGAGTGCTACCCCCTGTTCATCCCGATACTTTTCTTGCAACATTCGCTGACGACACCGCAATCTTATCATCCAACTCTGATCCCAACATAGCATCCTTAAATCTCCAAAACCACCTCACCTTGATTGAGCACTGGTGTAATAACTGGCGCATTAAAGTTAATGAATCTAAATGCCAACATATTACCTTTACACTCCGACGCAGTTCCTGTCCACCAGTACACTTTAATTCCATCCAGCTTCCTTACTCAGACACAGTCCGGTATCTTGGCTTTCATTTAGACCGAAGACTAACGTGGAACCCACATACTAGACTCAAAAGACAAGAACTCAACCGACGATACGGCCAGCTATACAGACTACTAAACAGAAAATCCAAACTTTCTATTGAAAACAAATTACTTATCTACAAGACAATACTGAAACCTATATGGACATACGGACTTGAACTGTGGGGGACAGCAAAAGCTTCTAACATCAAACGTATTCAATCCTTTCAATCTAAAGTCCTTCGAACAATAGTTGATGCTCCGTTCTATGTAAATAACAAAATCCTACACCATGACCTTAATATCCCATTTGTCCTAGACCTTATTCCAGAAAAATTCTCCAAATTTCACCAAAACCTTACCTATCATCCAAATCCCCTTGCACAATCTCTATCCAGCACCACCCATCCTTACAATCCTCCTCGAAGGTTGAAGCGGCAGTGGCCCAGAGACCTTTTGTAAATAAGCATCTATTGGAGTTTTGGCAATGGCCAGATCCTCCACTCAAGCCCGAGTGTGTATGATTAGGTTAGTTCTTTTGTTTATATACATTTATTTTATTTTATTGTATTTATTTTTATTTTATTTTATTGTATTTATTATTATTAAGTTTCTGTATTATTTATTTATTATTATTTTTTTTTTATTGTAAATAGAGTGTGAGTGTGATTTCTCTGATCACTATTATAAATGTCCTTGATGTGACAGAATGTAATATTTCTAAATAAATAAACAAAAAAAAAAAAAAGAGTGCTACCAGTGGGTAGTTTCTCAACAAGCGTGTTTCATGTAATAATATTTCTCTGTACAAATTTACTTGATGTATTCATACTAATACAGTTGTAAATATAATAATAAAAGTTAAAAAAAAATATTATAATATCTAAATGGTGGCGTGCACGAAAAAAGGATAAACATCAAGTTCTAATTATAAGAAGGACCTATTTGTGATTTTAAATATCATATATATAAATATATGTGTGTATATATATTTTTTTTTTCGGTTGGCGCTAAAGACCTTGTAGACCTTTGACCGCGAGATGTTGTCTTCTAGACCACATCCCGATTCCTGATTAAGTACACCGGGGTAGGGTCATCAGTTCTACGCCCTGTCGGTGTGAGTTGCCTCCAGTAGGCAGACGTCCCTCCCAAACCCGGAGAGGGTCTCGGGGCAACGTGGGTATATATATTTTTTTTTTTTTTGCATTGAGGGTACTGATGTGGATACTATTTTACAGATTATTTTATAGATTGCAGAAACACATGTAGTGGTCATTCAAAATTTCACAGATTAAGTTGATTTTGAATAACTATTATGACTTAAGTGCTTATAATTGAATCTTTTTCCCACTTCTTTTCTAGGCTTCTCTATTGGTTGATTATTCGTTCCAATTTTATCTTTATAACTCTCTTATCTCAAAGGTGCATCCGGAACCAAGAGATCCCCTTTCCAGGTCTTGTTCTATCTGACGTTTCCTTGCAATATTCAGTGTTGGCAATATTTAAATTTTTCAACCCTAGACTAATTCTACTTATTTTTAATTCATGAAATATATTTCAATTTATACATCTATACCCTCGATACATAGCAATATAGATTTCAGTTTATTTTTTGTAGTTAATTGTGAGTTTCTTGTGAAATATGTGGACATTTTACTGATTATGGTTTCTATTTCATTGCAGTTGTTATAAACATGTTAGAGACTTATCAAGTTCTAGGGCTAAATATTTCAATAATTTAACCCAAGTGATCCGTTCATTTCTTCTAAAATCATAGTTTTTGTTTAGCAGACTTTAAACGAAGAACTACTAACTTTTTAAATATTGTTTGTAAATATTAACAAATCAACCCCCACCTAGACCGAAGGCAGGAGTTGTTAATATAACTTACATCTGGTTGTATGCATTTGAATTAAGTTGATGGTGCAAGTTGGTCTTGATGATAATTTAAGGTGGAACTTAAGGGGCTTATCCCTAAAGTCTATTGGAAGAGGTAGCTTGGTTTATTTCCGAGGCAGGCTCCTTTAATAGGGATAAACCCAGGCGGCACTACATCACAGCACTCGGCAAACACTGCGCCTTACCCTTCCCCGATAGTGGAGTCCTCTATCTAGCTAGCCTGCTACATAATGTGCCATATCGGGAAGAATAAGAGCTTGACCGCTAGCATAACTGGTTTAGCTTAAAATGGAGCCATTTAGAAGAGTAAAAGTTTTACTAAAAATTAATATTGGAAAGCAGGAGATCGTTATGATCACTTTATATGAAGTAAAAAAAATCTGGTGCGTGCATCACACAACTTTAACTTACCATCATAATTTGAGTAGAAAAGATATTTTCATACAAAGGGAAGCGAAAGCAATAATTACTGAAGGTACAACATATAACAAACCGCCTTCCGCTGGAATTCCATCCCTGCTGATATTCGACACACACAATCAGTTTCCTCTTTCAAACTTCTCCTCTTTAAACACCTACTCCTTTCTCAGTCCACCTAATTACGAAATATACCTAAGAGAGCTACGAAATATATCTAAGTACCGCCAGAAAATATTTCTGTTATTTTAATCTTCCCTGTTTGTATTATATATATATATATATATATATATATATATATATATATATATATATATATATATATTTCTCTCTCTTCGTCTGTATTTTGAATTTTAAATAACCAATATTGTAAATATTTGTATATAATATAAGTAGACTTTGTCTAGGGTAGAAAAATTTAAATATTGCCAACACAGGAAACGTCAGATAGAACAAGACCTGGAAAGGAGATCTCTTGGATCCGAATGCACCTTTGAGATAAGAGAGTGATAAAGATAAAATTGGAACAAATAATCAAACAATAGAGAAGCCTAGAAAATAAGTGGGAAAAAGATTCAATTCAATAAGCAGTCAAGTCATAATAGTCATTCAAAATCAACTCGTTCTGTGAAATTTTGAATGACCACTACATGTGTTTCGGCAATCTATAAAATAATGTGTAAAATAGTATCCACATCAGCACCCTTAATGCAATATTAAAAAAAAAAAAAAAAAAAAAAAAGAAAAACAATATATATGTATATATATATATATATATATATATATATATATATGATATTTAAAATCACAAATGGGTCCTTTTTATAATTAGAACTTGATGTTTATCATTTTTTCCCGCACGTCACCATTTAGATATAATAATTGAATTAGGAACATGATACCTTAGAAAGAAAATACTACGCCCGGTCGGTGTGAGTTGCCTACAGTATGTACAGTATGTGGTAATTACCTTCTTTGGAAAACTTGTGTATAAAGAAGTCTATTGATAAATATATTTTTTTGTAACCAGCTTGATGCCTTGTTGATTCGTCGTTTTGCCTTGTTCGATGTTTTCTAACATTATTAGCGACCGTGACAGGACTTTTCGTATTAAAAAAGAAAGTTTTCAAGGAACGAAGAACAGTCCTTAAAAGATTATTGACGACTTTGGTAAATACTGTCAAACATGAGTTAGAGAAACATTCTCCACATCTACTACAATACCTACTATTCAAACTCGTGCGGCCTTAACATAATTAATACATTTGCGGAAATTGACAGGTTAAACTCAAAAATAGTTCACTTACTAATGAACCGTTTAAAACCGAAGATTAAGAATCTGTATGAAGAATTTCAAAAAATGCAGTATACGCAGGAATATTCCTTTGAATTTAAAAATATTTTATTTAAGGTGAGTCAATATTTTTCTCAGTTTAACGTAGATAAACGAGGCTTAAATAACCAAGATGATAGCCCTTCAAGCCCATGCCATTCTACGACATGTCCTATTGATTGTGTTTCTTTACCGATATCTATGACTGTTATGACTCTGTTTATGACCAACCACTTATAACATGTATTCAGTTCTTATAATTACTTATAAAGGGACAACAGTCCCAGAATAATAAAATATATTTTCATTTCATTTCATATTCATTTAAAGGTACCATGTATTTTTATTAGTCCGAAAAAAGTGACGCGATTTTTTTTTTTTGTCCGATAAGGGTACTGTGGAAAAAAAAGTTGGGAAACCACCGGTCGACAATATACAAAGGAGGTAATAAACCTTTTTTTTTCTATAGATGTGAGTATTGTTCTTGGATAAACAGGATGTCCTGTAAGTAGACGAAAATTTATATAGAGCTACAAAAAAATTCATGTAATTAATTGGCCATTTTTTAGCAGAAAATTAGGAAATCCAAGTTTTGAGATTTTTTAAATGATTCGTGTTTTACGTTGAACCAAAAGCAATAACTAAAGAAATATTTAATTTAAGTAATCATTAATTGCTTCGTTGTAAACTAGATAAAATTTACATTCAACCGAAATAGAGTTTATTATTGTTAAAACCGTTTAAATACGACTTTTGAACTACTAAAATAAGTTATGTTTTTAGAAAAATCAGAAATTATTCGCCATTATTTTTTTATTATCATCCAACTATACGACAGTTTCCCCACTTTTACGAAAACATCTTCGTTTAAAAACTTTAAGTTTGTTTTAATTAAGTTGAAGTTTATTACGGAAAAATTTGAGATTGAGCTCAAGTTGTGAAAAAAAATAATATTTTTTATCTTATCTAATAAAAGTATCCCTGTTTTCAGCAAAAATGAATACAACCAAACGTTACAAAAATTTTATTTCTTATTTATATATGATCTGGAATGTATACAATAAACCTAAACACACCTTTTATCTACAAAAAAAAACTTTGAAAATACTGATTTATCTAATATTTTCCGGGTAAATTGGTTATAAACTGTGTTTTTTACCCAGATCACTATTATAGGAATTGGTCCATATTTATAAGTGACAAACTAAAAGTTTCTAGACCTAAAATTTACGTTTAAAATAAAAAAAAAAAACCTCATGTTTGCTTCAATTATTTTAATAAAAACGTTAATGTTAGGATCAGGAACATTTAGTTTGTAACTTATAAATACGGATCAATTCTTATAATAGCAATCTCGGTGAAAAACACACTTTATAACCAATTTACTCGGAAAATATACGATAAATCATTATTTTTCAAATTAATCTTTTTTAATAAATTAAATGTGTGTTAAGGCAATTGGGTTTATTATAATACATTAAAGATCATGGAAAAACAAGAAATAAAAGCTTTGTAACGGTTAATTGTAGTCATTTTTGCTGAAAACTTTTACTTGACAGGATAAAAAATATAATTTTTTTAGACTATTTGAGCTCAATCTCAAACTTTTCCCTACCTAATAAACCTCAACTTTATTAATAAGGATTTAAATTTTATCAAACGAAGAAGTTTTTGTAAAAGTGGTGTATAGTTGTATAGTATAGTTGGGTAATGGTAAAAAAAACTCTGGTGTGCTCACTCACACGACTTTCATACCTATTTCAGAAACGTTTTTATATCTTTAGATACGTCCATCAAAAAACAAAAAACATTTAATTAGATTTAGTTTCCTTAAAATTGATCAAAGAAAAGATTTGTGTACGATTTATTTGATAAACTAAAGCAATGTAAACCGGCTTGAGGTAGATCAGTGTGAAATTTTTAGCCTAATTTTGTCAAACAATAATTTCTGTAAAAAGTAGAGGAAATAGTGAAGTTTGTGTGATGCGGGCAACAGATTTTCTTACTTTCACTTAGTTATCTTTTTTCTCTCATTCACTCCTTTCTGACACCAGCATATAAACCCGTAATCTTACATTGGGAATTGAATGGCTTTAAATTTAAAATAAAAAAAGAAGCTACAAAATCGGGTCACTAGTTCCCGAGAAAATCTTGGAACAGACAGACACACAGACCACTGGCTAAAAATATGTTTTTTTCGGACCCAGCGGGCTCTGAAAGGTATAGATCCGTCGAAAACCGCATATTGGAAATTTGACCCGATTGCAACCACTTGACCACTTGATTTTAGATTGATATAACAAATTCAATCAAAACTGTCGTTTTTGAAAAAAAAATTAAAATGCATAAATTAGATTATATAAAGTGCCACTTTCGTTTAGTCGATTTTGGAGACAAAGTTGGTGAAAGACCCCAGGCTTATATCTACTCTAAATATATAATTTCATTTCATTTCATTCTTATAAACTTTCATTTTTGAGCTAGGCTGTTCACATATGCACAGGCCACTTTGCAAAACCTTGTTTTAAGACTCAAGGGATCTC
Organism: Nezara viridula; assembly: GCA_928085145.1. NCBI lineage: Eukaryota > Metazoa > Arthropoda > Insecta > Hemiptera > Pentatomidae > Nezara > Nezara viridula. Next base: position 64,607,290 of record OV725078.1, on the reverse strand, counting down.
AAAACGTGTATTTCCGTTGAAAACTCGGATTCTAAATTTTGCACGATCCCGATACTTTCTATATTTTTACTATATATTTCAATTACTGGCAAGCGAAAGTAAAATATATACTAATTTGTACAGTCCCGACTACATTTTACAGAATCAAAAAAAATTGAAACATTAACCGGAAGGAACCTTTTTTTTAGTTATTGATTTCAAAACTCTAAAACAGTGCTTCTTAGCTAAAATTTTAAAATTTCAAATATTAATAAAAATTACTGATGTTTAAATTATTTTATGTTATTTACTATACATACTTTTTGATTATTATTTAGTTGTTGTTTTGCTTCTGTTTATTATTATTTTTGTTTGTACATATAGTGTGACAAGTGACAGAATGTTATATTATTTAATAAATAAATAAATTTTTAAAAAATAATGAATAATTTGGGTGATAATGCCCTAGGTGAAGTGCTTGAAGATTTAACGATAGTCATAGGGCAGAAAAGAAGGACTGTTTTACAGGTAACCAATATATTCTAGCCAAATAATGTTGATGCGAAACGAAATAAATTTCAACACTCTTAGGGCGGATTCGAACCGGAGTTGCTACTGATTCTAGGAGCTGTGGTGACATATTAACATACTCGACCATAACGGCCTACGATGAATAAGATATAACCTCCTTAAATTTGTTTACCACTTTTAATTTCCACACTCATGATCTGTCCTAGAACGTTCCATGTATATTTCTCTGATCTGTATCCACGAAGTGTAGAACAACGTTCTCCCTAGGCGAAGCAGCTCCCTGACTAGTTAAATAATAAATTTAAACATTTACAAGACTCAACTGCTAAAATGAGTCAGTGGTGTTTTACAATCCCTTGAGAGAAATCCATTGTGACAAAGGAGTTGAAGATTGATCCTGTTTGCAGTATAAATGAAATGTAAGCAGTATATTTAAGGAATCTGGTCATTAAATGTTGAATTTTAGAGTTGTATAGTAGTGGGAAATTCCGTCTGCAAACAGCCCTGGCCTGTTTAACTTACGACACAATCCTTTATCAAATCTTCGTGCTTAATTATGTTAGTTATCGTGAACCAGTACTCTTCGCACTGATACAACAGACCAGAAGATGAATAAAATTATACAAACTTTGGATGTTAGCTAAGGTCAATAAATCTCATAGACGGTATTTGAATAGCGTACAAGATTATTGTTGTAAGCTCATGGAAACTGGAAACTTCTTAAGTTAAACCGATAATAATAAAAAAACTCAGTAAGCATAAGATTCCAACCAAAATTCCCTGTCCAAATACTATCCATCTTCCAAATCTCGGAAAAAACTCGAACGCATCCCGTCCAGTCTCAGTAATTATTACTTCCTTCAAGCCAGTATTCTGCACGATACTTTATTTTCGATGACCTATTTAAGAAGTGTAGATATCAATAATAAATAATATGAGACCGGAACAAACCGGAAAATTTTTCTAGACAATATCCTAATTTCTATTTCCATATTTATTTCTGCGTCATACATTGTAATATCATTTATAATTAATTATGATTAAAAAAATCTCCTGAAAATCTCTTACATAATCTACATTACAAGATTGAATAATACTTTTGTCTTAAAATTATACAAATTAACTCCTACAAAAGTTGTAATAACTTACCTAAACATCGAAAAAATATTTTTGTTTTTTTAAGAGCTCTTTACTTATTTTTTATCATGAAAATACTTAACAATCTTAACCCGATCTACCACTCGGAAACAATAAGGCTCTGAGAATTACTAATTCGGTTTTTAAAAATAACCCAGTATGCTACTGTTTTTCTTCTTCTAAACGCGTTTGACAATTTAGAGTAGTAAAGAGATGGTTTATTTTTCTTCGGCTTTGCAATGTTTCATCTCTCCTTTTTTTATAAATTAAAAAAAATAGTGCGTTCTTAAAATTACTTTCTCAGATGTTTCCGACTTGCTCGGAGAGATTATAGATTTCCTCAAAATTGATCTAGATTAATTAAAGTTTCTTACAGGAGGAATACTTGGGATTTGTGTTGCTTAAGAGATTACAAGTTGTGAGGGAGCTTAGAATTAAGATTGTACACCAGTTTGTTTCACGAAGTTTGAAGGACTTAACAAGTAATAATTTATCAGGTGTTGATTGGCTTTGTCTAACCAGTCCATGGATTAAGTTATTACATTAATTAAAATTCTGTGTACAGTATGTGTAATATAGATCCAATACCTTTTATGAAGAGAATTTTTTCAAACAAGTATTTTTTGATCTAATAACGTTTCTGTATCGGAAACAGTAACTGTCAAATTAGCTGTAGCGACTTGGACTGATAATTGAAATAACCAGTTTCTTCTCATGTGATATCTTGGACCCATCTAGCAAATAATTATTGTGAATTTTGATTTGAAGGTTTTTTTTAAAAAACATATTGTTGTAGTATTTAATATTTTAATAATTACTTCTTTTGTTGTCAATAGTGTTGCCCAAAATCGGTCTTGGTCTAGGAGTGTTTGTCTTGTTCTTGCATTTTCATGATTGCAGCGAGACAAAGACCATGACTGGATCCTGCAAGATTTGAGCAAGAACGAGACTGACCTGAGAGACTCTTGCGCTTAGTAGTTATATCATTCCGAGACTGTGGCGTTATTGATTATTTTGTTTCAATATTGATAATGATATATGTTTAGGGAACATGTCAAACTTTCCATTTAAATTAAATCAAGAAAAAATAACACAGCTGTGATCTCGAACATACTGCATATATACCTCAGATGTTATTGTGACTCCGCCATGACTGAAGCGTAGACGCTCATGTAGCGTGAGAGATTCACGAGACTGGCCAGTTTGAAAATTCGTTATTCCACTGATTTGCTGGAAATGGAGTAAAAAACTACGTCGGCCGGCAAGGGGCCAAGAAAGGAAGAGAGAGAAGATGAACAAGAAGGCTGGCGAATATAAGAAAAGAAAAAATGCAAATATCCGAACCCACCTATATTTAACCTCTGTATAAAATTCAAAATTATAAAATAAAGCAATCAATTTTGCATCTTCAATTTTTTAGTCCATTAACTTCTCTAATTTTACAGTCCACAGCAATAAATTATCAGCAGCTTTTAAAGCAGAATTATTATGTCATTATCCCTGACAGACGTGGAAGGGATTGGCATACTAAATTAAACAATACACGTTCCCTAGTTTCGGTGTCAAAATCATGAAAGAATTTCGAAATTGTCTTTATTCGTTTTTTAACGTGCCCTAACAAATAGTAGAGTTTCTACTTCAATTTCATTAATTGGGTTGAACTTTAACCAAATTGAGCTTCGGTTAGAAACGTCCGATTTTTTTCTAAGAGTGATGCGTCCGTCAGATGGTTACTTTGCATTATTGGTACTCAATTTTTCTCTCATTGATATAGAGTCCTCTTTTATTGGCCTCATGTTTCAACTCTTCCAATTCCTCAATCAGTGCAGGAAGCAACCTTGGTGGACATCGTATGCGGAGGCCAATACCTGTGTGTATCTATTGTAGATTGTGCCGCCAGGATCGGTCCTTAGATATTAATAGTGTCTATTAACCACATAGTATTGATTTGTTATTTGTAGTATAAATTTGTTAACATATTCAATATTTTGTAAATGTTGTAAAAGGAAACTGAAAAATCGCACAAATGGTGTAAATTTGACAGAATAGATGTATGGGAAAAACACGGTAACTAATCATTTTAAATGAGTGTGTTAAAGCATCTGTAACATTTCTTTCACTTCCCTATTTCTACTCTATGTGGAGTGGTAAGTGAAAGTTGTGTGATAGGTCCATCTCACCGAATCTTTAAAAATATATGGTTCCTAAGTCATATTACAAATTGTAACCGTTGGCTCTGATACGCCACCCAAAGGTATCGATTTTGTATTTAAACATGTATTAGAGGAAATGTATTTACACTAAGAGCCGGATGGGTGATAGCCAGTGTTAAGTATGTATGCAGGGTAGTGACCGACCGACGCTGCTCTGCACTATTGATCACCGCTGCCCGATGAAACATTAATGTACCATTTCCTATCCAGTAAATGATGATGATGTTACGGCCAAAAAGTGGAGCATACCCATTTAGATCAACTGTTCCAGTTCCCAGATCTGTTTTTCGTACGTTATAAAGGTCATATTTCTGGAGATTAAATTAAAAAATTGACATTGAATTTAAAACAGTCTTAAATGGAATAAGGAGTAATTTTAAACAAAGATTTTTTGATAAAACTATTAGGAATACAGTGCACATCTACCCAGCCCGTGGTAAATATTTACTTCGATATTTAAGAAATGGAATGTATTGAAGTATAATTTATTTATTTAAATATAAGCATAAACGTATTCAATCAATTCATATTAATAATATATTCTAGCCCAAACCACAGCGTTGATATTCGCATCTAGAATATGCCAATTTGTGGGTATATCGACCAATATCTTACTGAACTAATCAAAGGTGGATTATCCCAGCGCAGGGTCTTTATCAAACACTACCGTGAATGTATAACTCTACTATGAAAATAAACACAGCTTTTAATAGAAATAATACAAAAAAGATCAATTTATCTGCGTAAATTACGTGTCAAAGGTGGCAATACTTATGTTATATCGAAAAAGAACATTCTCTGCTGCATTTAGTAATCACTGAAGGCAAGTAAATGAAACTATTTCTACATTTGGAAAGCCCAACTCTAATGAAATTTACACATTAAGTTTGTAAAAATGCAGCTCAAGAGCTTTATACTAACAAACATAATAAATTTACATTTTGAGGCGAAGCCTTGGTTTGATGGGAAAAATTGTTGACCCTATTTCAGGTGGTTATGAATTTTCGGAACGAAAAGTTTCATATTAAGCGACAAGGGAAAAACATAGAAAAAAACGCATCAATTCTATATCATCTGAATTTTTCTAATTGTATCTTCGCTTGCTCTGTTTTTAAGAAAAGTGAGCAATAAGATATCTTGGGAGTGGGGGGAGTTTCATTGGGAGGAATGGGCACCCCTGGGCGAACCAACTGTATACCATTGCCCCAAAATGTGGAAACTTGTTCTACTAAAAATTGGATAACTGAAATAATTACTATCTCCCATCATTCTCCCAATTACTTAGAGATAACAACACAACCGATAAGTGTGAATCCATGCCACAACAACAACCTCAACCCCAACCCCAACCTCAAAACCCTACACCATGACCTCAACATCCCATTTGTCCTAGAACTTATCCCAGAAAAAATCTCCTAATTTCAACAGAACCTTACGTATCATCCAAATCTCTTTACACAACCCCTTTCTAGCATCACCCATACCTATAATCGTCCAAGAGAATTAAAACGACACTGACCTTTTGAAGTGTGAATATATTGGAGTTCTGGCAATCGTCAGACTCTGCACTTAAGACAGGGGTGTATGTGGCGCTCTCGATCAATTGGCTTTAGCACCAGTGACGCTGCTGAGAAAGTAGCGTAGGGATCTCCTAGAGTTCTGCTTTTCCCTTTATAGTTGGGGGGACGAGCCTGGCTTGGAGTTCCCTCGCTTCATTGTAATTATTGTATTGTAATTGAATTTAGGAAGGATTGTGTTTTAATTTTTGTTTTAACTTATTTGTTATTTATTTATTGTATACACTTTTTTATTATTATTTAGTTGTTATTTTGCTTATATGAATGTGTATATAACCTTTTCAACGAACTAAAATCATTATCCTTCTCCTATAGTTCCATCTTTTGGTTCCAGTCTTTCCTCTCACAACGATCCCAAGTAGTTTCCATACCCAATCAACCACTATCTGCCTACCTTCCTTTATTTTCTGGAATTGTCCAGGGTTCAAGCATGTCTCCTCTTCTTTATAGCTCCTATATTAATGACCTAAATGATTCAATCATCCATTGTTCCCACCACCTTTATGCTGACGATTCTCAAATCTATCTATCATTTTCTCCCGCTGATTTATTGGTAGCATTTGCCAAAATTGAAGAACATTTAGATCGAATTATTGCCTGGGCTAACTTAAACGGATTAAGGCTAAATGCTGCTAAAACTCAGGCCATTGTCATTGGTTCCAAGCCTCTTCTTAGATTCCACACCAACTTTCCTTCACTCTACCCAAATAACCACCCCATCACCTTCTACCCCTTTGTTAAAAATTTAGGCTTTTTCATGGATCAAACCCTCTCCTGGAATCACCATATCTCTCATATCTCCCGTCGTGCAATTTCTACCATCAAACTATTCCATCGCTTCCGCTATCTCCTACCCCAAAATACCTGTAGACTCCTAGTTTCCTCTCTCATCTTTCGCCACTTTGACTACAGCTGTGTGGTGTACGATGGCCTCTCGGTGGAGCTCCATGATAGAGACTGAATAAACTTATGAATAGCTTCATAAGATTTGTAATTGGGACCCCGAGACGCTCCCGTGTCTCCCACCACTACACTGAGTTAGGGTGGCTCTTTCCCTCCTTAAGAAGACAATATTTTCTAGGCACATTCCTTTATCAAATCATTAACGATCATCGTCCTTCTCATGGCAACAACCTTCTCCCATTTAAGTTCTCAATCCATTCCCTTACCACAAGATCTCGACCTTCTAACCTATACATCCCTTTTCATAGATCTGCCTCATTCAAAATCTCGTTTATAGGTCGCTCTGTCAACTACTGGAATTCCCTCTCATCAAAATTTGGCATGCCCCCACCGTATCCACATTCAAAGACCCCCTATTCCAATTCCTGTTCCAAAAACAGTCAGATACCAGCTAACTATTAACATTATATATCTATTGCGTAGCAATCTCATATAATCATACGATAATACTTTGTAAGGGATAGAACATGTATTTCCTACTTTCGACGCCACTCAATATATCTATATTTTTTTTCAATTATAACTAACTTTATATACATATATATATATATATATATATATATATATATATATATATATATGTATGTATATATATATACAAGTAAAGTTTTTTAATGAAATAAACTTATCCTATTTTGTCTCTTTTTCGTTCTTCATTACTCAAAGTGTATGTTTATGCTGTCCAACCATTATATATAGTTTTGTTCATAGTTTTAAGTATTTTGTTCATAGTTTTATGTGTTTTATTCAGAGTTTTAAGTGTTTTGTACATAGTTTTATCTGTATTGTATGAAGCTTGTTCTACAAATCTATAGCAATTATGATAGGGACCAATGATTTTTATAGTAACCGATATAGCAAAAAAATACATGGTCTTCATTACTTTTTAGTTTATTTAATTAATTTTATTTATTGTTTGAAACTTTTAGACCAGTATTATTCTTTTCTTTTTGTACAATTTTGTTATTCTACAGAGACTGAGTCCTAGAATAAAGTTTTTTTTTTCTATCTATCTATCTATCTATCTATATATATAGAATAGAATATATATATATATATATATATATATATATATATATATATATATATATATATATGTATATATATAGTGAATGTATATATAGCTATTACTAATGTTCTTAGTTGTGACAAAATGTAATATAATTCAATAAAGAAATGTTTAAAATTAACTTGATGTAACAGACCTTTCGATTAGAAGTTTTTTTTTCTATACAATTTCAATCCAGTCAGTGAGTGCAACTTCATGAAAATTCATTTCTTATTTCACACATTGTTCAAAAAGTTACATTTTATAAAATGATTTTATTCACTTGAATGATAGAGGACGACAGACGAATAGGGTTTGACAATGGTAAAGTTCTCTAAGAGGGGTTGTAGGTCGTTCAAGTTGAACATCTGAACAAGGGTTCCATTTCCGAGGAGGTTTCACTGTGGTTAAGTTTGTTAAGCGACTGACTTCAGTGACCGCTTCAGTTAAAACGATTTCCTTAAGTTTCAACGAATCCCTAAGGCTGTACTTGAGATTCAGTTTTCTTTTGTAATAATGACTAGGACTCTCATGGCACAGTGCTCCTCTTATTCTCATTCATAAATAAGAAAAAAAAGTTATTTTTGGTTATATATAAAACCTAAAAATATCTAACAAAAAAAAAAAAAACATAGAGTAGAAGATGATGAAAAATTAGGGTCCCTGTCAATGAAGAAATATATATATAACAATATATAAAAGAGGTTGCATAAATTACCGTACAGATCCATTTTTATTAATGTTCGTCTGAAATTTCGCGAATGGCTTCATTTTATCGTAAACTACAACTTTTTTACTTTCACAACTAAAACCAACTTTTTTACTAAATTCGCGAAACTGCAGTGTTTTCAATCTGGAGATCGGTAAATTTTATCAATTAATGTGACAATAAAAATCCATGAACACCCATTTGCTTTCTACTTGAATCGTAAGATAATTTTATCACATAATAGAGAAAAAAGCTGGCATACAAAAATATTAGGCTTTACTTTACAAACATAGTCTTGCTTTACTTTTTCCACAAACATGCCAAAATTACGAGATTGTATAGGCCAAACAGCCCTATATTTTTGTCGGCTACATTTCCTCTCCATTTTTTGATAAAATTATGTTATGGTTCGAATGGGTAAACGTGAATTTTTCGTACCTCTTTAAATTAATTAATTTAATTAAGCGCTCAATTTCTGAGAATTTTCGTAGCTAATAAAGTTGTAGGTTACGATAAAATGAAGTCACTAACGAAGTTTTAGACATGTGTTAATAATTTGATAAAAAGTGGTCTGTATCACGAACTTTACTTTTGTTTAACCAGTCTACTATTTACTCGTCTCTAATTTTGTATTGATTGACAAACTATTTGTTAAAACAAAGTAATGTTTGCCCAAAGTTCATATACTGTATACATGAAGTTAAATTAGTGCGATGGAAAAAAAAGCTAACATAAATTAAAAAAGCTCTTGTTATAATATTTTTTCTCATTCTGAAGGGAAGCCTTAGATCGAATTCTAAAATAATTCAATGATGCAGCTGGACCTTATAATTCGTTGCACAAAATGAATAGAAAAGTTCATAAAACGTCCCATTTCTAAAAATTTTGGTTGGTAATAAAGTTGTAGTTTACGATAAAATGAAGTAACTCATGAAGTTTTAGAAGAGTGTTAACAATCTGATAAAAAGGGGTGTATACCAGATACTGGAACTTCATTCATATAGATATAAAAAGCACAGAGGTAATACGGTGCCATCAAGTCCACTTTAATTGTTTATTAATTTATAGTAGTGGTTTTATAAGTCAAAGTATTTTTTTTTTTAATACACCGAAGAATATAAAAGCACTGTGAAAATATAAGAGGTGCAACTCAATAATTGTGTTCTTTTCAGAACGAACATTTCAACATATAAGATTTTTTCTATATCAATTCACCCAATAAATAATAAATTCTGTACATACTAAAAGGTTTTAGCTGTATTTATTACACCATTTTTATTTTTTCCTTTTTTTATATACTGGCAACGTTTCAGCTATAATGCCGTTTTCGAGCCATCTGAAAGATTAAAATAATTACGAAGAGTGAATCTAACATGTTGGACACAACATAACTATAACCATTATTTTAATCCTACAGATAGCTCGAAAATGGCGATATTTCCGAAACGTTGCCTGTATATAAAAATAAAAAAAAAATAAAAATGGTGAAATAAATGTAGCCAAAATCTTTTGTTATGAATCGTAATTTAACCTTAACAAAAATATATAGAAGTTGTGCACACAAATTTATGATAAACGTTCCTTATATCTTTATATACAATCATGTAGGAAACCCCAAGCCAGGCTTGTCCCTTCGACTATGTTATATCTTTAATGGAGTTCTAATTTAAATTTGACATTTAAATTATATTTATTATCTGCTTATTTTAAATATTTATTAAAACAGATAAAATTATAAAATATCCTTACATATCAGTGTTTATAAGAACTTTTTATGTAAAGCTGTATGTGTTGATGGTTGAACGCATTAACGGATTCAAGGGGCTTTCGGCTGATGTCTCCCTAATTAGCAAATTAACTTTTTTTGAGTAATTAAGCTGAACTATTAAAATATTTTCTCTTTGTAAATTGCACCGCATGTGTTCAGCTACTAAATTCAGATAACCTCCGTGGTACAGGCCCATTTTTATCAAATTATTAACGTTAACATAAAATGAGCCAATTATCTCAAAACGTAGTAATGAAGTAAATAGATGGAAAAAATTGAAGGGTGATTCATTGCTTGAAAACACAGTATATGAGTTCGGTTAAAGCAGATTTATTTTAATTTTTCATGGAGGTGTTATTACTTTTCTTCTTTAGTGACTATATTTTTAAAAAATATTTATTTATTGTATAATATAACATTCTGTCACATGGACAATAGTTATAGGGAGACGAGATCACATTCGCACTACATGCCCAAACAAAAAATAAATAAGTAATAATTAAAATATATGCAATAAATAAAATAAAATAAGTTAAAGAAAAGTAAATTTTAAAAACACATACATACCTAAATACACACACTACTTACAATAAGGTGAGAGAACCCTAAGGCAGGCTTGTCCCTCCAACTATGGAGGGAAAAGCAAAACTTCAAGAGATCCCCGCACTACTCTCTCAAATGACCAGAGACTATATAAGGTATACATTTTTTTTTTTATAGATCCTCATTTCTAGCCTCTAATAAACACTGGATCGAGTGTGACATCTTCAATTTGTAAGGTGACATATTTTAGACTAATTCCAAGTTTCTATTTAAATGTAGACTAGTCGTTTATTATAAATTTTATTTTGAAAAGTTAATCAAGTCTTCATATTACTTTTATTATTCTTTATTAACTCAACGTTTGGAGCTTCTTTTGTCCATTTTCAAAAGATGTTATCGATGCTCGTATCTAATAAATATTTGATGCAGTCTTAATTATTTTTATATATATATATATATATATATATATACACATGTATGTACATTATATAATATTTATAACAAAAAATCTTGTGTACCTTACTATATAATAATTTTTTCTCCATATTATTGTAGAACTTTGTGGACATTATTATTCTCATTATTTATTAAAACTATTATTTGTAAAAAGTTGTTTAATTTAAAACCACACCATAGATTTAAGCCAAATCCATTGAAAATGTTTTTACGACTAAAATTGCAATAGCTATTTTATTTTAATATTGAGTGTAAATTATTAAATGGTAAGGTACATTTATGTTATAAATATTATGTAAAGTATTTTTAAAATAATTAAGATATCATAAAACATTAATGAGATATTTCATTACTAACAGCTATAAAAATGAGGGAGGGGGAAAAGCCCGGAGCGTCAAGCTAATTATAAATAATAAAAAAACAAATATGAAAACTGATTAATTCTTCCATATCACATTTATAATAATTTGACTAATTCTTTTTCTATGTTTATTTTTGTGTATATAAACACATAGTATAAATATAATATGTATTTTAAGGTTCTTTCATCTTTACCTTTTCCATATAATTTTCATTCTCATAAGTTATATATTTGTTGCAGCTTTGGAAATGGATACCATTCAGCAGTGTCTGTTTCTGAAAAATGAAATTATAAATGAACATTCCAGTACTATCAGTTGAGCTTATTTTATTCAACAGGGTGCAATAAACTATAATAATAAGAAATAAAATGATACATTGATTGTAAAGTTATTATTATGAAAGTATTAATTTAAAATGTTTTAAAAATAATATTTAACTCTACTGGTAAAATTCAATTGAATTGGAAAAACATACAAGTAAGTATATACTAATGTTAAAATTACACCAATACTGTCTCATAATACAAAAAGTGAATAGCAATGGGAACTTGAATAATGTAGTGATTGAGTAGAATTTAAAAAAAAAAAAAAGAACACAAAAAATTATATTTCGGCAAATTTTACAAAGCAGATTTTAAACATACATATTTAATTCTAATAATAATTAACATCTGTTTAAAAAAAAAAAAACATTTTATAACAGTAGTGTTGCCTGCAATTAAAAATAATACATTTCACATTGTAATATAAAAAATTCAAACGTTCATCATAGTTAACAAATTCTCGACACGACAAATACAAACACGTTAAATGACCACTCACTTTGTTTACAAGAACAATTATGCTTTTTAGCAATAAATGTTTCATATTTTTGGCTTGACACCTGCTTACATTTATTAGCTGAAACACATGCTTTATAGTTTAGAAACAGAACAGATTTTGATTGTTTAAGAATTTTTTTTATTTCTTTATTGAGTATTATAACAATCTGTCTCTTGGACATTGGTTATAGTGAGGTTTAAGAATTTAACTCACAAGAAAAATATATACTAATGAAAAACAAAGTATCTTTCAAGGAAGGAAATGGTCCGTGGTGGCGGCCATAAATAGACTAAATAGTGGCAAAACTATTTTATTAAAAGCCAAAGTTTCGACCCGACTTTGCAGGTCTTCTTCAGGGAGGTGTGTTCAGCAAGGAGTTTCTCTTAGTTTTGCCACTATTTAGCCTATTTATGACCGTCACCCCGGACCATCTCCTTCCTTAATAATACAACGGTCAACTTATTAATTATTCAAAGTATCTTTCATTTCTTTTTTTTTTTTTCTTTTTTGTGGTGATTTCAGCTCGTAAGCCCTCTTCTGCTTAGATTCGCCAGTACAACTGTCTGAAAAAAACAACTTGTCATTACAGCAAAGAAATTAAGAGAGCTCCGAATACGTTCTCAAAGATCTATTTACTTATCATATACTTTAATCAGAATATTTAATAACAATGATAATAATAAACAAAAATTCAAGCCACTCTCAAAATTAAGTAATGGATTTTTGGATAGTGTAACTTCGGGAAGCGGAATAATAATTTTATAGTTTGTATCTATATGTAGGTATATCCAAATATTTTTTTTTTCCAATTTACAGATTGGTGTTTATTTGTAGAATAACGAATATCAACCTTCAATATGGATCTGAAATCACTGATTAGCTATTCAATGAAAGCTTCGTTAATATTCGATTAAAACCGATGTTTAGTGATACCTCCATGACAAAGCTTTAACAATTTAATTTTTGCCATTCGATCCAAACACGGAAATCGGCCAAATAAGAGGATTGTGTTTAAATAATGATCTGAAGTAGATTAGAGTATTTTTCGACAGGAATGAACCAGGAGAGTTAAATATTAACGAGACCCGCGGTATCAGAATGGGGACGGGGGGGAGGAGGGGAGGGGGTTGAAAAGTGGAAAAGCAAACTTGTCAAAAAAGGGACGAATATATTTTGTCAGAGGGATTGTTGCAATAGCTACATCAAGTATTCATCGGGAATCGATGCCCGCCTCGATGAAGTAGTAATAAACTCTCACTTGTTTATCCCTTAATCACCCGGAGCCAATATATCCAACGTCGGCTAGCAGCTAGTAGTTAAAGGACGGAAGAGTTGCTGTTGATGTTGACGGAGCCTTCAATAGAAACCCCGGCGAAGGTCTGGGAAAAGATCCAGGTGTGAAGTGATGTGTATCATATCGCACCACGTTTAATACATACCTCAAATCGATTCTAACGAAAATGCCGTTTTTTCTCTTAAGTAATAGTTAAATTCTATAAAATCCAACAAGTAATTATTATTAGTAAAGCATATATGATAAGTAAATAGATCTATGAGAAAGTTTTTTTTTTTGGCATTAACGTTTTAGACAAAATCCTATTTTGCCAGAAATTTACATTTATTTGAGCATTAAAGCAGATATACATATATATATTTTTTAAGGAATTTCCAATTTATATTATACCCTCGGCCTTTCTCTTTCATTGTATTAAGAATATTCAATGCTGACCCCTTGAAATATTTCCTCCTCTCGTTCATAAACCGCTATATCGTATATCGCTAATTGTACTGGATCCTCGACTTCGATCATATATCTCACTAGTGTTGCCCAAATCCGCACTCAGTATTAGTCTCTAGCGCAAGAGTCTTGCCTTTACCTATTAGCCTATTACTATGGAGATATTACTGTAATTTTTCAGATAGGGGAACCTAACTAACCCCGAATGAAAAAAATTGGAATGCAAAAATACATTGGTTATACCAATTATTAACATATAGTAACTAAGATTATCGAGTAGGTTGGGGGCGGGGTGGCCGAATAGGCTAAAGCATGTGTAACAGCACCGCTAGTTGCCTGGCAACCGGATAACAGAGATTTGAGATGATATAAAAAGTACGAGTTCGCGTTCCGGTGTCGGAGGGGATTTTAAATTCCCCGCCCTCACCCCCCCCCCCCCCCCCCGGCCCGGGAAAATCCCGTATAGCCTAAAAGGCGAGGTAGGGAAGAACAAAAAAAAAAAAGAAAAGATTATCGAGTATTAGTAACTATTTTGCCTTAACTTTTATTTAAAAATCGCAAAAAGCTTGACCAAGACCGATTTTGGGCAACACTAGAAAGAACTGACTTGAACAGAAAAATTAGCGGAATGGGAAAGTTTTTGCTCTAAGTATATCTACTAATTTTCTTTTCCTATATAGGGATTTGTACATAATATATATATGTATATTAGTATATTGGTTATACCAATTCTTTATATTCAGTAACTAAAATTATCAAGTATTAGTAACCATTTTTCCTTAATTTTTATTTTTTAAAATGTTTTTTTTGTTGCCAGTCTTGGTCTTGGTCTTGCAACAGTAAGGCGTTGATGATCGTTGTCTTGGAAAGTGCAAGACTAAAGATTTTGGTCAACTCTATATCTCACACTTTGGTGTCACCGTTATATTTATCAAATATAAGAATTTATTTGTATTGCCATGATTGCTCCACAGAGAAAGTATTTAGAACTCTCTTTAAGTTTTTTGATGTAATGACAAATTGTGTTTTCAGATAGATGGCCGATTTACGGGGGAGAGGAGCTTTTGGGATAAAGTGGCGACTTCATTATATACAAATGGTTTTCTATTTGGGACATTTCTTACATGGCATTGGCTGTCTAAGAGCTGAAGTCTTCTCCCCCCTCCCCAATATGGAAAAATATATATTTTTTTTTCATTGGTAAAAATTTGCTGTGTAAGTGATCTGAGTTAAATATTTGAACAATAAAAAACCATGCACTCTTTTTAAAACATAAAGCATGTATTTCAGCTTATAATTATAAGCACGTGTCAAGCATAAATGCAGGCAAAAAAATATGAAAAATAGTCTCTAAAACCATCATTGTTGTTTTTTGGCAGGCCTTAAGAACCGCTTAAACATCATTCTATCATTATTCTTTATCTTCCAGTGTAATTGCCTGGATTGTATTTTTAAAAAATCAAACAGTCACCCCCAAAAATTAAATCCTTGATCCCAGTTATGTGGATAACTGCTTATCCAGTAATAATGCCTCTCCATAACATTAGTCAGGAAGTAGAAAAAAATTTACAGGGAAAAAGAGAATAGATAATAATGAAAAATATTGAATCGCTGCTTTTTTTTTTGTTAATAGTTGGAGTAGTAAATAATTAGTTATATATAAGTAATATTTGTTATATTAAAAAAATATAAAGTGAAATGTATTGTAATTAATATCCGGTATTATAACACTCATGTAAAACCCTTTAATTTATTAAAAAGATTACTTATTGAATTTACACGAATGACATTGCCAGAAAATTATCTAAGAATCCAGGAGGATAGACTGACGTTACCGGCACAAATTTTATCGTAAAAATAATTATTTACATTTATGAAGACCAATTGAGTAAAATATGTTATTCGGATTCATCAATATCCAACAACGATAGATGAATTCGGACAAATGTTTGTTCAATGAAAAAGGGTCAGGGCATATTGGGCTTAGAACTACTTGCTAACTAAGGGTCTAGCTTTTCAGATAAGAGGACTCCTGTTGGAAGAGGTTAGGTTAATGGAAGTAACTGTGTAAGAATGTCTTTAAAAACCGTTTTTAAAAATGGATAAATTGGAGTTCTGGCAATGGCTACGATTCTCCAAACAAGTCACGAGTGTTTGTGGCTGTAACACCCGAACTCAACCTCCGCTGGCTTTTGTGGTTCAGGGAGAAACATTGGCATCACCTGGAGCTTCGCTTTTCCCTCCACAACTGGAGGGATAAGATTGGTTCGGAGTTCCCTTTGCTGAATGTAATTAGTGTATGTAAGTACATTGTATTTATTTATTTTTTGCTAATTTATATATATATATATATATATATATATATATATATATATATATATATATATATATATGGAGCTCTGTCTTCCATAGCTCAAGGTCCAAGGTATTTTTCTAGTAATTCATTAGCCGTGGATTGACTCTGGGATCAAGAGACCCTCCTGGTTTTCTCCTTATGATAATATATTTATTTATATGCCTGTAAATATAGTATGAATGAGCTCTATAAACTCTATTATAAATGTCCTTAATTGAAACAGGTTGTAATATTCCCCAATAAGCAAATTTAATTTAATGATATGCGTTAATGTTCTGAGCTAAATACTTAAACAATTACAATGTAGTATTTTAAAACTAAATTAAAATATATAACTCTGAAATTCCATTGGTTTTTTTTTTATTATTTTTTTTTTATGATTTTTAATAGCACTTTAAGGACCACTTGAACATAATGTTATATTATTCCTAATCTGTCTTCTATGGTAATTATAGTTATATTAATAGAAAAAAAGGAAGCCCCCTAAAATTAAATCCTGAATCCACTACTGGTCCAAATGGAAATCCTATTGAACCTCAATGGTACTGGCGATCTACGGGTGGAGGAGAGGGGAGGGAGTGAAAGAGCTTTCGGGCTGAAGTCTCTCCCTCCCCTCCCCCCCTTCATCACAAATAGGAAAATGTTTCGTTTTTTCATTGGTCTATATTTTTTACTTTAAGTATTTAAGCTAAATACGTGAAACAATCATAATATGTTATTTTTTTTTCAAATTAAATACATATACAATTACTAAGGCTAAAGAGCCGTGTCTTATGAAAAAAATATTTAAAAATTATCTCTAAAATTATTATTGTTCGTTTAGTTACTTCTTTTTTAATAGTTTTTTAAGAACCACTTCGTATAGGTAGTTAGTTACTTGTTTTTCTTTCTAAGTAGTTATCGTTATACATATATATATATTTTTTTTTATTTTTAGGAAATTCCTTTCTTGAGATATACTACAATCTGTCACACACACACACACACACACACACACATATATATATATATATATATATATATATATATATATATATATATATATAAAAGCTTTCGGGCTGAAGCGTCCTCCAAAATTAAATCCTGGATCCGTTACTGCTCTATGGTATAAGTTGCTGAAACGGACGAACCTCATAAAATCTTTTGAGAACTGAACGTATATTATACAAAATATTGCTCAGGAATTTATTTTAAAAATTTAAAATGTCAAGCAGTATGTAAGTCATAATAGTAATAATGCAAATAGCAGAGAATATTAAAGAGAATGTCCTAATCCAAATTTTATAGAAATAATTTTTTTTTTAATTTCTATTTTTTTTCACATTTCTAGTTTTATTTACTATGGTGTGAATGTGCTCTCAGAACTCTATTGTAAATGTCCTTTATTGAGACAGATTGTAATACTTATCAATAAACCAAAAAAAAAAAAAGTTTTATTCATAAGTTTTTTTTAATGAATTTTTTTTTCTATTTACAATTTAAATATATGCTATTAAGATAAAGAATAAATTATTGCCTATTGCATTAGAGAATAATTAATATTGTTTTATAATACATTATAAATATTACACTAAAAATTTAATACTTACAAATTATAAAACAATAGATGATTTTTTTTCTCAGTTTTTTTTTTATTAAATCTTAGTTTCATTTTTTCATATATATATACTTGAAAAACAGCTTTGTGATTATAAAATATAATTAAACTTTGACGGTTTATTCGATTCTTTGCAACGTCTCGTTTATTTGAGGCTCGGGTTAGGTTTATTTTTTAATAATAAAGTTTTCGCCTAATTAAAAAGAAAAATCCTTGTATTTTTTTATCATTAAATTTATTGTTCAGCTAAAAAAAAACTCCTTTCGTTGGACCTCTTTGTAAATGTGTGCAAAATGCATGGAATGTTCTAATTTATATGAAAAATGACAAAAGGTTGTTGAATCACACCTTTAATAATGTTTTACACAACAAAATCATCTATAATTATTTGAACATATGTCATATTACAACTATGTATATAAATATTCGTTATCAATCGTCTAATTAAATAGGTACAATTAAATATGTAAATATATTGACCATTTAGAAAATGTGACTAATTAAACATTTTAATGTGCAGTTTGGAAGTTCGATTCCCTGATTTGCTATATTATCTCAAAGAGGGAACGCTCACATTAAGGGCGACAGCCCGTCGAGTCAAGTCTAATCTATCAAGCTGACTGAATATCAGCAAAAGTGTGAGAGTTGTCATGAAGTTCATGACATGAACACATACTAAACGTTATTAGCTTCCAAAGTTTGTTTAAAAGATGAGAATTAATTGTTCACTAGATAAATACAACTTTTAAATAATTTGTATTTATTGTCAAAATGTATAGAAATATTCCTCCTCAAAGTTAATGTTAGCTTTATTAATCTGTATTAGGCAACATTAGCTCAGAATAAAAATATTTTTTCGTTTGTATATTTATAAATAATCAACAATGGAGGTGTTGCTTCTAGCGTATGAGTAAACTGAAAAGTTTTCCCAGTCAATATTTACTTTTACATTCCATACACAGCCTTTATAATTCTTTACATATTTATCAAAATTTGTCTTTCCCTTTACACAATGAGCTTCTCAAGTTGTTTTGACACCTTAAAATATTAACTCAGCTCTCTACCTACAGAAGTAAGCACGTACAGAGAAATAAATTATTTACATGCTGGAATATTTGGGTAGAGTGTTTTTCCAGCATTTCTATTACATAGTCTTCGTTCAGCTTTAAAACTACATCAATGAATCGCGAAAATAGTTATTCTTTTTTTCTTTCTTTTTTCACCCCCTTCCTGGCATTTTATTAAAATAGTTGTTCATCAATTATAAATAAAATAGTAACCCACTATGAGATGCCTGGGGATGCAAATGACATAGAAACGTTGGAACAAAGAGGCAATTTATCCCGTGCCTTCGACAACTACTAATAGTAGTACAATAACCAGCAATAACAAAAATTCTGTTATAAAAGAGAATAAATACAACATTGCACGGCTGCTCAACTGTGTTGAGTTGATAAATAACACAGCATACTCATCAATCAAAATATAATACTGTATATAAATATTAGAGAGAGTTAGGTCGGGCCATTGGAATACATATCAGACATACCAAAAACGGTTTACACAATCAAACAAAAGAAGTCCTATATCAATATATGTGGTGATGGAGGATTCCCAACGAGTCCAAAATAATTTTCTCTGTCATAGTCTGCATTAAAGTCATACTCTTCCAACACCGAGCCTCTGCAAGAAATTGCTTGTATTGAGAAGGATGCTTCCCCTGCTGCCGAATCATAGCCCTTTAACTAAGTATTCTCTCTCACCGAATTCATCTCTGTACTTTTCCCTCAGGTAAGGTATGCATTTCCTATAAATTTCTTCTTTCTCTGCCCATATCTTGACGTCATGATGGTTGGTTTCAAATATAATCGTGGGATTCACTATGAGTGCCTCCTTTCCCGTCGCATTGGACGCTGAGATTTCAATGATCCTTGTTGAGACATCTGTATCCAGACAGCAAACTCCGAGGAAACATTTATAGTTCTTTATTTCTAGGAATCCGGCTATACGATGTTTTATGTTATTGTGCCGGCGGGTGACTAGGAGCATGTTATGCGGACAATCGCCCAACACATGAGCTCGGGTTTCTAACACTCGTTTCTGTTAAACTTATGTAGATTAAGAGAATAAGATATAATGAGTAAATGTATCAATATAAACAAAATAGCGGCATGGATATATAAAAGAAAGCAACGGGGAAAAGGTAAAGACGAGTCTTGGACTAGCGCACTCAGTCTTGGTCATGGTATTGGCCATGCGCAAGAGTCTCGCAACAGTCTTGCAGTTACTTACTATCTTATTACTATCGAGATGTTACTGTAAGTTTTTAGATAAGAGAAACATAACTAAGCCCGAATGGAAAATTTGAGGAGTTAAATGCAAAAGTATATTGGTTATACCAATTATAAACATATAGTAACTAAGATTGTCAAGTATTAGTAACTATTTTGCCTTAAATTTTATTTAATAAATCGATTTTTTTTTCCCAGTCCTGGTCTTGGTCTTGCAACGGTTAGGAGGCATTGGTTTTTTTTTTTTTATCTTTGTCTATTTTGTTGCGTTGTTTCTTATTCAGTTTCAGTTTGTCCCTTTTTCTCGTTTCCTCTTGTCTCCGTTTGTACAATATATTTTTTCGTTTTGATGGCATTTTGTACTACAACATGCGATTCCAACAATCATGAAGCAACAATAATGTTCAAGAACAATGTGAAATTAAACAATACGAAGAAAAATTACTAAATTTTTTACTAAACTAAAATCGTATTTTTAAATTTAGTTATTTTCATTAATTTATCAAATTACATTGTTAAAATAAAATCTTAAACACAAACTCAGAGAAATACAAAAAGGCCCGGGTAAAAAAAAAAAATTATTTATTGATTGAATTTGTCTCTACCCGATAGGGTTATCGGTAAAACGAATACATCCTTCGCGCTATATATTTTTAAATATATACGTTTATTTTTAAATGTAAAAAAAACTAACAACATATTTACATACGTGAATAGATGTTTGGCATTTCGTAAAACTTTAATAATACAAACGAAAGTAAGGATGAAGTCACAGTGATGATCACTGGAACAATCAATATATTTTTAATCTGATTGAAATTTGTTTACAATCAGTTATAAACAAAATCAAAATGCTAATAACATAATTCTATACATGTATGAAATATTATTCATAAATATGTATACATTTTGTTTATTTGTAATAAGCCAAAAAATTTAAACAAATGAAAATCGGATAAGAGAATTAGGAAGTTAAAAGTAAACGTTTTTCTTAGTCGTTGATTTAAATTAGAGGTGACAATTATGTTGGAAAAAGCATTTGGATTAAATTATTGTTAATAACAACTGATTGAATTCATATATAACAAAAAATAAAATCCCTACCGGCGAATAAAACATTTAAACTTTTTAACGGAATGATCATTTTTTTACGTAAACCAATATGTTTTTTTACTAAAAAAACATATTGGTTTAAAAGGTTTGGTTAGTTATTTGATGTGATTTCAATTATAGTATTTATTTTAGGCTATATTAACCGGTTCCGTTTTGTTCGTCGTCGACTTATGATATTGTAATAATTTTTTATTGTTTGGTTAACCAAAATAATATAACTATTAGATAATAGTATAGTGTATTATTAACATTATGCTATACTATTAAGATCATACTATACTATTAATATGTTAATAATAATATTATCATGATATCATTTACACCATGTTATAATAATTAATTTAGAATGGCCAGCATAATAATTAAGTAAACCAAAAATTTAAATTCAAAATAAAATTGACAGTTCATCGTTGCGGGATTTACCGTTTGTTGAAATTGATTTATAATACGGACATTTTAAAACTGAAAAATTAATAAATATAAATCTTTCGAAGAATTGTATTATAAAAATTCAACTTAATAACTATTGAATAATACGTGGTCATCTTCACATGTTTATAAATTTTATTCAAGGATAGGAAAGGGTCTCGAAAATAATTTAATCACTAATATAAAATATATATTTGAAAATGTATGTATAGTTTTTAAATTAAAAGTTCAGAGGAAATTTGTGTCGTAAAGTTCTAGATTTGAAATAAAATTTTAACTATTATATATATATATATATATATATATATATATATATATATATATATATATATATATATATATATATATATATATATCAATTTTTAATAAAATAGTAACGTTAAATTATGAAAAAAACAGTGATCGATATTAGATTAGAGTTATAATTTATATTACATGAATTACTTCTTTCTAATGT
Source organism: Nezara viridula (assembly GCA_928085145.1). NCBI lineage: Eukaryota > Metazoa > Arthropoda > Insecta > Hemiptera > Pentatomidae > Nezara > Nezara viridula. The sequence goes on along the minus strand of OV725078.1, from coordinate 64,585,201 downwards.
TTGCTTACTTTGAGTAGATAAGAATAAAAGTCATTTTTAGATCGAATTTTTGGCGAAATCAGATGTTTTAAATAAAAATTTCAACTTAACTTAAAAAGTTCTAGTTCTAGTTCTAAGCTCTATTTCCGAAATAACAGATAAAAAATTGAAAATAAAGATTTGAGTCTTACCGAAACCGATTAAAAATAAAAGTTAAAATTTCAGTAATAATAAAAAGACACAATTTTATCACAACACTCCAAATTTATTTGTTTTTGTTACACCAACGTTTCAGCCCTTATGGCATTTTAAAGGGAAGAAACTTTTACAAACAAAACAATCACTACAGCCTAATTATACTTTCACATTAATTGTATTCATTTTATCCTTTGTATTGGGATACCAATTTTTAAAAAATTAAAGAGTTATGGACTGAATTGCCCTTGTCCACATAACTTAATTAATCAAATACTAAAACCTCCCTCTATAAGGTTATGTTTATTACATTTTAAACTGGCATTTTTATAATTAAAAATTACATTATTACACTATCTTTATGTATTGTTAAGCTAGTTAATATATATTATATTATAAATAATTACTATTTATTCTTAATTATTTAATTCTACTTATTTTAAAAAAATATATATTTTTATTTCTGAAATTCAATTCTACAATTAATGCTTAATACGTGATTTATATATATACACATACATATATACATATAAACAAAGATTAAATAAATTAAGTCCCCCTTTCCTCCCAAAAAATTAAATCCTTGATCCACTATTGCTGGAAAGCAATAGCTCATCATAGGCATAGAAAGAGATGGCTAGTTATTGTTACAAAAGATCTAGGAGGTCAATCCAGTCAACAGAAAAAAAATTGAAAATAGTTAAAAGTAAACAAAATAATTAAATAAGAAATCTTCATTGAGGAAGAATAAATTAAAATATCTAACCTTTAGTTACATATACCTCATTAATTGTACATATTGTTAAATATACTTCATTCGTTGTGTTTATATCACACAATAAGACTACCATTATTTGTTAAAGTTATCTAATTATTATCTAACTGCTAATGCAGTTATTTGATAATTATTATAAGTAAATATATCCCCGACACAGAATTAATTTTCAATTTTTCAATTAGGCATGGACATGCATGTATAACTTTCAAATTTATGTATAGCAAAGGCCTCAACAGTCATTTATGCAAAAGAAATCTGACCTGCCTGGTTTGTATTTGGGCAAAATGTTATATCATAGCTGTAACCAGATTGTATATAAGCGTGTGTACCTTTCTAGAAAATGCATGAAGGTATGCTGTATGTATTATGTAAATGAAGGAATTACTAGACGGATGGGTTCCTCTTGACTATTTCATAACAGTAATGGATGATTGGCTATCGAGAAGGATTTCGATAGCGGCTGGTGGGCTGTGTATGTAAGCAAATTGTCAAGTTTGCGAAACAAGTTGTCATTGAATTGACGAGTGATGTCACAAGAGGGATCTAATGGTCAGAGGGACCAAAGAAGGGAACGACCTGCGGCAAATATCAAAGCACTGGCTTAAACTCACTTCCCCTCCACCCCCTCCCCTCTAACGAGTGCCTTTAGTAATGAAGTGCCCGTAGTCAAACTATAGTAACTGTATAGTGAAATAAATAGGAGCCGGCACAGAATAAAAAAGACATATGAATTGTATTAAAAGGATGGGAGGCATTAAAAGAGAGAGGGGAGTGGGTGTAGTGGGAGGGGGGAAAGGGAGGGGGGAGATGAGGAGTGGGGATGAAATAGGACCTAGCAACAAGGGTGGGTAGGAGGGATAGCCAATGGGAAGCGAGATGTAGCCGCATTGATCCCGCCCCTTTCCTCAGTCGCTCCCAGCCTTCCGGCCAATCCTCTTCTCTATACTACTTACATACCTCCTTCATCCCACCGATTCTCCTCCCCAGAACGGACAGATAAAACTGGAAAATTTCATATTACAAAATTTTTCAATGGTCCTAAGTTCCTTATTGTACTAATATTCATCAAGTATCAATAATTTGTAGTGATTCAAACTCCAGTACTCTAACGATAATCCCGTTCCGCGTTTGAATGTTGGTGCACTAGTGGAATTTTTCTTTCATGATAGATACAAGTTTAGTGTGATCGGAAATATGCTTTTAATCTTTAACTAGGTATGATCTTTATAACAGTGCAGGTAGCTCATTTAAATTTGAATTAATCACACTATTTTTCGTAAATTTTATTTGCATTTTTAAATTCAGTAATAGTCAAATAACCTTATGTTTAATAATTGAATGCTGGTTAAATGTTTGATGTTTCGCAAAACGGGAATGATTCTGTAACTATGTAAAAACAAAACAAAAAAAAAAAAAAGTCAAACAATATTCCGATAAATTATTATAAATCGTTATGGTAACCAAACTTAGTACTTGAAACGAATATTATTTTAAAGGTAAAATATTAGTTTTATGCGTAAATGTAGTAACATAGTAGGGACTGATCAAGCCAATGTTTTAAATAATGAGGCAATCCCAATTCCTTAAATATTGGACGGACAGTAGTATTCAATATTTTCCATACAAGCCTGTACTAGTTTTGATAATTAAATGTAAGATGGCTCGGCAAGGGAGTTTGTCTAAAAAAGAATAAATTTTTTGTTTGAATGATCAAGGCAAACACAGTATGATTATATTAGGGATTAGAATTATTGGTTTCTCCTCATTTCAGATTTTAAAATACTATAAAAAAAATTAAATATGTAAATGGTATTAATTTTTTTTCATATTCAAGTAATAATAATAATAATAGTCTTGGTCTTACACTTTGCAAGACTTAGACCAAGACCGCTTAACTGTTGCAAGACCAAGACCAGGAATGGTAAAAACAAATCGATTTTTTAAATAAAAATTAAGGCAAAATAGTTACTAATACTTGACAATCTTGGTTAATATATGTTAATAATTGATATAACCAATATACTTTTGCATTTAACTCCTCTAATTTTTCATTCGGGCTTAGTTAGGTTTCTCGTATCTAAAAAATTACAGTAATATCTCTATAGTAATAAGCTAATGAGTAACTGCAAGACTCTTGCGCAAGACCAAGACCATAACCAAGACTGAGTCTGCAAGGCCAAGACTCGTCTCGGTCTCGCATTTAGAGAATACTAATAATCATTATCATTATTATATATATAAATTGACCTAAGTGTTTCTGGGCTCAAAACTATTCTTACAAATATATCTTAGTAGCTGACATTTAACAAAATTGTGTAACATTTAACATAGAAAACTTTTATTTGATATAAACGGATTTATAACGTTTATTTGAAACGGAAAGTAAAACAAAAATATATAGCGACTTTGAACCACCACAATTTAGTTTAGTGATACAATTTTTCATCGACGCTAGTAGACTTAAATTGAAAATTTTGAATAAAAAGAAATAAAATACAATTTAATTTTTTCTTGTAACAATGATCTTTAGGACAAGACAACCGGCTTAAAGTTTTAAATAAATAATAAAATAAAAAAAAATGGTTGAAAATAAATAATGAAATTGTTGCTATATTATTGAAAAATCTACGATGAATACATCATTGAGCAGAGGGAATATTTTACCTTCAAAATAAATTATTTATTAGCCAGTGTCAATATTATTAGAATAATAATCATTCTAAAACCAGAGATGGGCTATTTATGGAGTAGAAAACCTTAATACATGCAGAAAAAATTGTTTAAGTCAAGACAACAAAGTTTTGTTAAGACAACAATTTCCAAATATAGCTGGAGTCGCAGAATATCACACCAAATATCTCTTTAATTGGAGATTTACCATTATAGATAAAAAAAAAAAAAAAACTAAAATATCGGCTGATATAAAACATTTTCTTCTCCAAAATTAAAATAATATAATAAGTAAAAAGGTATAATAAGTAAATGGGTTAACTAATAAAAGCAAGAAGTATAAAAGAAGTTTTAGAGGAAGGAGATGGTCCGGGGTGGCAGTCATAGAGAGAATTAAATAGTGGAAAAACTATTTTATTTAAAGACAACGTTTCAACCCGACTTTGCAGGTTTTCTTCAGGGCTAGAACTGACAAGATACAAATCCTTACAAAGTATATAGATGTATGATTGCTGTCTTCATGACTGGACCATTTCATTCCTCTAAAATACCATTACTCTCAACCATTTAGTATTCAATAAAAGTTATTAGCTTTCATTTATTTTATTATTATTATAAAACATTTTTATCAAAAGATGATAAAATAAATAACTTTTTTTGCTTAAAAAGAAAATAAATAAGTAAAGCAAACATCCGACAATGTTCGGTTATAATTACTTTGAATTACTATATTTATTTTACCCATTGTATATATTTATATATGTATGTGTGTAGATATAATTACATACATCTATGATAATCGAATATTATAAATTTGTTTTATGTTTATAATTGTTCTTTTTCCAGTTATTAATTGTAAATAATAATTTTATAAATTTTAATTACATAAATTTTATGAAATATGGTATTAATTTATCAAAATAAAAATAATTTTCATCATTGATCCATTATCAAAACATTTAAATGTATGCGTTTATATCCCAGTATAAATAATTAAAATTCTTTTCGGTTGCGTTTAAATTTACTCATTCGGATGGTCATTTAGATGGATATTTATTTTTAAATATCAGGTATACAAGTTAGAAGCTGTACTAAGGTTAGGCAGTGCTAATGAATAATTATTAATATTTCACCGTTGCTATCTTTATTTATCACTAAATACACAGCCCCACATGTATGCGTTCAACTTAATGCATTCAACTTAATTTTAATTATTTCTTTTTTTATTAATACTTAAATAATTAAATGTTTATTAATTATAGTACTAGATCAACAAGCGGGGTTCTTCACCTACGATCTATACCGTGATATTAATAAAAATAAATTAATAAATAATTATCTCGTAAAATGGATGTTACAAGATTATAAAAATATATGTTGCCGCGTACCACTTCCACCTTTTCCACAACTAACTCATTTAATCATATTAGTGATAAAGATCTGACGTAATAAAACAATAAGAACTGAATATTTGTCTGAGAAAATAATAAATTTAATACGAACTTCGAATATCCAAAATCAAAAGCTTATAAATTTCGCATACAAATTTCAGCAATAAGATAAAATTTGTAACCGAAAATTCTGTGTGTCTATTATTAGTAAGAAATTTTAAAGAAGAGCAAGAATATTTTTTTTTTCTGTTTATATTACAAGATTTTCTTACTTTGATATTTATCTTGTCGTATTATTATTTGATATTATTAGTCGTATATTAATCTTGAATACACTCCTTGATATATATATATATATATATATATATATATTTTTTTTTTTTTTTTTTTTTTTTTTTTTTTTTTTTCAATCGTTTATTATGCATGCGTGTATTTAAGTATTTATTTTGTTGGGTTAGTTTATTTTTGTTTAGTTTAGTATCTTTTAGTTTGTATTTTTATTAATTGTGCATAATATGGATGAACTACTCCGTATCACTATTACTATTGTCCTTGAATGTGACAGATTGTAATATATTTCAATAAAAAAAAAATATTTATTATACACTTATAAGTTCGGTAACTCGTGTCTAGGAAAAAAGGAAAATAAGAATAACAAACCGTGGTTTGATGAAGATTGCTTAAACATGTGTGAAAAAAGAAAAGCCGCTAAATTAAAAGCTCTAAATAATCCTAGCGAAGACAATCTGGAATACTTCCGAATCTCAAAGAACGAAACGACAAAATTGCTCAAAAATAAAAAAAAGGAGTATCTTAAAAATAAAATAATTGAAATAGAAACTAATAGAATCGAAAATAACGTAAGAGACATGTACAAAGGTATAAACAGATCACGTAAATATGTAGGGCCCGTAACGTCTGGAATTAGGGATGATAATAACAATATTCTGACCGATCCGGTTGACATATTGAATAAGTTTAAGGACCACTTTGACAATATATTAAATACGGGAAATTATGATCTGTGTCCTCCTTCTGAGTACCAGAGTGCTGAACCGTTAATAGAAGGACCAAGTAAAGAGGAAGTTGAAGTAGCTATCGGAAAATTAAAATCATATAAAGCAGCGGGAATCGATAATATTCCTACTGAACTAATTAAGGCATGCGGGGAAGCTGGAGTTTCTAAAATACATCGGGTGGGTAAAAAGATCTGGGTGAACGAGAAATTACCTGAAGAATGGAAAGAATCTATTCTTATTCCGATTCACAAAAAGGGTCCGAGGACGGATTGTAATAACTATCGAGGAATTTCACTCCTTCCGGTATGTTATAAAATATTCACTTTAATCTTAACCAGTCGAATCACGGAATACGCCGAGGAAATTATCGGAGACTACCAATGCGGATTTAGACGGAATCGTTCGACTATTGATCAAATATTTTCTTTACGGCAAATATTAGAGAAAAAATTGGAGTATAACGGTATTGTTCACCAGCTGTATATAGATTTTAAAAAGGCTTACGATTCTATTGACCGCCAGAAACTGTATAATATTCTAATCGAGCAGGGGATTCCAAAAAAACTAGTAAATCTAGTCAGGATGTGCTTGACGGAGACACTCAATAAAGTTAGAATCGGTAATAATTTGTCCGAAAAATTTGAGGTTCGTTCGGGCTTAAAACAGGGGGATTCTCTTTCGCCTGTCCTGTTCAATTTGGCATTAGAACATGCCATTAGGGAGGTAATGCGAACCGAGAAAGGGTTGGATCTGGGCGGGACAACATCCGTGCTGGGCTATGCTGATGATCTGGTACTGTTAAGCGAAGACGTTGAAACTATAAAACTAAATACGACAACGTTAATGAAAGCCGGTAAAGAACTAGGACTCGAAATAAACGTGGATAAAACAAAATATATGGTTAGCTGCAAAAATGGCGATACTACTGGTGATATCGATATAGATGGTAATATGTTTGAACGGGTAGATAAATTTAGGTATCTAGGTTCTACGATAACTAGAAAACACGAAATTGAAGAAGAGATTAAGATTAGACTGAAGGCGGGGAATGCTTGTTATTTTTTTGTGACAAAACTACTTAGTTCGCGCCTCTTGTCCCGAAACTTAAAAATTAGAATCTATAAAACAATTATCTTGCCTACAGTTCTTTATGGATGCGAAACTTGGCCGCTTACATTAAGGGATGAGCAGCGTCTTAAGGTTTTTGAAAATAAAGTATTGCGTAGAATATTCGGACCGAAGAAGGATGAGTTAACCGGAGAGTTCAGACGGTTACACAACGCCGAATTGCGTGAGCTGTATCCGGGTAATATAATTGAGGTAATTTCATCGCGGCGAATCAAATGGGCTTGTAAAGTTGTTGGGCTTAGTAACGAGAGAATTCCTAAAAGGTTAATATTTGCTGTGCCGAATGGTAAGCGTCCGAGGGGTAGACCGAAGCGAAGGTGGGAAGATTGCATTAAAGCCGATCTGAAGGGACTGGGTTTGGACGGCGAACGGTGGAGGGAGGTGTGTAACAAGCGATTGGTGGTGTCGGCATCGAACCTTCGGGTTCGCTAAGCCTTATTATTATTATTATTATTAACACTTATAAGTATTTATTTAAAACTATTAAATAACTGGTGTACATATTTTTGTTATTGCTAAGATGTTTTGCTTCAAAAATTAATTTAACTTTTCTGTTCTGTCTTACTTCTTTATTAATTTTTTATTTTATTCTTTTTTTTTTTATAGAAAATATATTGCTGTATCATTGCCCATCAGTTTCTTCAATATAACTTTTATAACTATTTACGTACTCATATTTATGTCGTATATTTCCAAAGTGAACCCTAACGTTTTTATGGAAATTGAGATAAGTATCGATTTACTTGTAAAAACATATAATGAATCCGATTTGCAGTTTGTTTTTTTTCCTTAAATGAACCTAAATGTAAAAAAAAAAAAAAAGTAGTGTACAAATAAGCATATTTCCGAAACCGTAATTTTTTTTTTTTCAAGGAATGTAATGTAACATTAATTTCTTAAGTATTAATAAAAAAATAATCCATCAAAAGTTCTTTTAACCATTTTGTTTCACTAAAAATTAAATATGAATTAATTTTATAGAGCCATTATTATAAACAAAAAGTTAATTTTTTTATAATCCTATTTTTATAATTTCTCCCTTCCCTGAATCCTATGACATTTTTTCTCTTCAAAATGGATATAAATATTTTTTTGTTCAAAAACGGGTCTTGAAGTTTCTTTCTATCTAAAATGATACCTATTTAAGTTTCAATATTTTTTAATTACTACTGAAATAGTCGGAGATTTTCGGAAATATTTGCTGCAAACAAATAATTCCTTAATTTATTATTTACAAAATATTGGTTTTGATATTATTATTGGAATATAATATATATAGTTCTTCCCGTTTCCTAAAAAAAATCAATTATGATTAGAGTTCATTTTGGAAATAAACGACTCATTTATTGCTTGAATATAATTATTAATTTCTTATAATATGTTTTATGGCCAGAATTTGTGTTTGTTTGTCTGTACACCATTGTTATTCGTAAGCGATTTTGTCCCTGAATAAATTTGACTTTTTTATTATATTCTATTTTTTTCGGTTTTCATTCATTATTATTTTTTATTATTAATAAATCATTATTTACAAACAATTTTAAGCTTGATGGAGTCAAATTTTCTTCTACCATAATTCGTATTTTATACCATAATTGTCACAGATTGTTTAGTAATGGTTTACTTCATGTATAAAATGCAAACATGTTACATTTAATTATAATTTTTAAAAATATATATTTATTGGTGTATTACAAAGAATGTTATTGTCTACTCCTCTGCTTGCTTTGTCTAGTAACCTCAGTTTACATGCTATTCATTAAATGTTTACAATACCTCTTGTTACAACTTCTATGCTGTGTGTTATCCATGTTTACTATAATCGGTGACATATATCTTTGAAGATAATATGTATTCCGTATCTATAAAAGCCCTCACTATTTATATGTTATGGAGATGAAGCTGTGTTATCCCGGCTGGAAGTTATTGCTGGAGGGAGAGACCGCCTCAAGCGATAAACTCCAGTCAACAACCTACCAGCCATATTAGCCCCTCCCCTAAGTCAAAGCTCAAAGAGTACTTCCAATTAATTCCTACCCCTCCCCCCCTTCTTCCCCCTAAACGAGCATTTTTGATCGTTTGTTGGCGAATTAGGCCCGTAATATAGATATTTAACCCTAAGCCGTTCGTCACGTAGATATTAAACGTCAATGTCGAATAATAATTATATTTATATCCTTGAAACAATAAATTGTTAAAGAAGTAATGGTATGAATGTTATTACAATACAAAGCAGGGAGGTCTCCTAACGGGAGAAAATTGTTGTTTACAATTGAGTCGCAATAACGATTAATTATCTTGATGATCGATATTTTCATAAAATCTAGATAAGTATTAATTTTCACGCAAAAACTTCCAATGAATGAGATGTTGCTATTATTTTTTTTTTCAAAAACGAATCTCAATGTTTAAAAAAATTGGTGTGAAATTGAATTCATTTCCGAAACCCGTCTTCTTTTGTTTCCAAGGAATTTAATAAAAAAATCAATTCGTAAGTATTATTAAAAATATGATTCCTCAAAAGCTTTTTTAACCGTTTTATTCAATTGAAAATTAAAAATGAATTAATTATATTATACCGTTATTTGGGTCTTTTTTACTTTGCTACCGCAAATCACTTCTCAATAAAAGCTTGTGATTTCTTTGGCACTGTTTACATACTTGTTAATAACTATCGTTACGCAGTTTCTACCTCAAATAAAGGAATAATATAAAACACTTCATTAGGTCCTTTCTATAACATTTTCTTGACTTATGCACTATCCCTTCTTCTTGGGTTAATTGAAGCAAGTTTTCTTCACTCCGGAATGTAGCAGATAATTACAAAAGATTCATTTCTTTTTTTTTTAGTATCTAAGTACCTCATAACATAAAAAATGAATATGCCCATCGGTAACGGTTAAAAATAATTTAAACTAAAATCATATGTTTTTATTTAAAATTGATCTGCGGTAGCGAAGTAAAAAATACTCCGTTATTTTAAACAAAACGTTAATTTTTTGTAGTAGCACTCTCGCTCAATCTCCACTCAGTGACGCGGTTGAGAGAGAAGTGCAGGGATCTCCTGAAGTCATGATTTTCCCTCCACAGTTGGTCTTTTTATAGTGAATACTATGTAGTTTCCCTCAAATTGTACCTTTTTTTCTCTCCTATCAACCATTTTTTATTATTATTTTTTTTTTTAACAGGTCTTGAAGTTAAATTCTTTGCTTAAGCGCCCATATTCAATATTTTGTATAACTATTGAATTAATCAGTGATTTTTGGAAAGACGTAACAACAAATGAAGAGTTACTCATTTATTTTTTAAAATATATTGGTTCTGGGATAGAATATTTTTTTTTGTGTTTCCTGTAAAACTTTTAATGATATTAACAGTGTACTCTATTATTATAAATTATCAAATTGTGTACTTATTTCTTTCTAATATATCTGATGTTTAAAACATTTTTCTACTACACACACACAAACATATATATATATATACACACATAACTTCATGACCTATTATCCGATTATAATTCATATCTTAAGTTATATATATATATATATATATATATATATATATATATATATATATATATATATATATATATATATATAACTTTAAAGTCTGTACACCATTTATATATATATATATATATATAACTTTAAAGTCTGTACACCATTTATATATATATATATATATATATAAGATAAAGACCGGAGACCGGCGATATCAGCCTTAATACCGTCCTGAATGTAAATAAACATATGAAATGTATATAAGGAGGATTACTAAAGGAATAAATCAGTATCTTTTCTGAAACCGTGAGTGTTGCATTTCAAGCCCTTTCCTTTCTTTTTTTTTATTGTTAGAGTCCGCCGACGCTTAACTGGTGCCGAAACCCGGGACTACGACAGGAGAACAGAGAAGTAATTTTTTTTTAAAGTCATTTTTTTTCTCTTGGTTTTTTTTTCTTCTCCTAGTCATAAGGAAAGAGTGAAATGCCAACAGAGGGCTTAATCAGGCCGGGAGTGTTGAGCGCCCCGGAAATCCCTCAACCTCAAGAAATTCCGCAGATACCTCAGATCGCGCAGGCCCCTCAGGTGCCTCAGATACCTCAAATACCTCAGGTACCGCAGATTCCGCAGATCCAGGAGATCCCTCCCTTACCGAGGGACACATTGGCAGAAGCGCACGCTAACGCGCTGGAATGGATGAAAATAAGAGCGGCGACCACGCAGGACCTTCGAAGAGCCATTGCGGACCTGGAACGCTTCGGTGGCGAGGTAGGTGAGCTCAACCATTTCCTGAAAGGCGGAGACCGCCTCATGTCTAGAATAGAGGTAAAGGTGGCGGAGGACCTGGTAAACCTAGGGGACGCGGAAGCGTTGAAAGCGGCTCTGGTGTGCCGAGTAAGGAGGAGCATCCTGAACCAAATTCAGGCGGATGAGGAGACACCATGGCCGGTGATTAAGGAGCGACTGAAGAAGGCCTTCGGAGGAGGCAGATGGACGCCGGAGGAAGACATCTTCCAAATGTTTAGGGAGCGCCGGTCCCAACGTCAGACGAGGGGCCAGTATGCGGGGGTACTAGTGGCAAAGTACAACCGCATAACGGAGAAAATGCGCGAAACAATGAGTGTGGGAGAGGTGGAAGCCAGGATGGAGTTCCTCTCGACGATACTCAAGGTCCAGTTGGCGAAGGAAACGGGAAGGAGAGACGGATTGCCCAGGGAGAGATCATTCCTCGAGTGTGCCCAGGAAATGATCGACCTAAGCGCAAGGGAAGAAGAGACTCGGATGGACGTGGAAGAACCAGGGTGGATCCGGGTGAATGACAGACGACCCCGGACAGCCCCGATGGGTTGGAAGAGGAGAGAAACGGTACAGCCGAGCGGAGAAAAGGTCAGGATGGGTGAAAAAAGATCCGGACAAGTGAGGCCGAGGAATGGACCCCGCAGGGAAGACAGGAAATGTCATGGGTGCGGAAAGCCAGGACATTTAGTTGCACAATGTCCGCGCACTAGATGTTTCGAGTGCGGTACCGAAGGGCATATTGCTAGGCAGTGCCCGTACATATTCCGGAGGAGAGAAAGAACTCAAGACGAGCCCATGGAAGTAAACACGCAGAAGCTGACAAGACGGGCTAGGATACAGCGGAAGGACGGATCTTCGGGAGAGGCAACCGAGGAGTCGGGAACTTCGGGGACAGAGACGGACGAACCAGGTAGCAGTGGAGGCGAAGGAGGCAGGAGCAGCCAACGGACCGAGCAGCGACGAACGGCGGCGGGGAGGAGGAAGCTGGGCGGCATCTGAGGAGTGTGGCAGCAGAGAGGCGACCGCACAGCAACATGCAACAACATCCGAGGTAAGCCATGCTGGTTGCCAATTATCGAGGTAGACGGGGGAGTAAAGTGCCTCGTGGATACCGGGAGCTCGAGCACTATTATGACCAGAGGGGCGTTAGGGAAAGTGTGCGGGAGTGAGAGGGCACTCCGGATCCAAAAATGCGATTGCCAACTAATCACTCTGGGTGGCCCCTGTAGCGTAGAGGGGGAAGCGACAATAAGACTTGATCGGTGGGCAGGAAAAGAGGGCGAACTGAAGGTACACGTAGTAAAAAACATGACTCGGGAATACCAGGTCATAGTGGGGTGCGATTTGTTGGGGCAGGTAGGGGCGAGCATTAGGAATCGTAGAGGAGCCTGGAGTGTTAGGTTGGGAAAGAAGAAGTTCGGATGTATAGGGGTCGCGAGAGAAAGAAGGGTGCGGATAGGGGCGGTGAACAGAGTGGAGGACTGGAGGAAGTTGCTACAGGAGGAGTTTAGGGACATTTTCTTCAGGGAAGGTGAGGTATTAGGGGTAACAGGGAGGACGGTGCATGAAATCCCACTGAAGCAGGATAGGGTAACTTACGTGAAAGAGAGAAGATACCCGCAGGCGTTGAGGCAGCATATTCGAGAGGAGCTAGATAGTCTAAAAGAACAAGGGATCATAGTTGATAGCACCTCACCATTCAATAGTCCCCTGTGGGCGGTGAAGAAGAAGGCAGCACCGGGGGATAATAAGGAAAAATACAGGGTGGTAGTAGACTATCGTAAATTGAACGATAACACGGTAGACGAGAAGTACCCGATCCCCAGATTCGAAGATATACTGGATAGGTTGAGTGGAGCCGTGGTCTTTAGCACGTTGGACCTTAAGGCGGGATATCACCAAATACGGATGCACCCGGAAGACCAACACAAAACAGCGTTCACATTCGAAAGGGGGCATTATGAATTCACAAGAATGCCGTTTGGTCTGAAGAATGCGCCCATAACATTTCAGCGTCTGATGGACGAATTTTTGAGGGGTATCGATGACTCGGTATGTCAGGTATATATGGATGACCTGCTGATTTTTAGCAGAACGGAAACCGAACACGTGGGACATCTGAGGTCAGTATTCGAGAGGCTCCGGAAATTCGGGCTGAAATTATCAAGCGAGAAGTCTCTGCTGGGACAAACGCGGATTAATTTTTTAGGCCACACTATCTCTAGCGAGGGGGTCAGACCGGATGCGGCAAAGGTGGAGGCGATCACAAGGATGGCGGTACCACGGGACGTGAAGGGGATCCGTAGGCTTCTTGGGACGCTGAACTACTACCGGAGATTCGTACCTGAGATGGCAGAGTATTTGGTACCCATTAACAATTTGCTGAAGAAAGGCGCGAAGATTGTGGTGACACCAGAGATGGAGAATAATATCCGAAAATGTATGAATAGGTTGCTGACAGAGCCGGTGTTAGCGTTCCCGGATTTTGAGAAGCTCTTTAATATAACCACCGATGCGAGCGAATACGCGTTAGGGGCCGTTTTGTCCCAGGGGGGAGTGAGGGTGAACGACCGATAGCATACGCGAGCCGTCGGCTTACGGGTGCGGAATCGCGATACAGCGCTTTGGAGAGGGAGCTACTCGCGATAGTGTGGGCTATCGACCATTTCAGGCCATACGTATTTGGGAGGAAGTTTCGAGTCCACACCGACCACAAACCCCTGCAGTGGGTAGGGAAACTTAAAGAAACCTCAGCTAGGGTCACGCGATGGAAGGAAGTCCTTAGTCAATACAATATAGAGGTGGTGTATAAGCCGGGAAAGGAGAACGTGGTGGCGGACTGGCTCTCGAGGGCCATCATGATCAACGCGGTAGAAGAGGACGGGGGAGGACCATCGCGAGACGTGCGCCAATTCTTGAGTGAATGGACTCCCGACGGCGAAGGAGCGGAGGATATCGTCGGTATAGATGACAGGGGAGAGTCCCCGGAAGAGGAGAGCTCAGCGGAGGAAAGAGCAGTGGAAATGGAGGAGATAGACGACATCATCAATGACAAGCATCGTCAGGTAATCTGGAAAACGAGAGTAGCAGGGATGATGAAAATAGATTATCGAAGATATGGGAAAAGCAAGATTCGCGTCATCTGGTCGCAACCCGGGGTGAGTGAAGAGCAAATTTGTACGGCACTGAAGGACGCCACGGAACCTGGAAAGACGCACCATCTTTATGTGGGGAATAACACGGTATGGGATAAAATAAAGCGGATGTGGAGATCCGAGCGAATTGGTGTGGACAGAACACTCATCCGTTGTAAGTACGCAGTGGAAACTATACAGGATGAGGAACAGCAACAGGCAGTCACATTAGCTTATCACCAGGGGAAAACCAACCACCGAGGCGTGAACGAGACACTGCAGGCATTACGTCGAAAGTATTTCTGGTGGGGCATGAAAAAATCCATCCAAGAGGTCATAGGGAAATGCGAGGTGTGTATGCGCACGAAATATGATCGACACCCCCCCAGAGGGATTCAGGAAGAGACACCGACGGGGAATATGCCACTACAGGACCTCCAGATTGATACATTTACCTGGAGAGGGTTCAAGTGGGTCACGGTCATCGACGTCTTTAGCAAGGTAGCTATGGCACACCAGGTCATGGACAAGTCTGCCAACGCAGTTGCGGAAGCCCTACAAACCTGGGTGCAGTTCTACGGGGTCCCCGAGAGGATCACATCGGACGGTGGTAGGGAGTTTGACAATGCCGCGATTAGGGAGGAGGTGAAACGACTAGGGATTCGTTGGCATTATAACACCCCGGGACATCCTAAGGGTAGAGGCGGCATTGAGCGGTTGCACAGCACGCTGAGTGATCACATCCGGGTGTATCAGGGGGAAAAAGGGTTGGAGCCGGATGTTGCAATGAAGAAAGCGGTAACAGCCTACAACCACTCGATTCACTCCGTCACGGGATTTTCGCCCGTGGAAGTACTATTCGGGATGCGCAGGCCAAGGCGAGATTGCGGGGAAACAACGGTTAATGAACCATTAGTCGAGCAAATCCAGAGCAATAGGGTGGAGATGGAAAAGACGTGGGGAAGAGTAACGGCGAAAATTAAGCGGGAAAAGGAGAAGCGGGTAGAGAGGCAGAATGTTCGCGTACGTGACCAAATGGGTGATCTAAAGATCGGGACAATAGTGTACCGTAGAGTAGGGACCAACAGAGGGAAACAATTGTTACGATACGAGGGTCCATTCAGAGTGATTGCTATTAGGGAGCATAATCTACTAACGATCGAAAGCGTTAATGAACCTAGAAAGAGGAGAACGGTTCACATTGAACAATTGAAGCTCCCAATGATAGAACCGGAACATAAACTAACGGATTCGTAGTACCCTCACCACGTTATAACAAATATGTTTTTTTTGGTTGTCTAAGCAAAAATATGGTGTATTTTTTTTTTATGTGTAAATAGAATCATAGCAATACAGTAGAGGAAAGTGTATTATTTTTTTTTTCTTCTCTGTTTTTTTTAGGATTTTAAGAGTTCTGTTTTTGGAAGCAAGTGTTGTGTTTAGTTTTTTTTTTATTTCTTTGTATTATTGTATGTCTCGAGTGAGTTTTACTTTCTTTCAACTTTATACTTGTAAAAACAATTGTAAGGTGTTAAGACTGATAGTCGTTAGCTCCGATCTAGGAATATCTAAGTTTCCGAAAAATCCTATTCGTAAACTGGTGGGGGGGAGATAAAGACCGGAGACCGGCGATATCAGCCTTAATACCGTCCTGAATGTAAATAAACATATGAAATGTATATAAGGAGGATTACTAAAGGAATAAATCAGTATCTTTTCTGAAACCGTGAGTGTTGCATTTCAAGCCCTTTCCTTTCTTTTTTTTTATTGTTAGAGTCCGCCGACGCTTAACTTATATATATATATATATATATATAGTTACGTTAAATAAATAAATATTGGGCTTGCAGATGTTATTTCTCTAGAATGAATTGTTTAGTTTTATATTTCATGTATATGAGAAGCAACAAATGTTTTTAAAATAAATACTTTTTAAAAACTAAAGTTCTTGTTGAAATTGAACAGGAAAGCAATCGAAAATAAAAATTTCTGACATATCAGGAATAAGACTTTTGGAACTGGCACTTTTCCGAATGGGACTTTTCTATAAAAGTTGTTATAGAGCTGTTATTTTCAAATATTTATATAGAACGTTTAAAAAACTTTTTATAGTACGTTTATTTAAATGTTGAAGAGAAGTTGGTTGGGGATGTTTAGCCACAAGTATCAAAGTTATATTTATTTTTGTTTTTGCCAACGTTTTGACCCAAGATTCTCAGGCCATCATCAGGGCTAAGAAAAGACAATATAATAATAGTTATGAGGAACTAGTAAACGGTAAAAAATAATAATATCTAGGTAAAAGGTATAGTCTAATAACATGAAGGTAGAAAAAACTTAACATTAACAAATATGTGAAAATGCAGATATATGATATATAAATAAAGAAAATATAAAATAACGCTAACAAAGTTAGGAACTGGTGAACTACATTAAAACGATAATAGAGTTAGGAACTTACGAAATATACAATAATAAAATAACGGTAAAAACATAACGAAATTAGCAAAGAAATGAATTAATAAAGAAATAAAAAACGTATGCGTTTGATATAAAGTAAATTGGGTGACGATTAAAGTTGAAGTCTTAGTATGTTAAAAGGAAGTGAGATAGACATAAAATAAAATTTAAACAGAGAAAAGAAATATGAAATTATATAAAGAAAATGATTTATGTAAATAGAAAAATTAGGGTGAAGTAAAATCTTTATGAACATCCTGACCATATTGCAGAGAATTGCTAAGTTAAAATTATGTAGATTAAGAAAATAAGATGTAATGAGTAAATGTAACAATATAAACAAAATAGTTGCATGGATACATAAAAGAAAGTAACGGGGAAAAGATAAATTAGGAGTAAAGGAAACTAAAAGATAAAAGGATGACCAACAGTGTTGCACAAATGCGAGACCAAGACTCGTCTTGGTCTTGCACAAGAGTCTCGCAACAGTATTACAGTTACCTATTAGCTTATTATTATAAAGATATTACTGTAATTATTCAGGCAGGACAAATATAACTAAGCACAAATGAAAAATTGGAAGAGTTAAAAACCAGTGGGAATAATTTACTGGCTTACTTTGTTACGGTCAAAAGAAATACGTGAACCAAATTTAGATATTTATTTAAATGTTCTGTTAAAGTTATTGATTTCGCCAATATTAAATATAATGAGACAATTCATTTGCACTATTATCAATAAATTATAACTTATTCAATCAATCAAAATATTTATGATTATTCAATTTAATATCTTGTTGATTGAATTGAACATGGTTCAAAACTATTTGTTTAACCGTAAGACAAAGTTGCCAATAGTTTTTATTTAAGACAGAAAACTATACCGTACCTTAAGCTCCTGATTTCAAACTTTTCTTTCTCCTATGTAACTCGGAGATTTCCCAATATCATCCATATATTTATTATATAAGCTTTCGGAGATTCTGAGTACTGTTTTTATAAAATGTTTCATATTACATACTCAGTGATGTATAATGGGATATCTACTGTACATTATTATTGATATTGACATACTGACATACATACTACTGTGGATATTAATTGAGATATACTTGTATTACTCCTGGTACATATTTATTGATTGCGTGACAATGTGGGTTGTTGACGAAATGAACTATTGCTGAGTTGTTTCGAACTAATTTAAAATTCATGAATTTATAAAGAGAACCACTATGGGGGTTTCAAAAGCTCGCAGAATAATTCACCAAACAATTACACAACTTATTCATGCTCCTCATACTACACCTCCTGTGTTGCCTGTATTGATGACAAACTATTATTAAAAAAAAAAATATATTTTCAATTTTTTTGTCATTTTTTTTTTGTAAGGACAGTGATCCGCCCCGTGCACTAAATATTCTAAATACATCAATAATAATTAATATAAAAGTTGTAATCTATAAATTGACCAGATAGATTGTGCATACAGATTGATTGAACTTTTCATTTTTTTTTTAATAATTGGGTGTAATACTCAAATTATAGTCCATTGTTATCTACGGTCATTAGCCGTATGCTAGCCAATTGCTCCATCCCAAACTGACACCATTCTTTGGGATGGCCGTCAAAGAACTCTTGGACCGCAATTTCAACTTCCGCAAAATCATCAAATTTTTTCCCTTGAAGAAAATGTGCCATGGATCTAAATAATTAGTAATCCGATGGTGCGAGATCTGGACTATATGGAGGATGAGGAGGCTTACACACAAGGTTTTCTCAATAAAGTTTTACAAATTTCTAACATCTTAGCTGATTGGTGAGGAGTAAGTTCGTGAGGGACCAGTCTACTGTTCTTTTCCTCCTTTCTTTGATGGAGATTAGATGGCGAGTAACAGTATCTTTTGAACACCACACTCCCTGGCAAGTTCGCGTGTGCTTGTGGACGAATTTGACTCAACAGCTTCCTGCGAACCTCATGAATGCCCATTAATGGTCATCCGGAGCCCTTCTTCCTTTCCAACGTCGTGCCTCCACTGATAATTTTTTCAAACCAACGCCGCGTTGTGCGCTGGTCAAGGACACCTTCCCCTTCATATATAATAATACCACGAGCTGCTTCAGCGGCTGTGAACTTTGTTTTCCAGAAATTTTGTAGGAAACTGTCATGTTTCTTCTTAGAAACAAATAACTGAACTAAGGCTTTTTTTGAAGAAGTCGAATGGAATTAAACAAGTTTAGATAATGCTCTAAAAGGATTATTAAGTATTGGTATGTATTAAATTAAAATGTTTACAGTCCTTTGAAATCTTGAATTCGATAAAACGGTATTTTTTTGTTTACTTCGTATTTATAACTCTCAATTTGTAGTGTTATTATTTATTATTTTTGTGTATACGTTTCAGAGATACTTTGTTCCTCTTCAGCGTATAATTATCCAAAGTAATGGGTATGTCTTTGTAATAAGCTTGTTCAAAAATCAAACACTCAACTTTTTTTCTTTTTCATCAAACACACAAGTTGAGTGTTTGATCTTTGACCAAGCTTATTACTATTAAAAAAAAGAAGAAGAAAAAAAAAGAAAAACTGTACCACTACAACTCGTGAAGGGCGTTGGGTTCAGCACTATTTAGCGAAAGCACTGTTTCTTGGTCTACGGTTGTGCAATGAGGTGATTTGACTGATATCACACTCAACCACCAGGTTTTCCCCTTAATCAATTATTTTAATTAATGGTGTCCACTTTATAGAGGCTGGGTGTGCCCCAGGAGGGTCTACCAAACCAGGGTCGCCCCACGGCCAATGAAAAAGAATAAATAATTTTTCTGCCGTGAGCCGGGATTCAATCCTGAAACCTTTATCATTGGAAGCTCAGTACACTACCACTGAGCTACCCCATTCTCTATTACTATTTAAGCTTACTAATATTTAATTTACTAGCTTATTACTATTTAAGCGTATGTGTACCTATATAGTACTCCCAAAGTAGGTTAGATGGTCGACAGATAATTTGTATATCAAGTGAATTGGGTTAGAAAAGTGTTATATGCTAGTTTCAACTTTTTTTTTTCACCCCGCTAATTTAGAATACAATTATAAAATGTTCAAAATAAGAACATGAGAAAAAAAATTTGAAAACACCCTTAAAACGAGTTAATATTTTTTATTTATTTATTCAGAAATATAACATTCTGTTTCCAACACGGACAATGATTATAGTGAGGTAAGAACACATTCCCACGATATATACAGGAAACATAAAATAAACAGACGCAAACGAACAACAAAATATAATAAAAGATTATATATAATAAATACAAATAAAATAAGTTAAAGATAGGTAAATTAAAAAAACATAGACAAACCTAAACACAATACACAATATCAGGCTAGGGAACTCAAAGCCAGGCTTATCACCCAGACTATAGGAGAAAAAACAAGACTATAGGAGATCCCTGTGCAACTCATTCAACCGCGTCGTTGGTGCTAAAGCCAATGAGGATTGAGTGAGAGCGCTTAGGCACATACACACTCATGTCTTGAGTGGAGAATCTGGCCATTACCAAAACTCCAATATATACATACTACAAATGGTCGCGGGGCCATTTCCGTTTAACCTTCTTGAAAGATTTTAGGGATGGATGGTTGTAGATAGGGGTTCTGCAAGGGGGGTTGAATGATATCTAAGATTCTGGTGAAATTTGGAGATTTTTTTCGGAATGAGGGCTAGGACAAATGGGATGTTGAGGCAGTGCTGTAAGGTTTTGTTTGTTGTATAAAACGGAGCATCGACTATTGTTCGGAGGACTTTGGACTGAAAGAATTGGATGTGTTTGATGATAGAAAAATTTGCTGTCCCTTCATAGTTCAAGTCCGTAGGCCTAAATTGGTATCAGGATTGTCTTATAAGTACAACTAAATTGTAAATACTGTAATCTGTATATTGTAAATTTGGCCGTATCGCCTGTTAACTATTTGTCTTTTGAGTCTAGTATGTGGGTTCCACGTTAGTATTCTGTCTGAAAGGAAACCAAGATACCGGACTGTGTATGCAAAAACGAGTTAATATTAAAGATTAGAAATGTATGAAATGAAGATGAAAATTAAATGCTTATGGATTTAATGTATTGTACATTATATTACGTTTTTTGTTCCACGCAGGGCGACAGACCGCTCTATGTGTTAACACTGTATTAGTATTGGCCCATGCGACCTGTTAATAATGAATGAACTGTTTTTAAAAAAGGCCAGCGGCTGGGAACTCATTAAATATTAAAGCACTTAATGTTTATACAGCAGTAGCTCACGCCAATTCCTCTGATTTTTATAGGGTCAGAAGTTTTGCCCATCAAAAATTGTTGGATACTATAGGACAGCTTCTGAATTAATCACGAACTCTATCGTTACTTCGGGCAAGCATGGGCGACTCCTGTATTATCGAAGGAAGTAAATTCCTGGAGTTTTGAGAGAGCGATTAGGCAACACGCGAAGCCGACATAATGTTGCTGACAACCAATCTTCCTAACCATTTCAGTTATATCGATCAGGTGCTCTTGAATATTAATCATTAAAGTAAATAATAGATATGGTTCGATACAAATTTCTTTTTGACAAAAAAATAGAAACAAAAAATGATAATGACCACACGATAGAAGTGAAAACATCAACAATCCGAGATTAATAATATGAAATATAATTATTTTTATTCTATATGCTATAAAGTAATAACAGTTTACATACTATCATACTCTAAAAATTAAATAATAGGTTTATGATAACTAAAATATCCGTTGAATACTTTTGATTGAAATCTATTTGATAAATTGCATTGTACTTTCATTTAAATCATTCCACATATCCAATTCTAATGTTGATTTTAAAAAATCAACTAAAAGCCTTTCCGATTTGGCTATAAAATTTTTCATTGTAGCTCATAACAAAAAGGATGATATAATGAAAATTTCACTAGCTTACAATATGGAGGTCCGTCTTTAGTTTTTGTAATATTTTAATCAGAAGTAAAGATTATTCTGCGTATTAAAAGTACTGCGTAAACTTCTCTTTTTTTTACCTGATTAAATGGTTTTGTTCTAAAGCTCCCCAATTTTCCATTGTTTCATTTTTCCGTGTTAATTAGGACCTAAAAAAAAATTATAATATACATACAACCATTCATAGACTACTGAATGTTACAGATATATAACCCAAACTGGTTCAGGAAAAAAAAACTGAGGGTAGGAAGGTTTAACGGAAAGTTTTGTTCAGGAAAAAAAAAAAAAAAACGTCCACCTGTCTTGCCGATTTTCAGGGCAAGGGATTTTCAGAGCCTGCACGCAAGCACACACTTTTAGAGGATGTTTCTCAGGAATCTCTCATATTCGTTTAAAAAAATATAATTAATTAAACATATTTATTCAGAGATATTACAATCTGTCACAATTAAGGACATTTATAATAGTGTTCAGAGTGCACACTCACTCTCTATTTACAATAAATAACACAGAAAAATAATAATTCTAAAAGTAAACGTACATAAACTAAACTAAACAAAAAGAAACTAAACTGATCAAAATAACTACCCGAAATTCATTCACTCAAGATCTCCGAGCCAAACCTTTCTCCCCACCTGAAGAAGGGAAGGTAGGACTCTAAGAGATCACAGCGCCTCTCACTCAGCCGCATTACTGATATTAAGGACAAGTGAAGGCTGAACAGAAGCACTAGTCACACAGCATACAGCTTTAATTTCTCATTGCAATGATTGTATTATGGACGACAGAGAACGATTTGATGTAACAAATGCTTCAACAACACAGTGGGATAAATGGTATATTTAGATGCTAAAAACTCTTGTATGTTTCTGTAATGAAGAAAAATACTTTAACCGATTATATATTGATACAAAACCATACTAGAAAGAAAAAAAAGTTAATTTTATTTTGGGGCGGTAAGTCCTCTAAGAATACTAAATTGTATTATGTGACAGAAAAAAAAGCATTAAGGATGATTGAGTAAATAAGAATGTAACAAACTATAATATTGTACAGAATAAAAATAACTAATTATAATAATTTTTTTTTGTAATACACTTCCGAACTGATCTATTTACTTTATTATTTTCATTACCAATGCTTCAGCCATTTAGACCATTTTCAAGCAAAAAAAACAAAAAGCCTTATGATGAGTATTATATGGTAAGTGAAGATTTAGTTATAGTACAACATAAAAGTTATGTCACTTTAAAATAAAATAAAAGTGTTGCATGTAGAGCGTCAAATTAAAGTAAAAAAACAATAACAAAATAAGCTAACAGAAATAATAATTAATTATTAGGTAATTTCTTATATTAACAAATTTAAAACAAATATGAAGTAAAAATAATTAAAAAACGAACAAATAATTTATGTAAATATTTACAGAAACACCTATTTACATTTTTCTAAAACTGAATGGATAGGAATTGATTGAATAGGGGATGTAGGAAGGGGTGGAGTTCGGTAGGGATGAGGATCGGATAATGAAACATTTCTCAAAAGTTGCGATTCGGTGGACTGCTGTGTATAAATCTAAAAATTGAGAACGCCTTGCATGTATGAAGAGAGGATTTGAATTGAAGGGGCTCGGAGATGTATGATGGATGGCGGGATTACATAACTTGGAAGAGGACGGATACCAGAAATACTTTCGACATTAGGGAGGATAAAGCCACTTGCTCTTTCCAAAAACGGGGGACAGCGGCATCCTTAGGATCCCGAAGATGAATCGTACAAAGACATTTATTAAATGTTTTACTTTTGCCACGAGATCATTCGATATACTCTCCCAACCCAGCTCCTCCCTCAATACCACACAACATTATTAAGAAAGTACCCAGAAGTCAACGAGTTTCAATTTGAAATAAGTGAATGGGGTAGTTTAGTCCCATTAAGGTGGAAAAAGTACGATGGGAGGTGTTAGATATCTGTTTATTTCATGATTGAGTTTGATCAAATGTTATTCTAAGGTTTTTATGGTAGAATTGAATTTCATAGAATTAATAATATTATTAGCCCAAATGATTTTCATTATATCGTAATAACGTTTTCCCTTTTAAATGACCTAAAAGGCTATGTTGAAGATGAAAAAAATAAATAAAGTTTAAAAAAGATGGATCATTGTGAAGTTTATTATTAGAAAAACTAAAAGTTAGTATAAACAATTAGAAGTACATAGTTGGTTGAATTATGTATAATATTATATTTTGTATTTAATTGTCTTCCTATAATTCATTATTATAATGAACTTCATCGTGGTGAATGTTACTTTTTTTTTAACAAGTTTTATTTAAATTTATTCAATTATGCTTTGATCATTTCTTTATTATGTTTGGCGACCGATACTACAAAGCACATAATCCAACACTGCTGAGTTTATTCCCTGAAGTATTTAATTAGTTCTCAAAATGTTGATCAGATTTCTTCTCGAAATCACAATAATTCATAAAAAATACATTGCTGCAAATGCGGACGCAGCTAGCTGGAAAAAAAATGTATACTTGCGATCATCAGGGCCGAAAAAGATTACATCACAAAAATGCTGAACGGTATGTTGAACTGTTTTGATGTGAGGTTTATAACTCTGATCGGCGTTCATGTGATTTAAAGAGCAGAATAAATATCATACATTCACAGCTCCTCTAATCTAGCTGGTAAAGTAGAGAAGAAAAGTTCATACCCATCAATTTATTTGAAACAATTAGCACTGAACACAATCACGGAACGTTACTCTAATTATCTACAAGTTTATACAGTCGCATCAAAAACAAGTAACCGAAAGTCTGTAGCCGTGTATAATCCCCAAAAGAACCAGAAAATTTCATTATCAACACCAGTTGATTTCAGTATTTTCAGTGCCGAACAATATGCCATTCTTAACGCCATAATATACTGCGAAAACACATACATCAACCAAAAAATAGTTATTCTGACAGACTCAGCAACTGCATCTAAACACCTGAAATTAATCTATAAAAATAAAGGACTGACACACATTTCCTTTAAAATCATATCCACCAACAATTACTTTTTCCAGTGAGTGGCGGGACACGTAGGAATATCAGGAAATGAAATGGCAGACAAAACGGCAAATCAAAACCAACTACATCGAATAAATGCTAAGGTTCCTTTACTGGATTTGATAAGAGTAGTGAGAGGGAAAATAATGAAAGACTGGCAGCATTTCTACGACAGAGTATGTGCCTCGAATGGTAATGACCATCATGCAGTTCAACAGAAGATAGCACTGGTTCCATGGTTTGCGACTCTTAAATCTCATCTCTACCGCTCCAGCTTAATAAAGCTGACCAGGCTTAGGATAAATCATGGTATAACTAATAAATATCTACATCTAATGGGTATAGCTAAGAGTGGTCACTGTCCAACATGCCAATGCTTGGAGGATCCAAGACACATTGCCTTCGAGTACAAAAGATTCGAGAAGAATTAGTTCAGGATCGCAAACTACGGATGATGGAGCTAACTTTCTTCGGTCGATGAATAAAGATAACGCCCGTGACTTCATAAACTTTTTGAATGACATAAAAGCAGTTATATAATAAAAGTTATGAAACTACTGTCACCTCAGTTTTTAACTATTAATCTTTCTAGTTTAAGTTCTATATAAGTTACATTCAATATTTAGTTACATTCAGTGATCATCTATCTAGAAATATTCAATAAATATCCAGTGTAATTTCATCATACAATGACAATTAAAATATTTTATTAACAAAATAGGACTTGCTTTTACAAGTCTTAAAGCCAAAAAAGAACAAAAAAAAAATATATACACAATACAGTTTTTTTATTGTTAACTTTATTTGCTATTCGAGATGAAATTTGCCCATGACGCCATTGCCGTAATAGCTCATATGTTTCTTTCTTTCTTATATTTTCCCAGGATTAAATTATTGTCCTTCTGGAGGAAAGTCGTGGGTCATCTTCACCCTCTGCAAATAAGGCAAGAACAAAGAAAGGTGAGCGGGCAGGAGTTGACTACATGTTGGCCTCATTGTAAGCGGGGAGGCCTTTGAGCTTCCTAGAATTAGTTGGGTAAATAGTTCCAGTATGGTCTGGATCAATGCATCCCTGTCTCCCTTCTGTCCTTCCAGCTCTTAATGACCAAATGGCTTCACTATCAATTTTATGAATTCTAAGTAATAGTATATACTATTTCTCAATTACTTAATCATGTTTGTTTTTTAAAACTTGATTATACTAAAAATCAAGATAGCGGCCATGGAATTTTATAATAAATATATGAAAATGCTTAGTGAATGTGGTTCGGTACCTGCAACCCAAGATTCATTTCAGGGCCGAATAATCAGAACCGTGCGGCACTTGTTAGGAATTATAAAAATTACAAAGCCTATTAATAAAACAATTGACTAATTACAATATAAGGGAGAGTGACTCCCTTCTTCCACCGAACTCCATCAAAACCCAAATAATCATGATCGGATCTAACGCCATATTTTCATTTACGTTTTAGTCGATCTCAAGAACGCGTCCTCGTCGCTTACCATTTAAAGAATCTTGCATGACCTCAATCGCCGTAATACTGTAAAAACAGTATTACAGAAATTACAGTATTACAGAAAACAGAAATTAAAAATTTCCAACTTGCATATAATGCATATGAATACCCTAAAGTGGACACCAGGGTCATACCACGAAAAAAATTTCAAGTTGAAATTCAAGTGTCGTTTGTAATTAAACGGCCACCAATAACGCAAAACGTGCTGAAATAAAACATCTGGAGAATATATTGTTGTTTCAAAAGCACTGATTACTTTTTAAAATATTGGAAGCAGTTCCGTAGAAAATCCACTTAAGCGGGAGAAAAGCGGTACTGGCGTAAGTGCCTTCAGGCCTCTAGAACACCATTCAGTACTCATAAATTAGTTATAGTGTTATAATAACGTTTTTGGTACATTATATTAATTTTATTAACGAAAAAATATTATTGCAATAATTTAATTGTCCAAAAAAATTAAACAATTTTTTTAAAAAATTTATTATTTTTTTTTTTTTATTTAACTTCCTTTATTCTATACAGAGGTCGTTTAAGAAGGCCTCTATTGTAAAAACGATGTCATTATAATAAT
The DNA here is from genome assembly GCA_928085145.1 of Nezara viridula. Lineage (NCBI taxonomy): Eukaryota > Metazoa > Arthropoda > Insecta > Hemiptera > Pentatomidae > Nezara > Nezara viridula. The sequence continues at coordinate 64,558,006 of OV725078.1, read as the reverse complement.
AAAACTTAATTAAAAAATACTTTGCTGAATATCTGGATTTTTTTATTTAACGTTTGCAATTTAACACTGTTTTTTGTATATTTATTGATCTTTAGAGGTAATATAAATTGTATATACTTCCCCGGTGAGCGATGAGTGATATTAATGCCTGTTTTATAAACTAAAATAATATATACCTAATCTGAATTACACATAATGAATAGTTGATGGGTTGTTTAGTGAACTCTAATAAAAAAAATAAATTTTTATTTTGTTCGGAAGTTGGACCATGTCATGAAAAAATAGGAAATTTTAATATTGCATTATTCTCTCTGCACAAAGAAAGATGGAAAGGGCGAAGCTATAATTTCATCGCGGTAACCGAAACTGATTGTTAGTATTTGGTCTCAAAATGAGGGAATACGCGAAATTGAACCCAGACATTGGAAAAATACATTAAGCAAACGAGAAAGGAAGTGCGAAAATCAGGATAAAGAAAACAAGTATACATTATATGGCTAAACGAACATATAGTAGACAGACGAACTCAGTATTTCAAGATGCTGCTAATAAAAGGGGATCAAATGCTGGAGCTGTTGATTTTTTAGGTAGGACCTTCTCAAACCAAGGCCATGAATTGTCACAGAAATATATGTAGGACGCAAATAAATTAGTATTACGGTGAATCCGATCTATGGGTTAATGGAAGGCATAATTGGTTGAATGGAAATTTATGGGAAAAACTGAGGATGACGAAGATGTACAAGAACTAGAAAATTAATTCATTAAGGAGGATTTAAGAATTGATATTACCATTAATTAATTTAAAGAGGAAAATAACATCTTTTTAGACGAGCCTATGTGCTAGAGAATCAATATTTATGTTCATATTCATATTTCGAAATTGTTATATCGATGAAAATATAGACTACCGATATTTCAAGACTGGTATTTTGATGGTATCGATAGTAGTAGACCAATATTAATATCCATATATTCCATCCCTAGTTTAGTCCATCGGACCAACCCTAGGGGAACTTGATAAGTTTCATCGGCCAACCAGCGTATAATGACGTCCTTTCCCGGACAGGATATTATCCGATACAATAATTAATAGTAACGTGGTTCTAAATGCGGAAAAAAATTGTTTATTCGATGTCAAGTATTTTACAATACAGGAAGTATACATTAGTTTTAAGTGATGCTTATATTGCAACTTATTTACTGCTCAAAGCTATTACTTTTAACAGTTTGAATATTTCAAAGTTTCAATTTTGTGGTAATCTATTCGGAGAGGGAGGATTTCTGATTGTTTTGTTTGGGCTAGTGAAGGATTTGGATGGCTTAGTGGAACCCCAAAGCTCTGTATTAATATACTCCAAACTCTACACGGTTTACACATTTGACAAGTCTTTGAATGCCGCATGACTGTTATCTCTGTTTAGTAGCTCATCTATTGTATTCCAACCTCAAACTTTACATTCATCAAAGAATGGTATCAAAAAAATGAAAAATTATAATCAACCCTAAGAAACGATTTTATAATTTGATTATGAATTAATGAACTACAAAATAAAATTTGAGTTTCCACTTTTAATGTTCCACTTTTACTATAACTCTTGAATAGTGGTATAAGAGGTATACTAGATAAATGCTTTAAACTTCCAACTATTTACAATCGTAATTATTTTGACATAAGGAGTTGAAGTTTGAAGTTTTTCTAAATCATCTCATTATTCTATATCCAATACTTGTAATCGTATCACTCATAAAATTCCTCTCACTATCTTACAAATAAAACTACTTGTTCTAAATTCTAAACCTATTGGGCCCTATAGTTTCAAACTTCGGGACCTTCTATTCCATCTATTATTGTCAATAATTGCAAACTTAGGTTCCTGCATCTTAATTTGTTTTTCGAATTTGTGCTTGATTATTTAATTTTATAATAATTACTCAAAAACATGTTCATAACTATAAAAATGTTTGATTCTACATGTATTAGAAAATAATATTTAAGTCATTCCCTGTTTTATGATAAGGCCTTGTATTTTAAAAACGAAATTCCTTCTTTCTTTTTTTAAAATCTTAAACTTATTTTAATAATAGTTAATCAAACCTATGACTTGTTACGTATCTGAAATGATATAGCGAAGAGGCCAGCCAACTGGTCAACAAAATTATCCAGTTTGGGGAAAGCCTTGCTGAGTTGTGGGAGAGTGGGCAGTTGCGGCCTGACATAAGTCTAATTGATTGCCGTTGCTTCATCAAGGCTGGACATCTCCAGCCAACTTGCACCACTCCAGCTGAAAGGATTTAGTCATCATCTCTGGAGTGGAGGGGTCTCCTTGGTAAACATACTGCTCCAAAACAATATTGACTGGAGCCTCTACCTTAATTCAAATGCTCTAATCCAATAACTTGGAATAATTGTAAAATTTTATTTAAGACAAGACTAAATGCTTTTTGCAGTAGGTTTGAAATTATCCGAGTAATTTAATTATATATATATATATATATATATGTGTGTGTATATATATATATATATATATATATATATATATATATTCAACGATATGAGATATGCGCTAACAGGTCATGACGTATCTGTGTTTTTACTCTTGTGACGTACTTTCGTCCCCACCACTTTTCTTTAATGTTAATTGTGCTGGCGAACACGTATAAAAAAAATTCAGGAGTTTTTTGCGTTTAAATTGTTATAACTTCATCTGAATACAAATTGAAAGTTCATGCAAGATAGTTGATTAAATTGATTAATTTAATGAAGTACTAAAAACTCGTGAATACACATTTACTTATAGTGTAACATAATTTGATCACAAAAAAAGAGAAAAAAAGTGGCATACAAGAATATTGGGCCGTTTGATGTATAACCTTGTTATTTTGGCATGTATTGGTCACACCAAATGGCCTAATATTTGTGTAGGCCACATTTTTTTTCTCGGTTTTGTAATTAAATTATCTTACTTGGAAAGTAAATGGATGTTGTAGCGTTTTCAGTATTATCGCATTAAATAGGTAAATGTTATCTATCTCCTTATCGAAAACTCTCCAATTTCCGAAGATTTTCGTAAATGAAAAAGTTGTACGTTACGATAAGGTGAAATCATTCAAGAGTTTTGACGGATGTTAATAATTTTATAAACATGAGTGTGTAGACTACATGCATTTATAATCGAAACGTTAGGTTTACGATTCGCCGTTTCCGAATGGATGGCACAACAAATAAAAATTTATTAACAAATGAACTATTCAGGTAGGGCTAAACTGAATTGAATTTAATTAATAACATTTGTTGACAGAGTGTGATATTGTTGCATTCCCCCCTCTCTCTATGCGCCGGTAGAGCGAAGGTTCGTTAGCACCGCCATGGCTCTTGTTAAATTCATGATGAATTTCAAAATTTTTAGTTGAAGCGTAGCATACGGTTACTGCATTGCCGGAGGCTAGCATCAAATATACACTGTTTAATATTCCAGCTAATTGTTTCCTATCCTGAACCACTTCTATGAAACGAGTGGTGGGGGTTGTTCGTTCGATTTGATTTGCTCATTTATTAACGAGACAGTTAGCACCCTCTTCCACTTGATTAGTGCTAATGTTGTCACCAGTCGATTCTCGCCATATCCAACCTCTCTACGTTTAATTATTTCCATAATTCTTTGCTGTGACCGCTGTCGGAATCCGATAACGAAGGAGGTACGCGATAGACCGATCTTCGGTGGAAATTCAAATCATAAAATCAATAATCAAATTAGGGTAAGCATATGGTGTTTCTCATGACCTAAACCTTTAACACAACTTCACAAATAATTATAATATTAGTATTAAATTATTTCTATACAAAACGATGATTCTCTGAAATCTCAGTAAACAAATAAATAATCGTTAACTTTTTGAAAATTCAGTTCTCAGGATGTCTGAAATGGTTATTTATTTTTATATAGGTACATCAAAGGATTCCATATGCACGAATTTCAAGGCTGAACAAGAGGATTTCTTGGAAGGCAGTGGAATAATGATATGATTAAAAAGAAACCCGGACTCTAAAATAGTATTTCTGTCAGCGCCATAAGCGTTTCAGTCTCCCAAATCTAAATGGAAATCTGGACTCCACACTCTTGCGGGAAAAGTTGAAAAACTTTAACTCCAGGGTATTACGGACTGCATGAGAATGAAATAGCTGACCTAATAACAAACGGAGGAGGTGCATCTATTCTAGTAAACCGTACTCAGATTCTCCAAGAGACCATCAGAATAAATAAAGGGGCAGTGCGACAAAGATGGAATGCTGCCCACCACAGGCGGATCTATTTTTCTTTTTTTTTCAAGTTAATTATCGTTATATATATATATATATATATATATATATATATATATATATATATATATATAAATATATATATATATTTAATTTTGGGGGGCTGAAGCCCCCCAAAATTAAATACTGGATCCGCTAGTGCCGCCCACCCAAATTATAAACCTGATGATGACTAATATAAAATGAGCAGAAAAGAGCAAATTTTTCTTTTAAGACTCAGAGCGGGTAATAACAGGGTATGATCACACCTTTATGAGAAATTTAAAATCGAGAAAGCCCTCTCTACAGATACAGAACAGAGGACCAAAATACATAATATATTCCTCTGACAAGCACTTTGGAAATTATACTTTTAATCACGGACCTGACCATTTGAGGGAAGATCGAAGAAGCTGTGCCAATAAATTAACTAAATGATTAGTAAAAATAAATAAATTAAACAAATAAGAAGTATACAGAAAACAACAGGACTAAGAATTTTTACATTCTTTTTATTTATTTATTTTTACTAATCATTTAGTTAATTTATTGATAATTTTTATGTACTTATTTATTTAATTCTTTTCTTAACCCATTTATTTTTCGATAAATCTATATTTATTTATGTCTGCTAAATATTTAGTTAATTTATTCGTACTATTTACTTATTCATACAGTTATATTTGTTTAATTTTTTTCTTGGCGTACTATCACGTTTATATTACTATTAGGTTAATATAACCTTTATCACATAGGTACTCATCATCTTTTCATCCTAGCTTATTTACATAATTCTATCTATATATCATTTTTCTGATGTAATTTTTCTAATTTTAGCCCCAATGATGACTTACATGCTTGGGTAGAATTGTCGGCAAGCTTTAGAAATCATTTGTCATCCTCATAGCTTTAACAGAGATCCTGTAAATCCATTTTTATATTATTAGTTATTTATGAATAATAGGTAAAATTAATTAATTAGTTACATGAATTAAAGTAATTTAATTACTTAACTAATCCATATTCAGTCATATCTGGTAAATCTGAACAATATGACCTTCGGCCTCTACGAGTTCATCTATTGAAGTAGAGGATTGGAAATGGAGGACTTTTCAGTCGTGTTCTAGTAAAAGTAATATTTTTATCTTTATATGTGGTTTTGTAACATCATTTTGTTTAAATAAATACAATTATGTTAAAGTGGAGCCCCTTTTTCGTTTGTAATCTCAAATCGCGAAAAATACTGGGCCGATTTTCACAGTTTTTATTTTTGCCAAATGGTCAGTGTTGTCCAAAAGAGGTATAATTTATTAAGAATTTTAATCAGGCCAATAAAACTATATTAAAAAATCCAATGTCTGCATGTTTAAAAAGTTTAGTTATTTTTCTACGCATTGTTTAATTTCACATTGTTCTTGAGCATTATTGTTGCTTCCTCGTTGTTGGAATCGCATGCTGTAGTACAAAATGACATTAAAACGAAAAAATATATTGTACAAACGGAGACAAGAGGAAACGAGAAAAAAGGGACAAACTGAAACTGTAGAAGAAACAAAGCAACAAAATAGACAAAGATAAATTACAATTTTAAAAAAATTATCTGATCATGCAGACAACGATAAAAAAACCAATGCCGTCTAACCGTTGCAAGACCAAAAACAGGACTGGGAAAAAAATCGATTTTTTAAATAAAATTTAAGGCAAAATAGTTACTAATACTTGACAATCTTAGTTACTATATGTTTATAATTGGTATAACCGATATAGTTTTACATTTACTCCTTTAATTTTCCATTAGGGCTTAGTTATGTTTCTCTTAACTAAAAACTTACAGTAACATCTCTATGGTAATAAGCTAATAAGTAACTGCAAGACTGTTGCGAGACCATGACCATGACCAAGACTCAGTTTACAAGACCAAGACTCATCACGGTCTCGCATTTGGGCAACACTACGAAAGATGTCCAACGTTACCGAATAAGATATTCAAATTTCTAAGGTCAGTCCTATAATTAACAGCAGTATCTAATTCCTGTGCAATATGCGTTGTCTAAAATATCTTCCTTTTAGAACTATTCTATTCTTTCTGTAAATCTCAAACATAAGCCAAATCATGTTTAAATAATTTTGCATTGTTAGGCTCCTTTCTGTTAATATTACCGCAATCGTAATGATGCTGATACGTCACACAAATTGTTGCTATCGCTGTGCCACTAACTAAAAGTGTTGAAATAACCAGTTTTGTTTTGACACGACACGAAAGATAACTTACAATTGAGTTGCTGGAGAAAGTAGAAAAATTGTGAATTCTTTTTTTTTTTTTTTTATATCTTTTTATTGAGAAATAATACATTTTGCCACACCTAAGGACACTGAGTACTAAAGCTGAGTGAGGCACATTCATACCATATATACAATACAATAAAAAATAAAATAAAATGGATAATTAAAAAAAATATATACATCTATATAACAAAGGAAAAAACTAAAATAAACAAATGAAATGTAACTTAAGTTGAAAAAAAAAAGGTTAACAAGAAAAACATTCATACTTAATTACAATATTTACAATCTGGCAAGAGATCTCCGAGTCCAGCCTTTTCTCCCACGTGTGAAGGACAACGCGGGACTCTAAGAGATCCCAGCGCTTCTCTCTCAGTCGCGTCGCCGGTATTACCAATCCGGTGGAGACTGAGAGAGGGCACTAAAGCCACAAACACTTATGACATGAATTCTAAAGAAAAGATCGGTCACCCAGTGGTACATTGGAACCTAATTATTTGTTGAAATTTATTCCTAATTAATTTTAAAAATTAATGATTCAGTAATAGTTTATTGATTTAATGAAAATTGGAAAAAAAAAACATTCATTGTGAAGTAAAATACAATTTTACTTGATTCCATATTCAATATACTAGTTCCTTATTTACACTATAAAATCGATAAGGATTTAAGTCTTACAACTGATCCTCTATAAGCTAGAAAATTGCTCCCTAAGACGGCGGAAGGAAGTGACCACTATCGATCCAAGCAAAACCAGGTTCCTGCCGCACATGATGGACTGCCTCCTAGGTCCAAGGTAACAATGAAATAAACATTTATTTATCGAGATAGGAGTGGAAATGGCAACCTGGACCCATTAGTATGCTAGAGGACATCAGATATTGGAACGAAGGCAAACAAGCAACCATTAAACAGCAGCTCTCTCCGCCCCCTCATCGCTCTTTCCTCCCTTCCTCCCTCCCTCCTCCCAATCCATCCCTGTCCTCCCTTTCATATAAGCACTTCGTTATCTTTTGTCTAAAATTATCAATTGTCAATTATATTAAAACAAAAAGAAAAACTGTGAAAATTCTAGTCATTTAATCAAGTATCAAGGAAAACTCAGGAGAAAATCTGCTAATGAAAGGATACATCAAGATTCACATTATATATAACTTTATTAAATAATCTTAAGTAAGTAAAACTTTCTTTTTTTATACAGAAATATAAAGATAGATAGATAGATATTTTATTTGTTTTAAGGGGGTTCCCCATACAAATAGATCCTAGCTTGACTATTGTACAATAATATGGTTTTACAAATTTACATACATATAATTTAAATATAAATAAAATTTACAATATTTAACGTTTAGAATGGTTTTCACAAAACATGAATAACAATAAAAATTAGAAACATAAAACGATTACTGCATAATATTGGTTATATGAAGCAGTTACTATGATAGAAACAATACAAAATAAAAATATTCATAAATATAAACAAAATATTACTCTTAAGATAAACTAAAAACAGATCAGCTGATGAGAAGGTTGTCTCCTCAACTCCTCTCTCAGTTTTTACCAATTTTATAGCGGAATCTCTCTGATTATTCACGTGATACAGTTAAAGTGTATATCAGAGCAGTTGATATTTACTGTTGGCATCTTTTTTTTTGTTATTTTAAGGAAAAAAAAAAAAAAAAAAAAAAAATTTTTTTTTTTCTTTTTTTTTATTTATTTATTTATTTTTCTCTTATGATATGCGGTATGATCAGCAAGTGATGGCCAGTAAGGTGCCCAAGAGGTCTCGGTCAGACGGAGTTAGCTCACCAGCCAAACAAAGGACTCGTCGCTGCCTACGAGAAATACCTCCAGTGACCAAAATGAACACTTCAGAACCAGAACCTCAGCCCCAACCAGGTACGTCTGCACAAGAAACGATTGAAGAATCACCTTTCTTTACTCCAAACCCCTACCAAGTGCTTCAAAATGACAAAGAAGTAATGGAGTCTGCAGCAATACCCAGAGAACCAAAGCCTCCTCCGATATTTGTGAAAAATATAAAAAATTTCCAGATGTTCTGCACCCAACTAAATAAAATCTGCTCTGGCAGTTATTCATGCCTTAACAGGACCAATGACACCAAGATAACACCTGATTCTGCAGAAGCCTACCGAAAAATAGTGAAGTACTTATCAGAAACAAATGCGAATTTTCACACTTACCAGCTGAGGCAGGAAAGAGCTTTACGAGTGGTGATAAGAAATTTACATTCCTCAACCCCCACTGAAGTTATTAAAGAAGAACTAACGACGCTTGGTTTCAATGTACGCCAGGTAACAAACGTTTTGAAGGAGGACAGGGAACAGCCAGGATTACGAAATAGGATCCCACTACCATTGTTTTTCGTGGACTTGGAGCCATCACCAGGTATCGAAAAAATATATGATATCACAAGAATATACTATACAATGGTGAAAGTTGAGAAGCCATATCCCAAGAGAGACATCGTGCAGTGCCATAATTGTCAGACCTATGGCCACACGAAGACATATTGCCACCATCTGCCGCGTTGCGTGAAGTGCGGTGAACAGCACAAATCTGTAGAGTGCACCAAACCTATACAAGATCCAGCAGTATGTGCCCTATGCTTGGAGGGACACCCGGCCAACTACAAAGGCTGCCAAATTTACAAGAATCTCAAAACCAGACACCAGAAAAACCGGATTCAAGATGAAGCACTAAGAACAAGAAGAGAGAGAGAGCCTTCCAGAATTGTAAACAATGATGTATCATTCTCCCAACTACTTAGAGGTAAGACTTTAACCGATAAATGTCAAGCCCTGCCACAACAACAACCTCAAACCCAACCTCAAAATCCTCTTCATCCTAATATACCTAACCACCAACAACAAATTCCTCATATTCCTCCTCCTTCAAATGCAACAGATCTCACAAGTTTGTTAGCATCTTTCCTCACCGATTTCAAATCCCTTGTTACTCCACTCATATCACTCCTCACGAATCTCGTATCTCACCTCATCCCTCCTTTGAAAAATCCTTAAATGACTCACATCCCTAAACCCATATCCATTCTCCTTTGGAATGCGAATGGTGTTAGAAATCATACAGACGAACTATCTACTTTACTACTTGACAAGAACATTGATGTGGCACTAATTACTGAAACTCGACTAACCACTAAACAGCACTTCAATATACCACAATACCTGACATATCGTACTGACCACCCTGACGGAAAAGCACATGCCGGTACTGCTGTAATTGTACACCAATCCCTCTCCCATCACCTACTCCCATTACCAATACATGATTTCCTACAGTCCACCGCTATCGTGATAAAAACCTTCTCCTTTCCGGTCACTCTTGCATCAGCGTATTGCCCTCCTAACCGATCCATATCCAATGCCCAATTCAGTTCTCTCCTCGACTCCTTAGGACATCACTTCATCTTGGGTGCAGACCTAAATGCCAAGCACCAACAATGGGGTTCCAGAACCACGAATTCTCGTGGCCGAACCCTGCTGTCTGCACTCAATTCCCAACGTTTTCACCTCCTTTCCCCCAACTCTCCTACCTACTGGCCCACAGATCCCAACCGTAATCCTGATCTTCTAGATTTCTTTATCCACAGCGGCTTAAGTCCCCTCAATTGTTCCATTACACGTCTAAATGAACTTTCCTCTGACCATAGTCCTCTAATCCTTAATGTTTCACTTGAACCTGTTCCCAAACCTTCTCCACCGTCATTCATTAGGGGCCCAGTAAACTGGGACCTTTTCCGCCAAATAATCTCCGATAATATTGATCTCAACATATCCCTCAAAACTCCCGATGACCTTGATAGTGCCGTAAATTCCTTTACTACCACAATCCAACAAGCCGCCTGGACTGCCTCCTTTCCAAAAGACTCCTCCAGAATTCCTATAAAGACCATTCTACCCCAACACCTCCTTAACCTAATCCGCACCAAACGCCGTGCCAGATTATTATGGCAACGATCCCGACATCCTACCGACCGCTGCTCCTATAATTACTACTGCAAACAATTAAAACTGGAATTAGCCACCTTCAGATCACAATCCTTCAACTCCTACCTATCCTCCCTCTCTTCTCGCGACAATTCCCTTTGGAAAACCACAACAAAAATCCTAAATCCTCACCGCATTTCCCATCCTCTCCGACGAGGTGATGGCTCCTGGGCAGCATCTGACGAAGATAAAGCTGAGGAGTTCGCCATTCACCTATCCAATACATTTATTTCACATCCGGAATCCCATCCTGCCCACACCGTAACAGTAGAAGAACTCCTTACATCACCAATCCCACTTTCCTTGCCCCCAAAAGCTATTCATCCTTCCGAAGTAAAATTTCAATTAAAAAAACTAATCCTCCGTAAAGCTCCTGGACATGATCTCCTTACACCTCAAATCCTTCGACAACTTCCATCCAAAGCAGTCATATTCCTTACATATATCTACAATTGTATCCTACGCACCACCCACTTCCCTCTGTTATGGAAACACTCCACTATTATCCTTTTCCCAAAACCAGGAAAACCTCTCAATAGCTCAACATCCTATAGACCAATCAGCCTACTCCCAATCCTTTCAAAAATTTTTGAAAAGATCCTTTTGAAACGAATCCTACCCATTATAGAATCCCAAAATATCCCTTCCCATCAGTTTGGTTTTCGCTCTCAACATTCTACTGTTCAACAAGGACTCCGAGTCGTTGATCATATTTCCTCAGCCCTAGAAAACAAGGAATACTGTTCGGGTGCCTTTCTGGACATTGCACAGGCATTTGACCGGGTATGGCACTCCGGACTGCTCTCCAAGCTTAAAATCCATTTACCTCAGTCCTTGTACCTAGTCCTCCGATCCTACCTCTCTGACCGCTCCTTTCGAGTTCGCTGTGGAACAGAATTTTCCAATATCTACTCCGTTAAAGCCGGTGTTCCCCAAGGCAGCGTCTTGGGTCCCGTGCTTTACATCCTCTTTACTGCTGACATCCCTGTTCATCCCGATACTTTTCTTGCAACATTCGCTGACGACACCGCAATCTTATCATCCAACTCTGATCCCGAAATAGCATCCTTAAATCTCCAAAGTCATCTCACCTTGATTGAGCACTGGTGTAATAACTGGCGCATTAAAGTTAATGAATCTAAATGCCAACACATTACTTTTACACTCCGACGCAATTCCTGTCCACCAGTAGTCTTTAATTCCTTCCAGCTTCATTATTCAGACACAGTCGGGTATCTTGGCTTTCATTTAGACCGAAGACTATCTTGGAACCCGCATACTAGACTCAAAAGCCAAGACCTCACCCGACGATACGGCCAACTATACCGACTACTAAGCAGAAAATCTAAACTTTCCATTGAAAACAAGCTACTGATCTACAAGACAATACTGAAACCTATTTGGACTTACGGACTAGAACTGTGGGGATCAGCAAAATTTTCTAACATCAAGCGCATCCAATCCTTCCAGTCTAAAGTCCTTCGAACAATAGTCGATGCTCCTTTCTATGTATCCAACAAAACCCTACATCATGACCTTAACATCCCATTTGTCCTAGACCTTATCCCAGAAAAGTTCTCCAAATTTCACCAGAACCTTACTTACCACCCAAATCCTCTTGCACAATCCCTATCAAGCATCTCCCATCCCTATAATCCTCCAAGAAGGTTGAAACGGCAGTGGCCTCGCGACCTTTTGTAAATTATATAAATTGGAGTTCTGGCAATGGCCAGATTCTTCACTCAAGACATGTGTGTATGTGGCTAAAGTGCTCTCGACCAATCTCCGCTGGCTTTAGTACCAGTGACGCGGTTGGAAGAGTAGCGCAGGGTTCTCCTGGAGTTCCCTCGCCTGATTGTATATAGGTATGCATGTTATTTTTTTTTTTTTTTCCTTAGTTTTAATTTTCTTATTTTTTAGGTTATTTTATTTTATTGTCTATTGTATATACTTTTGATTATTATTTTGTTCTATTTATTTTATTTTTTTGTACATATGGTGTGAATGTCATCCTACCTCACTATAACCAATGTCGAACAGACAGATTGTTATAATACTCAATAAAGAAATTAAAAAAAAAAAAAAAAATATAACATGGGCTATGATCAACAATTTTGTGTATGCACTTTGTGTACTCCCATCATATAATAGTAAACTTTATTTAATTTATCTATACAATCGATATTCAGTATGGATTCGACGTTGCGGTTATCAGAAGATTCTGAGATGAAGTTTTGAAGGAATTTTTGTTTATAGTCATTGTATAAACACTGGGCAGTGAAGGAGAATGTGATGTAGACTATTGTAGATAAATTGGCTGCATGAAATACAGGTTTCTTGAGACTCAATCGAAAATATTCTGTTTTTTGCATGGATTCTGATGTGTTCTGGGTTTGCAACTCTTAGTTGACTAACACATCTCAATTTCTTTATGTGGACTTTGAATGTAAGATACGTTTCAGGATCGGGAGCATTGTAACTGCATAGCATTCTGTATAAAGGGTAGTTAGTGGAGTTGAAAGTTCTTTGTATGTCGCCTGAGAAATAATAGTTGTGTGCTTTGACAGAAATATAAAGACATATATATAATTGAAGAAGTAAATCTGAAATCTTGTGTTCGTCTATAACAAGGGTGCCTATCCCCCCAAAGGTCGATGGCACATGAGCCCCCTCCCCCTCTCTTCGCAAGATATTTTGTTGCTCTCAAAGTTAAAGTAGCTGTTAAAAATCACGGTTACACTTTCGGTTTACGGTTAACGGTTACACTTTCAGTGGTCTCTTATGTGCTTTCCTCTTGTCGCCTAGTTTTTTTTATTTAGAAAGTTCATAACCCTGTCGAAATATGCTCCTCTCAAAAATTAAAATCCCCGTTAAAATTTGCCCCCTTAAAAAATTTTGATGCCACAACTTACGCTATGAAACCACCTTCTGGGCAACCCTCGTCTGTAGGCTTTTCGAGACAGTTTTGCCAAACGACTATTCTGTTCATCTAAAAAACTTCAAAGCTCCTAAAAACAACTTCCAGGCATTAGAATATATTGAAATAATTGATTGAGGTTTAAGTACTCTTTCATCGGACACTTTGTTGCGAAGAGTGACAATGAAAAGATCTATTCAATAATCAGGTCACTTGTAACAGAGGATGAATCTAATATTCGGATTCCGCGGCACAAACCTTGGAAGATGCTATATTAAATAATGTTAAAATGTTCCTTGAAGGCCTGTTAAAAAATAAAATAAAATATATACAATACAAAAATGAAAGTTACAATATTTTTTGGTATGATTTTTTTGGGTAACACTAACATACATTTAGCAGCGATATAAATTCAAAAGATTGCATATTGTGATTGCTGAAGTATTTAGCACAGAAACGAATTTGGACCAATTAAGAAATAAATCACGTTTCTATTTCGGAGGTAGAGCGGAGCTTCAGATCAAAAGCCTAGTCAATAAATGATTTTATTAGAACTACGTTTCTTTCCAGGTCATCAATGCATAGCTTTTTGAGTAAATCACTTTTCAAATGATCAAAATAAATTAAGAAATTAGCTTTAAATTAAAAATTACAGTTTTAGTAAAAAAATTGAGTATTTAAAGATTTTTCTGACTTTAAATTTGAATGAGTATAATTTGATATTTGTGTCCTTAACTGTGACAAATTGTAATATTTCTCAATAAAGTGTTTAAAAAAAAAAATTGATATTTATTTATGCCTTCAAAATTTTTTTTGTACCAATTTATGTTAATACTATTTCGTTTCAAGTATTTTTCCTTTAAGTTTAGAAGCGTTGCATTACCTGGGTATTGAAAAAAAAACCATTTTTTGTATGCATTTTTTTATCTGACTTTATTTTATATATATATATATATATATATATATATATATATATATATATATATATATATATATATATATACAAGGGATGCGTTCTGAATAATGTTGACCAAATGCGAGACCAAGACGAGTCTTGGTCTAGCGCACTCAGTCTTGGCCTTGATCTTGGTCTTATGCAAGTGTCTCGCCTATTTATATAGAGATATTACTGTATTTTTTTTTAGGCAGAGAAAATCTAACTAAGCCTGAATGAAAAATTAAAGAGTTAAATTCAAAAGTATATTGGTTTTACCAATTCTTTACATATAATAACTAAAATTGTCAAGTATTAGTAACTATTTTGCCTTAGTTTTTATTTAAAAAATCGATTTTTTTCCCAGTACCGGTCTTGGTCTTGCAACAGTTAGGTGGACGTGGTCTTGGTCTCGCAAAGTGCAAGACAAAGACCGATTTTGGGCAACACTAGTCCTGAAGGAGCTGACAGAAGACTTCCAACACTATTCCCAATAATGGAAGATTCGCATAGAGCGTTGTAAAAGCGTAGAAGTATTAGTAACTATTTTACATTAATCGTTATTAAAAAAAAAATGTTTTTTCTCAGTCTTGGTCTTGGTCCGGGGACGGTCATCGTCTCGAACCCTTAGGTTTGAGTCGTGTCCCTCATTGACTGCGGAGGTGCAGGCATCCTCCTGTACATCGGCAGGCAATGTAAAGCCGTAGCGATCTACTGATTGCGGAGCCTGAGACCAATCGTGCTCTGAGGTCAGGGAAGCAGCTTCCCGACCAAATTGGTACTACGGGGCGTCGCCGGAGCCCCGGCGGCGCTATGGGTGGACGGCGAGAGTGCTTGCACTGTTCGGCCGTGGCGGTCGTAGTGGTCGTTGTGTTTACGACTACTCGCTGCACGACACCAGTGTTCAGATAGTCTTGGCGTTGTTCAGGCTATCTTATGGTACAATGTGTAGCGAGTGGACGGAAGTTATGGTAGTAGTAGTTGTCTTATTCCGTGGGCACCTGTTGTGTGCCTGCATTCTTGGTGGTGTACCCGGTCCAGGGAGTAAGGTTGGAGGCCGGTTAAGGCAAAAAGCTAGGTATGGCTTCCAACCAATGCTCCCTTGGTCCATAGTGTACCCGGTGTTACTCAGTCTTGGTCTTGGTCTTGCAACAATTAGGTGGTCTTGGTCTTGCAACAGTTAAGCTGTCTTAATCTTGGTCTCGCAAAGTGCAAGACCAAGACCGATTTTGGGCAACACTAGTCCTGAAGGAGCTGACAGAAGATTTCCAACACTGTTCCAAACAATGAAAGATTCGCAAAGAGCGTTGTAGTGATAGAGCAAGGTTGTATATTTAATGTGGTAATAAGTAAATATGAGCTAAACCAAAATAAAATGTTTTGCAGGATCAGTCTAGTTTTTTAATAGTTACACTCGTATTCAATAAAAAAATCTGGTGCGCGCAACACACAACTTTCACTTACCGCTCTACTTTGAATAGAAATTATTATCTGGTAATGCTGGGCTATTATAAATTTTTTTAAGTGCATTTTAAACGGAGCTAAAGCTTAAAGTTTGCAGATAATCAAATCTTTAAGACCATTAAAATTACAAAATGTCTATTTATTATATCAACGGTAGGCAATAAAAATCTAGTTACTCCATCTGCTTTTATAAACCACACAATTTCAGTCTCTGAGCCTTTCAGTTGACAGAATGACTAACTCCAATTTCAACATTTTAGTGATATTTCTAGTTGAAAAAGTTATATTTAATGGATTGTTGGACTATTAGTTATTAAACTGTTATTTTCCATTGTAAAGTTTACTAAAACAAAATTACGAGATTTTCATTGTCTTGCCATGGATAGCTCAAAAGTTGTCACACTAATTGTAAGTGAATAATGTTGAGATTTCACAAAGGGAAAATTATTCACTAATTTAATTATCTAAAAGGTAAACATATCCATGAAATATTTTTATATTTCACTTCTTCTTTCACACAAGTACAATGGAATAGTATTTTAAACAATGACATTGGCTTAATTCAGTGGATTTTAAATACTTTTCTTTTCAAATTTAGAAACAAATTTTAAAGTTTACATTTAGTAAGAAAATTTCATTTAATGTCCTTGGAAACATGTGATTTAAATAATGGTTGTTTCCTGAAATTATTATCAATATTTTTTTCGACACTCTCCATTACTTTCTACAAATTTATTTATTTGATATTATTTTTTCTAAAATTCTCCGCTTTCCAACGATATATTATACCTATACTTTCTGACTGTTATTTCCGGAGATTCATTTTCAACCTGGATAAGCATTTTTCATTTTTTCTCCAGCTTCCAATTATCATATTCTTTCAAACTTCATATTTAGCCATTTTTTAAAGTTACTGTCAATAAAAGAGAGTTCATTTTTTTAAATAAACCATATTAAAGGCACTTAGGGGATTTAAGCCCTGTAAAGTGACATCAATGGGGATAAGACCTAAATGATATTAAAGACTACTTAATTATACAATGATAGACTGAGTTTAACCAAAATCGTTATAGCCGTTTTTGAGAAAAATGTTTTTCACGGTTGATATAAAGTGGAACTTATCCGTTTAAAGTGGAGGTTATTCGATTATAACGAAAAAGATGCTGTCACGTCTGAACTATGTACAAACCTAATACGTAAAATACGTAATATCAGTTTCGTACTATTTTAACGTTCGCAATACTTTCCTTTACTATATATTTCATTTATAGGTTAGTGAAAGTAAAAATGTTTTTTTAGGAAAAGATCTGATATAAAAGTACCAAACGAAAACTGAAAAAAAAGTCTTTATCATCCGGCTTTCGAATGTGTGGAGTTCTACGGTATTTTAGAAGTTCAATTAAGTAGTCAACAATCCTTATCCAGTTCCAGTCATCCCTACAATCCTCCTCGAAGGTTGAAGCGGCAGTGGCCTCGAGATCTTTTGTAAAGACGTCATTGGAGTCCTGGTGATGGCCAGCTTCTCCACCCAAGTCATGAGCGTATGTGGCTATAGTGCCCTCTCTTAGTCTCCACTGGATTCCCATCCCAGTGATGCGGCTGAGAGAGAAGCGCTTGGATCTTGCCTTGTCCTGCACACGTGGGGGAAAAGGCCCGACTCGGAGCTCCCTCGGCTGACTGTAAATATTGTAGATAAGTATGAATGTGTTTTTATTTATTTATTTATTTTTTTATTTAATGTTGTATCATGATCGATTTATTCTGTTACTCCAAGTTTTATTTTATTTTTTATAATCTTGTTTTTCTTTTACTGTATATATGGTATGTTTGTATTTCATTCATCATAAATACTCAATGCCCTTAATTGAGGGAAAATGTATTTTTTCTAAATAAAAAAAATGAAGTAGTTGAAACAAAAAACTAAATACAAACTTTTATCAAATTAAAGGGTTTAGGACTTCAGGAAAAGCCATACTTTCTCTAATTTTGCACTTCGAACAGAACATACCTATGTTCATTAACAATCTAATTAAAAAAAAGTTAATGAAACAATTTTTAACTATAACAAAATCTTTAGATTTGTTAAAGAACTTCATGGCTTTATTACATTGATTCCATGGATTGTTTTATGTCTGAGAGATTATTATTTATTGAAAAAGAAATTACAATTGGTAAGACGTTTTGAACGAAGAGGTACCGACAGGTTAAGTCGTTGGTGGAGTGGCTCTTGAAAAGGGATGACATTTATCCGTGGACCCGCGGCCGACTGACCAAAGAGCTTGTCCAAAACAATCCGCCGAGCTGTAAAAGAAACCACTTGATTCGCCCCTGGATAATGGGATAAGCCCTTCATTGTTGCTCCCAGCGGTGTTCCCACGCTGCCAGTCTGTTTTTTCTGTTTGTTTCCAAAACAGAATTTTCCACTATAAGCTCCGATATGTGCTCTGTTCTCAATCCGCACTAATAATACCTGCTATTATATTGAAGCCGAGCATTGGGGTTCCCTAGCACGTGGTCAAGTGAACAATTCAGTTTTTTATATCTGAATAAGAAAAATGAAATAAAATACAGTTGTTAAATAAATTTAGATAAAGTATGAAAATCTACTTCTAACTTATTTTATTTTATTTTTTTAAATCTTTTTATTGAGAAATAATACATTTTGCCACATTTAAGGGCACTGAGTACTAAAGGTGAGTGAGCCCCATTCATACTATATATACAATGCCATAAAATAATAAATAAAAAATAAAAATATATATATATACAATAACAAAGATAAAAACTATAAAACCAAAGAAATGTAACTTGAAATAAAAAAAAATATATATATATATACAGAAATTGGTAGCAAATTAAATAAGTCATAAGTAAAACAAATAAATATATAAAAAGGAAAAACATTCATACTTAATAAATAAAAAAGAAAAACATTCATACTTAATTTACAATATTTACAATCAGCCAACGGAGCTCAGAGTCCAGCCCTTTCCTCCACGTGTGAAGGACAAAACGAGACTCTAAGAGTCCCAGCGCTTCTCTCTCAGCCGCGCCACCGGCAGGAGTCCAGTGGAAACTGAGAGAGGGCACTAAAGCAACAGACGCTCATGACGTGAGTGGAGAGGCTGGCCATTGCCTCTTTTGTCTTTACAAAAGATCTCGAGGCCACTGCTGTTTCAACCTTCGAGGAGGGTTGTAGGGGTGACTGGAGCTGGATAAGGATTGTGCTAAGGAGTTAGGATGGTGGATTAGGTTCAGATGAAAATTTGAGAATCGAGATGGAATAACGTCAAGGACATAAGGGATGTAAAAGTCATGATGTAGGGTTTTGTTTGTAACATAATAAGGAGCATTGACTATTATACGGAGGACTTTAGACTGAAAGGATTGGATGCGTTTGATGTTCGAAAATTTAGTTGTCCCCCACAGTTCAAGTCCGTAGGTCCAGATGGGTTTGAGTATGGTCTTGTATATTAATAGTTTGTTTTCTATTGAGAGGTTGGATTTTCTGTTAAGTAGTCTGTATAGCTGGCCAAATTGTCGGTAAGTTCTTGTCTTTTAAGTCTGGTATGTGGGTTCCAAGTTAGTCTTTTGTCTAAAAGGAATCCAAGATACCGAACTGTGTCTGAGACGGGGAGAGGTACAGAGTTGAAAAGGATATGTGGACAGGATCTGCGTCGGAGGGTAAAGGTGACATGCTTGCATTTGGATTCATTTATCTTAATGCGCCAATTGTTGCACCATTGCTCAATTAGGGAGATGTGTCTTTGTAGGTTTAAGGATGCTGTTTCAGGATCTGAGTGGGATGACAGGACTTCTAACTTATTATAAATGCTAATCATATGTATTTTTTTTTTAAACTTTTGTTATGATATTTACAACTGTATTAGTATGAATACATCTAGTAAATTTGTACAGAGAAATATTATCATATGTATTAATATTGATATTAATTTTTTTTATCAATATATTTATATACATTTACAACTGTTTTAGATACAAATATAACTAGCAAATTTGCATTGGTAATATAAAATGAACAACAGGAAGAGAAATTTCTCATTGGTAGCACTCCAATTATAGTTATATATAAAAACGTCCCGAGGCCATCTTCTTTTTAGACGTCTCGGAGTATTGTCATGATTGAAGAGGATGCAAGTTTAGAAACAAGTGGGTTCGGATGGGCCTTAAGTTTATTATGGAAAAACAGTTATCTGGATTGGGCTAAATCAGTAACACATGGGACATTATGGCCATTATGAATAATTTTATTTATGAAATACTAGAGAGCATTGAGGATTTTGGATTGCAAGGATTGAATACGAGAGGAATTTGATGATTTATTGGAGCCTCAACGCTCAATTCCATAAGTCTTGTATTACTTGACTTGTTAAGGTCTTGTATGAAGATTCCAAGTGAGAAGTTTGTCCAGATGGAGTACTAGGGTAGCGGATCTGTTCAACAGGAATTAGTTAAGATTGGTATTATTTGAATTTAATTGAGTGAAATTACTTATTTTTTTATCAGAAATGTTTTCCATGATACTTCTTACGTTATTTTCCAGATGTTGATTTTTAAATATATTTTTGTTTTTTCAGGTATTGTTTCAACTGTCTTTGTCTCGATATTATATTTTTACTCTATCTATTTTTGCGTCTATGAATACAAATCTACAATTAGAATAAAAAAGTAAGGCCACACTGTTTTGAACACTATTTGATGTCCATTTAATTTTGTCACAGAATAACTAAGATTTTAATTTTTGTATTCATATGATACATGATGATCTCTAATATTTTTCCTGTTAAAATTTTAATAATAAAATTTTTAACTCAAAATTATAATGAATGTGATATTAAAAATAAATGTTTTTCATATGTATATATATATATATATATATATATATATATATATATATATATATATATATATATATATATATATATATGAAAAACATTTATTTATATATATATATATATATATATATATATATATATATACATTTGTATTTTTGTTTGTTAATGTATATAAATTTGAACTAAAAATGTATATCATGTGAAACTAGAAAAAAAAAACAATTGTAAACAAATGTAATTCATGTAGTATGTCTTTAAGGCATGGAGCATGAAGGAAAATCAAATAAACGATATATACATATATATAATTCTGAAAAAAATCAGCAGCATACACTACATCTTCATTTACTCAGTACCAATCCCGATTTATTTATACTATATTTATTTATAGCTGTTATTTTCTTTTTATGTATCCGGAACTGCAACTGTCAGAAATTCTTGAAATGAGCAATTATTGTGTATCATAGAAGATTATTGTTTGAATTCATGAAGACATTCGTTAACCCAGTTTGAAACGCAATACACTGGGAGAGAAAAAGGAAATCTATAGAAAATGCATAGAGAACTTAAAAGAAAAATATAGAGATGAATTTGGCGAAAGAAAATTTTCAGTGGGTCGGAAGTAGAAGAATCGTCCCACTTGCTAAAAGTAATTTCTTGCAGAGGCTCGGTATTGAAAGGGAAAGATGAAGAGCATAACAGGACCTATTATTTTAGACTTATTGGAAATGCTCCATCACTACGTATATTAATCTTTAAAAAAGCATACTTATGTATATATATATATATATATATATATATATATATATATATATATATATATATTATTATTATTAATCTTTGCCTTCGCTCATTCAATTCCATAGGCTATTCTCATAGAATGAACAGACTATTCGCCAGTGATTTGAAAAGGCTTATACAGGAGATACGAAATATTAAAACTGGGCCTATGGAATAAGACATTCACCACATTGATTATGAATAAACTAAGCCCACGTTGGAAGTAAGTCTTTATTAAACTATTTTCGGGGACATTCAGCACATTTAATACAAGAGAGTTCACTGTTTAAAGTCACTTGAAGGAAAAACGCTAAGAAACTCTTCTGCATCAATCCTATTTTACAGACGTATTTTCAACAGGTTCTTAGCTTTTTAGGAATAAAGACGTATTCTGAATACGATTCACTGGTAAAAAACAAAACGTTTGTCAAACTGAGAGCTATTGTCGTTAATTAAATTTGATAATTAAATTGTATGGGAGATTAGTAGTTAGCCAATAAAAGTTTATTTATAATGTTAAATTATATAAACATTGCAATCATTAATCATCGGCCTTCCTATCTGAAACACAAAGGATCTCTTTGATTATGGTGAATTATAAAAAAAATCTATTGGATATTTTAGGTTTACCTGGCAATTCGATTTGTCATTCATTCTTCTCTACGTGGCATCCAGGACTTCCAAACCTCTGACAAGAGCACAATATTGTTACATATCCAGCTAATGCAAAACAAACCCAGAAGAATAGCAGTCCGCGGAACAGGTAGTGACTCCAGGGATTGTCCTGATCGTACAGTTCACGCCCCAGACGTATCAATAATCCAGGTCGTTCCTGAGGGTCGCCGGTTATTGTGGGGGCCCCAGGAAACGGGCCATAATATCGCTATTTCCGGCCCCCGGGATTTATGTTAGTGGCAGGGTACATAACAGGTACATTGTACCCAAGGTGTCAAACAGGCCTAGCCTCTCATAATCTCTTTCTTTTCTTTCGCTCTTTGGCCCGGGCCAGACAGAAAAAAATAAACATTATACCCAAAGCAGGTCTGACGTAACCAGCCAGGACCGTATCCAGTAATTATGCCTTGGGTGGAATACTGGAATATAAACACTTTTTTTTAACAAATGTCCAGATACCTAATAATTATTAACGTGAACATACCAAGCTAAAAATTTTAGTTTGCGTTAATCAACAGCAAAGAACGTCATACTTTCTTACTTGGTTAGTTAGACATTATTTTTTTGTTTTTAACTTAAAAAATGCAACAAATATTAATTTTAAAAATAAATAACTTTAGACCAAATCAAAAATTAGAGAAACGCTAGTGGGAATATATATATATATATATATATATATATATATATATATATATATATATATATATATATAAAACAAAAAATTTGCAATCCCCTTAATTTCATTACAAACAGAAACTTGGTAAAAATTACCCAGATGTAATAAACAAAATAAAATTAGTAAGAAGAGGTAAATAATAGTATTATATGAGCCTTTCAGTTGACAGAATGATTAACTCCAATTTCAACATTTTCGAGTAAAGTCATTTTAGTGATATTTCTCGTTGGAAAATTTATATCTGTTAGTTGATTCCAGAGTAAGTGATTGCAGTGTTGAAATATAGAACTGTGAAAAAAGATATCAATTTTCTCATTAGAAATATCACTAAAATTAATAATAAAAAATGTTGAAATTGGAATCAGCCATTCTGTCAACTGAAAGGCTCACATAAACTAACTGATTTTAAGATAGTTTACATAGGTATATAATTAATAGGTATAGATAAATAATCATTGCCTTATTAAAAAAAAAGGTATCTAATTTCTTTGCTAATTGCCTCTTTCTCATAATTTGTAGCATATTTCAACTGCAAAACGATAATGTATAGAGACGAAATATTTTTTTCATAAAAATAAAACAACTTATATTTCTTTATTTTTTTCATTTTTTATTTATTGAGTAATACAATATTCTGTCACATGAAAAATGGACATTGTGAGGTAAGATTATAGTAAAATAACAACTAAATGATAATCGAAAAGTATGTATAATGAATAAAAAAAACAACTAATAAATTAAAAAAAACAATGACATAACTATTTACACTGATATTTCTTTTTAACAGTGAATTTCAATAAATGGTGCACCCCTCCCCCGTAACACCCAAAGTTACGTTTAACGTATTGTTGTACCTCTATACTCCATGGTTATTTTCAGAGATATAAAAATGAGTTACATCTTGTGAAATATATATATAAAGATTTGCGGTATTATAATCAGGATATATTTTTTCTAATATCATAGTTAACACGTGTATGTACTTCTTCTTTCTTTTTTTATTTTAATTTTATTATATTTCATTTTTTATATGTTTTTAAATATCTTTTTCATTTGTTACTCTGTCTATCTATTGTAAATTTTTGATTATTCGTTCTTTTTTTTTTTATTTCTCCTCTAAAGAGTTTACATCTACAAGAGTTACGGCTCACAGGTGTTGATGACCCTAGGGTTTTACACCTTAAAGCTTAAATAAACAAACAAACGTTTACGTACTATACAAATGATAACCTCTAACTATGATATGAAATGTACCTAATCAGATATAATTTTGTGATCGAAGTTAAATTATAGTGAAAAGAGAAAGAGAAAAAGAAAGGAAGAAGAAAGAATGAAACTCATATTTTCAACAGACCTTCCAATAATGTATATCTATAACTAATGCAAACCCTTATTATGTTGTTATATTTGCATTATTTAATTTAAAAATGTATTTAATGTTAATACGAAACATAACGCCGGAATCTGGAGGAGAAATCGCATAAAATTTTCTTTGATAAGCTTATTTCTTCTTTATATAAAAAATATTCAAAAAAAGTGTCCATCTTTATATTTTATGAAAATTAAATTTAAAAAAAAACTCAATTTAGTATGAATAGTGTTCCTCAAGGTAGCGTCTTGGGCCCCGTCCTTTATATCCTTTTTACCGCCGATATCCCTGTCCATCCAAATACCTTCCTGGCAACATTTGCTGATGATACCGCCATCCTATCATCCAACTCAGATCCCGAAATAGCATCTTTAAATCTTCAAAGGCACCTCTCCATGATTGAGCACTGGTGTAATAAATGGCGCATCAAAGTAAACGAATCCAAATGCAAACACACCTTCACACTCCACCGCAGATCCTGTACATCAGACCTCTTTAATTCCATCCAGCTTCCTTTTTCAGACACAGTCCGGTATCTTGGCTTTATCTTAGACCGAAGACTAACGTGGAACCCACATACTAGACTTAAAAGACAAGCACTTAACCGACGATACGGCCAATTATACAGACTACAGACCGGAAAATCTCAACTTTCAATTGACAAGAAATTACTGATCTACAAGACAATCCTGAAACCCATTTGGACCTACGGACTTGAACTTTGGGGGACAGCAAAATTCTCTAACATCAAACGCATCCAATCCTTTCAATCCAAAGTCCTCCGAACAATAGTCGATGCTCCGTTCTATGTAACCAACAAAATCCTACATCATGACCTTAATATCCCATTTGTCCTTGACCTTATCCCTGAAAATTTTTCAAAATTCCATCAGAACCTTATCAATCATCCAAATCCCCTAGCCCAATCCCTATCTAGTTCCACTCATCCCTACAACCCTCCTCGAAGGTTGAAGCGGCAGTGGCGCAGAGATCTCTTCTAGTATTTATTTTGGAGCTCTGGCAATGGCCTGATTCTCCACTCAAGACATGAGTGTATGTGGCTAAAGCGCTCTCGCTCAAACTCCACCGGCTTTAGCATCAGTGAGGCGGTTGAGAGAGTAGCGCAGGGATTTTTGTTCCCCGCCTGATTGTATATATTGTATATAGGTATGACTGTATTTTTATGTTTTTAATTTACTTATATTTAGGTTATTTTATTTTTTTATTGTATATAGTTTTTATTTATTATTATTAATTATTATTTTACTTTTGTTAATTTTTTTTTTGTATATACAGTATGAATGTGTTTATTTATCAATATAATTATTGTCCCCCTGACAGAACATTATATGTCTAAATAAATAAATTAAAAAAAAATATGAATTTATCCATATTGAAGAAACTTTTTACATGAATAATATAAATGTATTGCGACAGTTATTTTTTTTAGTTTGTTATTCCTTCAGTAATTAAATAGGTTATTTAATGAATTCACTTCAGCCAAAATCTATAATATTGATTATTGGCTATTAATTTTCGGTTAGAAGTGAAGTACCAACTTCCATACTTATTCTCAATCCAGTGACATCGATTATTTTTTGTTTCATTTTTTAAAAATTTATTTTGGAGTATTAATCAAAATAAAAATTCAAACTAGAATTTAATCACATTAAGCAAAATATCAAATCAGTTTAAATATTCTGGTAGGCTGTCATCTATTCTTTCTTAATAATTCCTGAATTTTAATGAAAGTTTAATATTAATAATAACGTATTGTATATATAAAGGCACATGTGTGACAAATATATGAAAAGTTGAGAGAGACAAAAGGATAAGAGATGATATACTATATTTGACTATGTATTCTTTTCTTTGATTGTAGAAGCGGGGAAGGAATAGCGGGGCTGAAGAAGACGGGCGGCGAATCAATAAAGCTGCAGCACGGCCATATTTGTTTGCCCCATTATTGTCGGAAGCCACTACTCTTCTCTCCACTTACTGACGGATCAGCTGGTCTTACCTTGAATCAGGAAGGATCTGGGAGGAAATCCGCCGATGCTGCTACCCTCGCGATGGCTGGGTAACCTGGAAAACGGAAGAGTCGCATGGGGCTTAATTTTAACGATGGAGGGCAAGAAAGTGTAAAGTCAGCGGTAAAACGAAAAGTATATTGATTATAACAAGGATATGCTGATGGAAACAGCTATATGTGACAAAATATTAAGCTTGTTAGCAATTGAATTGGTATAGAAGGAGTGGACTGATGAAGATGGAGGAAATGAAACAAAAACACAAAAGTCTTTTTTTAACAGCGTCTAAATCACTAGGCAAAAATTTAATTTATTCAGAAAGGTTGCGTTTATTTCACGTATTCCGATATTTAACATAGTCGGGTTCTACATTGGCTTTAGCCAGAACTCTCTCGAAAAATCGGATGTCGCTCAACGTATGGTTTATCAGACAGTTTGATAACGGCTTAGTATATCAAAATAATGAAAAGTTTGGAGACACAAAGTCAAGAAGCAAAAAACACGGTTGATGAAATAAGGGATGAGACATTTACCTATAGCAAAATTTGTTTTCATATTTTAAGAACAATGATTTATTTTTCATTTACAACCCTTTTGATGTGAAAATAAATATAAAATATTCACATTACTTTATCTCAAAATAAATCACAGAATTGAAATAAGAAGATAAGACTGATGAAATCATTGGCATTACCATCCCTGGCACCCTTTAGTTTGATAATTTTTTTTTTTTACTTTAGAATGGATTATTTGTTTATTGATAAATATTACAATATGTCTCAATAACGGACATTTATAATGGAGTTCTGAGAGCACATTCACACCATATTTACAAATTTAAAAAAAAATAAATAAATAAATAAGCTAATTTCAAATAATATAAAGCTATAAAAGAACAAAATAAAATATCATAGTGAAGGAAGAACATACAAATAATAGTAATAATAGAATAAAAATAAATGAATAAAACAGAATTAAAATTATATCAAAAAAATAGTAATGAAAATAAACATCTTAGATGCAGGCATACTTACTTACAATTGGAAAATTAGATTTAAGAGAATTTGAACGCCATCGCATCTATAAGATGTCATGGAGTGTTGTTCGATTAGCTGTTCTTTTCTGTCCTGATGTCGCCTGAATTGGCGAAACGTCGGCGGGTTTATATTTCTTTGCCTGCATTTTGGAAGTAAGCCCATGTGGTTTTAATTTTTTTCAAATTATGACCTAATAAGATGCAAAATTATTTAAGATACATGAAAGACAAATTAGAAACAAATGAAAAATATAACATTATTTACAAGCGTGAGTACCAATTGTGTGCTGGGATATATTTAGGCGAGACATAAAAAATTGAAAACTCAGGTGACACTAAACAAAAGCAATTAAAATATGAACATAACTGTATTTGGCCAACATAGCATGAATGTTTATTATTGTTAATCTTTATATATCTATACTTGCTAATAATAGACAATGTATGCTAGAATAATAGAAGCAACTAATATTAGAAAAAAACATTAATAGTTCTGTAAATTTTAATACTAAAAAAAAAAATAGTCATTATGTAGATATAATATATACCCCGGGAAAATAATGAAACAGTCGTTATATTTATTAAAAAAATATGAAAAGTATTAAATAAAAAAATTAAAAAATTGAAAGTTAAATAAAACAGAATATGGGAATAAACTATGTCAAATCAAAAAGCCAGAGTGATAATTAAGTAATTTGTGCCTTCATTTATTTTTAAAAGTTTATTTGAACACAATTATATAATTTGATGATATGACAAACAGATAATGTATGAATTGAAAAACAAAACTCAAATAACCTATTACTCAATAATACTATTTTGTTTTAAGTAGATAGAAAATATATAGTGGTTAAAATGGTATTTGTGTTTTATAATTATTGATTATGTGATATTTGTATTGCAGTTAAATCACCTGATGATGGAGAAATTGAACATGAAACGTCCTAAATAATAGTATAAATATTTATATCAAATAGTTATCCTGAAAGAATTAAAATCAACTATTCTCAAATAAATAAATAAATCACTTATTCGCAAAATAGTGTTTCATTCCTCCAATACCGAAATTAATATTTCGTGAAATCTATCTGTGCAAGCAGACAATATAATCCTGTCCCTACACTGGTTAAGGTTTGTCTGTTCTGGTGTAATTCTCACTTAGCAAATATTTTTACTTTAATTCGATAATGTACACAAGGTGATCAAGGATTTAAGTATAGAGGTGGTGGCTTCCGTCCGAAAGTTATAATAATACTATAATTACTTTGGAAGGAACTATCTGTTTCTAAACTGTATAAAAGTGTGACTTTGCCTAAGATCTTTAATTTGGGAGTGGATATTATTTTTTAGAAATAGAAAAAAAAAATACTACCTATGTGAAATGGTGTTTAAGCGATTCTTGAAGTCCAATTAAATGTAATAACAAAAACAAAAATTTGTTTGAGATAATTTTTTTTCATAAGACATGATTATATTTTAATTTTTTTTTTCTCTCCTCCGTAGATCCTCTTGTGATACTATACAACTATGATTTTACCATTTAAAAATGTCAGATTGTAAGTACATGACGAAAAAAGTACTTATTTTAAATAAACTATTTTGAATATAACGTTTTATATACAGTTATTTGTATACATAATGGTGTAGCTTTGATAAGAAAAAAATTATTTGAAAACGTTGAAATTAACCTTATATGAAAAAGAATCATTTACCTTAAACACCCCGAATGGACTGCACTTAACCCCTTATTGTGTAACAGTAGTTATAGGAACTAACTTCATTGCCAGCTCGCGTTTCTCACGCAACAGGCTTGCTATGAAACTCAGTGTAAGCAAATTTATTTTGATAGCGTTATCTGATCATAAATTAGGAATTTAAAATTAACGGAAAGTACACATGCAACGTATTTCAAATTTATCACTTCTTTCTTCGGTCTTTTATGTCATAAAAATGAAATATTTGAAATCTTGTCAGTAAGAGTGAGGTGAATGATCTAATCGATTTGTTGTAAATTTTATTAAACAATTATTTTTATTAAATGTCTGTTTTTATCTTATTATTCTACATACCTCTTACTTGAAAGGCAAGTCCTGACTTAAATTCCTCTTATTTTCATTCCTGTTCAGCGGAAATGAATATGATATAGAATTGAATATGATTTATATGATACACCTGGCATATAGAATAAAATAGAATTGAAAATTAAACTTTATTCTGGGACTAAGTCCCTTTAGAATAACAATGATGAGTTAATACAAAGTAAAGTACAAATCTGGCCAAAAACTAACTTATAAAAATTTTAATATTATATACATTATTTAAAAAGTATGTAACCAGTAAAAAATAAAAAATAAAATATATATATACAAATGAACATAAAATCTTCTCAAAATTACTTAATTGTGATGAAAAAAAAAAGAAGAGAAATTACATATTTATATATACATAACTACACAATTTATAAACTATAGGCTATCTAATAGAAAACTAACTTAATACAAAATATAATAATATCTACAGTTGTTTATATAATAATATGCAGACACTAAGATAAAATAAAATCTTAGGATACTTGTGGTGTAATGGAAAAAAAAAAAGTAAATAAAAGGAACTATTTATACGTACATTCTCATATTGGCGCACATAAAGACAAAAATATAAAATATAATCATATATACCCGAAAGAAAATGCACAACCTGAGGAGAAGAAAACAATACATAAATAGTAAAAATAATAGTCTCAAACTAGGTGAAAAAAATCATTGCTGTTATATGTTAAAACTTAAACAGTAGGCACCACTATTTACTTCACCCAAATTCAGTTCATAAAATGAAATTTATGGTGGTAAATCTTCTGTATAAGTGATAATTCATACAAAATGTACATATAAAAGAGAAATAAATATAAATAATTAAAAAAAGTAAATTGATATTAAATTCAAAATATAAATAAAAATAATAAACAGTTTAAAAATATAAAAAATGATTGATTTGAAGTTGAGCAAAAATAAAATGAATCTTCTAAAAAAAAAAAAACAGACATTAGCTAAGTCAAATATTTACAATCATCCAAGGGAACTCCAAATCACACTAACTTCAACACTAATTGAATTAAATTGCTTTTTAAAAATTTATTCAAATCACTCCGAGAAATCCAAACTCCGAAATTTGCTTGCTGATTTAGATATCTTGGAGCTATTTATCGTTTGTATTATATTTCTTTTTTAATATGCTGATGTAAACTGTGTTATATTTGTCCTGTACCCAGGTACCTTGTTTTTTCCTGCCTGGCTTATCCTACCACTCGTGGAGAGAAAAGCAAGACTCCAAGAGCTCCCTGCACTTCTCTCTCAACCACGTCTCTGGTACTAAAGATAACAGGAAGTACTGCAAACACGACTAAGGGTCCTTACTTAAGGGTATGGATTTAACCCTCAAAAATTAGATATCCCGTAAATATGTGCCCCCCCCTAAATATTTAATGTTGCATTTATTGGTTTTTTTATATATATATACAAGGTGTATTGCGTAAGTAGAGCAATAAAAAATTTTATATTAACGTTGGTTCAATTTTCGGCAGAAAAGTAGGAAATTTAAGTTTTGTGTTTTTAAGTAATTCATGTGTTTTGTTGAATACGAAGCGACAACTAAAAAAATATTTAATTTAATTAATTAATAATCGCTCAAAGGTAAAATAGACCAAATTTATTTCAAATAAATGTTTATTTTGTCATTGTTAAAACCATTTGAAGAGGAGATGTGCGGCTAAACTAAGATAATTTCTGTTTTAAAAAAATAAAATATTCGCTATTTTTTTTTTTTTTTTTTTTATCATCCTCCAACTTGGGGTATCTAAAAGTGGGTCTTTATTATTGTTGGAGGGCGATAAAAAAAAAACAACAACATATAATTCATGATTTTTTTTAAAAAGAACATATTTAGTTTAGCTGCTCAAAAGTGCCCGTTAAATGGTTTTATCAATGACAAACTCTACTTCCATTTAAAGTAAATTTTGTATAGGTTACTGTGGAGTACTTATTAATTACTTGAATTAAATATTGTTTGAGCTGTCGTTTTCTAAAAAAAAAAAAAAAAAAAAAAAAATTAAATTTCCTGGTTTTCTGTTACATTAAATTTTCTGAACTATTATTTGTATATATATATATATATATATTTGTTTAGCTCTTGAGGTCTGCTATCATCCCTTTAAATATTTTCCTCTATTCACGGGACACTCCGTATAATAGGGATCTGATTATTAGTAGTGTTACCCAAAATCGTTCTTGGTCTTGTACTTTGCGAGACCAAGACTACGTTCACCTAACTGTTGCAAGACCAAGACCAGTACTGGTAAAAAAAATCTATTTTTTTAAATAAAAAAAAAAATAGGTGTGAATGTGATTTATTTCCTTTAATTTCATCTAGCTTTTATCTATTATTTCATTATTTTTTTTGTACACAGGCATACCAATTTACTTATTTTATTTTTTTTATATTTCTTTTTCTTTATTATTGATATTAATTGTATGTACATATTGTGTGAATGAATCATGTAGCCTTAATATTAATGCCCTTCAATGTGGCAGAATGTATTAATATTCAATAAAGAAAGTTAAAAAAAAAAAAATTAAATAAAAAAAAATTAAAATTAAAGTAAAATAGTTACTAATCCTTGACAATCTTAATTACTATATGCTAATAATTGGTATAACCAATATACTTTTGCCTTTAACTCCTCTAATTTTCCATTCGGGCTTAGATAAGAGTATCTAAAAACTTACAGTAACATATCTATAATAATAAGCTAATAAGTAACTGCAAGACTGTTGCGAGACTCTTGCGCAAGGCCAAGACCATGACCAAGACCGAGTTTGCAAGACCAAGACCTGTCAAGGTCTCGCATTTGGGCAACACTACCAAAAATGCCCAACGTTTCCGAATAAGATATTCAAGTTTCTAATGTCAGTCCTATAATTAACAGCAGTATCTGATTCCTGTGCAATATGCATTGCCTAAAATATCTTCCTTTAGAACTATTCTCCTCTTTCTGTAAATCTCAAACATAAGCCAAATCATCTTTAAATACTTTTGCATTGTTAGGCTCCTTTCTGTTAATATTATCGCAATCGTAATGATGCTGATACGTCACACACATTGTTGCTATCGCTGTGCCATTAACTAAAAGTGTAGAAATGACCAATTTTGTTTTGACACGATACGAAAGATAACTTACAATTGAGTTACTGGGGAAAGTAGAAAAAATGTGAATTTTTTTTTTTATATCGTTTTATTGAGAAATAATACATTTTGCCACCCTTAAGGGCACTGAGTACTACATCAAGACCGAGACCAGTACTGTTAAAAAAAATCGATTTTTAAAAAAAAATTAAGGCAAAACAGTTACTAATACTTGACAATATTAGTTACTATATGCTAATAATTGGTATAACCAATATACTTTTGCATTTAACTCGGGCTAATTTTTCATTCGGGCTTAGTTAGGTTTCTTGTATTTAAAAAATTACAGTAATATCTCTACAGTAATAAGCTAATAAGTAACTGCAAGACTGTTGTGAGACTCTAGCGCAAGACCAAGACTCGTCTCGGTATCGCATTCGGGCAACACTTATTTTTAGAAATAAGCCAAGCGAAGACCAATTACCTTTGCAACCTTATTTTTAGTTGTATTATAATGGGGCTACTGGTATACAATAATGTAATGTTTTCTCTAATAATACATAACAATTTTTTTTCTATATGTCGCGTTAATGATCATTAATTTTTAAAACTTTTTCTCGATTTATTTTCCCTGAGAAGAAACTATCTTTAATATAATACTGAGAACCGTTTTCGTGAAAAGCCCCCTGGAAACGCTGGGCCAAACATATACCCCAGGAGCCCAGCTCATCCGCCAGTATAAACAATGTTATCAAGCGACCGCCGCCCAGCCACGTGCCTTCCCCCACAACTGCTAATACGAATTTTATTAGAGCTCCAACGTTACTACAATTTAAATTGATACCGAACAATAGTTCATGTGAACCGTTTCATAGCCAGCTACAAAGTCAATAATCATGTACATATTTGTCAACTGTATTATTTAGCCATGTTCTCAACGATATTGAATCCTGATTGAACTGTAAGCCATACTATGATCAAATTGTAAAACGTTGTAGACAACCTATGTTTATAAATATATAACCTGTACCTGCACGAATATTCAATAATAAAAATGTTTACGTTTCTTCCTCCACATTTTTCTTATTTACTGGTGTTCCTCAAGGCAGCGTCCTTGGTTCGATTCTCTACACTATTTATTCATCTGAATTAATAACACATTCTTGCATTGTCCTCAATACATTTGTCGATTATATTTGTGTTCTATCGATTATTTCCTGTTTGAATTATTTCAATACCATCCAAGAAAATGTGGGCATTCCTAATACATTCAACACAATCAAATCACATAAAAATCTCCAACTCTATGTATCTCCTGCGAGTTACCTCTCACAGTGAGCCATATCTTGACTGAATGTTATGCATTCCCATCTCTTAGGGACCAACATATTTACAGAAATAGCCTTGAAGATTCCCTCCAAATGGACCCTAATGCTATTAAAAACTAAATATTATTCATCAAGGAAATCAAAATATTTTGCAACATTTAATCAAGAACAAATAAACCTATATTTTTATAAACTCATAAAAAATGAATCTGTATCACTGTATAATTTCACTAACTAATTTATAAACTTATTATAATTTAAACATTATTTGTAACTCTATTGAATTTTTATTTTTAACTTAAATCATATTTGTTAACTCTTTTTTCTGTGGTTTTTAACATTTAAATTTAAACTCACCCTTCTGTTCTTTAGTTTTTTTTTTTTTTAATTTAAACTGTTCTTCATGTAATTTTAAGTATACCTATTAAGTTATTAAGTTTTTCTTCTAATTGTCAATTTAAAAAAAACCTGTATCACTACAACCCATGAAGGGTCTTGGGTGTAGTACTATGTTAGGAAGTACTGTTTGAAGGGCAACGGTTGTGCAGGGAGGTGATGGGGCCGATATCATGCTCAACCGCTAGATTTTCCCCCATAATTCTTTTTTTAAATTAAGGGTACCCACTTTATAGAGGCTGGGTGTGCCCCAGGGGGATCTCCCGACCCCAGGGTCGATTCACGGCTAATGAAAAATTACCAATCATTAGCCAGATTCGAACCTATTACCTTGACCTCTGGAAGTCAGCACTCACCCACTGACCTACCCCGATCCCTAATTATAAATATACCTGTTAAATTTTTCTTCTTTTAATTTTAATGTTTTTGCCAACTTTTCTTCTAGAAATTTTTAATATTTAAACTGTACTTTTTAAGTTTCCATCTTTTAACATTAATTTTTACTTTTTAAATTGTATTTTTAATTTTTACTTTTGGAATCATTAACCTTTATTATAATTATCTTTGTTAACTTATCTTCCATATGTTTCCGACTTGGCCCAATCCAGATACCTATCCTTCCATAACAAACTGCAGAGCCATCCAAATCCTGTCGTTTCAAAACTTGCTTCCTCCTCGATTCCTGATAACCCTCCGACGCGTCTGAAAAGAAGATGGGACCTTCTAATATAGAACTTTAATTTGAGTTCTACCAATGGGTAGTTTCTCTTTATGTTGTACATGTCATGTTACCAATATCACATTTACTTGTTGTATTTTCCATGTAATACAGTTATAAATTTCATTAAAATAAAAAAAAAATAAAAGTTTAGATGAGAAGTACAGACTACAATAACCTGGTTGAAATTCAGCAGAAACGAACAAGGGATAGACAATACAATACAATTTAAATTAATTATTTTAATACAGTATAAAATCGTCTAAAACCAGAGATGGGCAAATCCTACTCTGAATACTGGGTATCGAGTTTTTACTCAAATACTGACCTATATTGAGTACCAAAGAATTGAATAACTACTTCAGTTGATGTTAAAAGTGATTGAATTCCCAATGGTGATTCAATTTGAGTAATATACTAGGTACTCGGTAATCAAAGTAGCATTTCTCCATCTCTGTATAAAACTAACCTCATAACAAAAAAAAAAAAAAAAGGAAAGCCTGCACCACTACAATCTCTGAAGGGTCGTGGGTTCGTTTCTATTTAGGAAAAGTACTGCTTCTTAATCAACGGTTGAGCAAAGAGGTGATTTGACTGAGGTCACGCTCAAAAGCCAGGTTTTTCCCCTCAATTAATTATAAATTAAGGAAGTGATTGAGCTAGTCTTCTATCAATATTACTATTGCCCTTAGAAGTGGCAGATTGTAATATTTCTCAAAAAAGGATTAAAAAAATAAATTAATTAAGGGTACCCACTTTGTGGAGGATGGGTGTGTCTCATGAGAGTCTCCTGATCACAGGGTCGTCCCAGGGCTGATGAATAAATAACTTTTCTGCCATGAGCCTAGATTCGAACCCAGGACCTTCAGCATTAGAAGATGCTGGGCCATTTTAAATAAATTCCTGTGTTATGAAATACAAAATTTGAGATGATTTATTTTTTTTTTATATGGATTTTTGGTTATTGATATGGATTGGAAGATCAGTAATTAAGCTTTTCAAACGCTGTAATAATGTGTTTTTTGGAGAAAATCCTTAGGAGTTATAAATGCTTAAAAATGAATTTAATGTTTGATAGTTTTAAATAAATTTTTTTTTAGTTTTTGAGAATGTTATAAAATTTTTTTTTGTCAGAGTAGTAATAGTGAGGTAAGATACCATTTACACTATATATATTATAGATACCATTTATACTATATATATGTATATATATATATATATATATATATATATATATATATATATATATATATATATAATAATCAAAAAGTATATACAATAAATAAAAATGATAAAACTTAATGATAAGTAAATTAAAAAAACAAAACATAGACATACCTATGCATAATAGTTAAATCAAGTTAGAAACGAACCTATATTGCTTTTTTAATGACAAAGGTTTACTTGGCCAACTTTAATGTAAGCTTCTTTTAGTTTCTGTAATTTCTTATACAAGTGGATTCACGTAATAAAATCAACAATAATATTTTATCATTTTATTCCCCAATATAAATCGATCGGTATATTATACTCTAGAAATTCAAGAGAAAAAACAGTAATCTGGAATTTAGGAATTAATAAATATCCTGATATAGTGAAATGTTACGCGAAACTTAAATAGTTTTTAGATTATGAACGTTAATAACATCGAATATTTAAACCATTCCTTCCAACTTAAAATAAAAATTAGAAAAAACGGATATTTGAAAAAAATCGATAATTTTATATAGCGGAAATGAACAAGAGATGGTATGGCAATGGCGATGAGATGAGAATGGCGATTAATAAGGATTAGACGTGACTGATGTCGAAGAGTCAAAAACAGTTAGTCAGAAAGATGAATGCAAAGAGAGATAGGTGTGTAACACTCCCCCATCCTAAGTGATTTCGGCCCATTAACATTTTATTACACCGGTTAACTTATTCATTTTCACTGTCTCTTTCTCTCTCTCTCTCCTCTCTCTCTCTCTCTCTCTCTATATATATATATATATATATATATATATATATATAGTGGCTCACAGTAAAATTGATAAATCCTATAGAAAAATAGAAAACAGACTTCAATGTTTACAGTAAATAAATAAAACCAGAAACTCTTCAACAGATTTATTTAAAATCTCATTTTAAATATGTACAAACTCAATAAAATTAAAATATTCAACTAAGATTATTTAAAAAAATTAATTAAAAAAAACTAGATAGTTTTACCTCACAGTCAAAATGATATACCTCACTTCTTATAAACTTTTAAATACTATTAATTTAGTTCAAAACCTTGTAGGCAAGCCATTATCTTCTACCACTCCTTTCAGTTTTTTTATAATGGATTCGACTAATTTTTTTGTGATTCTGGGCTTAGTCTATTCCATTCTTCGAGGAGATATTTTTTAAAGCCTTCTTTTCTAGAAATTTCCTGTTTTCTAATTTCTACCTCCAATTTTGCTCATAGTTTTCTATCACATTAAGATCTGATGACTATGGTGGTGTTTTTATAACTTTGAGACAGTTATAAATAACCATTCCTTAACTAACAAGGCAGTGTTTGGGGTCCTTATCCTGACAAAAATATAATTTGTTTCTTAGCCTTAATTTTCCACAATTTCATTCAAGTACCTTCTCAAAATGCTTACGTAATCATGTTTATTCACTATACCCTTGTGAATATTTTCACTATAAAGTGGAGATTTCGTACACCGGAAGCAACCATAAATTCACACACCAAGAAACATAATATAAGAAAAGAACATAAAACATAACTTAACGCAAAAACAAGAAAATAACACTTTACTAGGATGTTTATTGATTACAATAAATTATTGTTTTTAATGTAATATAAATTGTACTATTTATTTATTTATTCAATAATTTCTATCAATATCCAGGTATTTCATTTTGACTGTAAGCATCTGTATGTATATATATATATATATATATATATATATATAATATATATATATATATATATATATATATATATATATATATATATATATATATATATATATATAATATATAATAACGAATAGAAATAAAGTTGAAATTAGATGGTTGTATTCTATGGCAGTCTCTTATTCAATGTATTTTACATGTAAGTAAAATTCGAGAAGCTTTCGGTGTCCCAGCCCCATATTCATCTCTGTAAAATTAAAATACAGCATAAAAGTATAACATTAATAATTAATTTTATGGTGTAAATGTAATCTTATTCCATATAACTAATGTCAATATTGTGACAGAATGTAATAAGTTTAAAAAAAAAAAAAAAATTTACATAACATAATTTTGTTAACTGACCCATAGTCTACCATCATAAACATTTATTATTTCTATTTAAAAAATCAATAATTTGAACATTGTTCATCATCTGGTTTCATTATATGAAATTGATTTTAGGTTGAAGATAGTAAGATTATAAAATGCTACAGTTGATAGATTTAAATTATAAAAGAAAAAATATAATTAATAATTTTAGTTACTTTATCTTATTGAACTGCTAAACCTCTTTGTCGGACACCTCACTTACATAAGTGGCTTTGACCAGCAACCAAAATTACCAAATAACTTATTTCATTTTTCATGTTCAATCATTGACTTTGTTTTGTTTTTTTAATAAAGACTAAAGTTATGGAATGGTATTAGTTTGAAATACAATTGCTAAGTTACTATAAATTAAATTGTATTATATAAATAAATAGTTTATTTTATAATTAAATGATGCAATTAAATCTTTGAATTTTAAAGAGATGAATACGATGCTTGAAATTGAAAACTTTTCGAATTTTAAGATGCAATAAGGTAGTCCGTGGTAATGACCCCATTTTTATTAAATTATTACCATTCCTCTAAAACTTCGAAAATGACTTCATCTTATCGTAATCTAAAACTTTTTCATTTACGAAAACTTTCTGAAACGGATCTTTTTCAATATGGAGACTGGGAAACTTTGTCTTCATTTGTTTTCCAATTTTTCTATTTTATTATTTTTGTCTACCCCGGATTTTATTCTATACGGGGTTCTCCCAGGTCGGGAGGTGGGGGGGGGGAGGGAGAGGGCAAGGGAATTTAAAATCCCCTCCGGCACCCTGACCCTAGCTCGTACTTTTTAATCTCTCATAACTCCAGTTATCAGGTTGCCGGGCAACTCGCGATGCTATGCACACGCGTTAGCCCATTAGACATTCAGGACAAACGGCCCAATATTTTAGTAGGTCACTATTTTCCTTGATTTTATGATTCGCGTGGAATCAAATGGGTATTCATGAGTTTTTATTTTAGTACTTTGAGCTTAACAAATTGGCCGAGAAGCGATCTCCAACTCTGGTTTTAAGCTTGAGACTGATGATTTAAAAATAATAACGGGGTGCAAAATAAGCTGATTCCGGATTTTTTCAACTAAATTGAGAATTTCAAAATTATTATATTACCCGAAAAAATTGTAGAGGAAAGGGACGAAATCAAATGTTCACACTACTTTAAAACATATAAGTTATTGCGGATTCCTGCTACTGGAAACGTAAACGCTAATGGAATGAAGTCTTTCACGTATTATATGACGGATGTTAATAACTTGATTGATGTTAACTTTGTAACGTTAAGAGAGAAGATAATATAATAATCAACGTTAAACTAACGGGTAAACG
Organism: Nezara viridula; assembly: GCA_928085145.1. Classification (NCBI taxonomy): domain Eukaryota; kingdom Metazoa; phylum Arthropoda; class Insecta; order Hemiptera; family Pentatomidae; genus Nezara; species Nezara viridula. The sequence continues at coordinate 64,518,389 of OV725078.1, read as the reverse complement.
TCCTTTGCGGTCAACGTAAACGTAGAAACTCTTATTTTGAATATCTGGGCGTCATAGATTTGATTGTTTATAGATTTTATATTGTCTATTAACTGAATTGATCCGCTTTCAAAGCTTCGATTTTCGCCATCCGCGAAAAAGGCTGGAGAGGTCAAAGAGGATCCGGATTGTAATTTATTCCGGGTTGGTCGATTATCGAGGAAGGCTAATTCGGCGGACACAGGGAGGGCTGCCCTATCTGCATCGGCGGCACCCAGGCCCGCCTTAGTGCCCTATAATATGCAACGGCATGAGTTCCAAATCCTGTTCCCCTCTGAACCCGTTTTTCTCTAGTTGTTTCTCCTAAACCCCAAATGGGATGTCTCACGGCACCCTGATGGTAGTATGATACGTCCCCGTATGGGTCCATGTTAAAAGTGTTCCTCATTTTAAAGGTTCGAAAAAAAAATATATATATATGAAAGATTGTCGGTCACGGTTATTGAAGTACCCCACAAACTATTTTTTCTTACTTTTTCATATTTTCTCTTAAGTATAAATTAATAATGCAAATTTAAGTTGTTGTCACATGGTGTTATTAGCTCTTTGGAATAACCTGCTGTGACGCCTTGTTGGCTTGGTGTTTTTCTTGTTAGTGTTTTCTAACTTATTGGCGACTGTGACAAGACTTTTTGTACTAGAAAAATGGAAGTTTTCAAGAAATGAAGAACTGTCTTAAAATATTATTTACGTCTTTGGTAAATACTGTTGAACGTGAGTTAGGGAATCATTCTCCGGATCTAGCTACTATTCAAACTCGCGTGGAGTTAATAAAGGATATATTAACGAAAATTGAGGGGTCATACTTACTTATGGAAACTGAAAATGAAGAATTTGTATTTCAAGAAATGGATCATACGCTGGAATATGCCTTTGAATTTAAAAACATTTTACTTAAGATGAGGCAATATTTTTCTTAGTTTAAAATAGATAAACAAGGCATAGTTAACCAAGATGATGCGTCAAACTTACGCCAATCTAAGACATGTCCTATTGATTGTACTTCTTTAGCAATATCTAGGATTTGTAAAGATGAAGAAATTAAAATTCCATTGCAGTTGGATGTTCTAGGTATTCAGGAGCCCTCCAGAGAAAGTTGTAAAGAAGAACAGAATCGCCGAGCTCTCGAGAAATTTAGAGAAACTGAGAGGGAATATACTGACCCTAAATTAATTTCTTCCACATATACTTCATTTTAAGGGCTAATATGAGAGAAAAAGGATGATACATTGAAAATCGATTGGATGAATGAAGAGTAGTTTTAGAATGATTCCTCAACAATCGTCTCTTGGATTCAAAAAGAAGAACCATGGAATAGGGTGAATGAATTTAGAAGTTTAACCAGCTAGATTCGTGGCAACACCTGCCTGGTGAGTTTAATACAGCTGATTTGCCAAGTAGAGGTTGTTTTGAGAAAAAAAAAATGTGACAACACCGATCTGAAAAAATTCATTCAGCATAATAAAGACAGTTTTTTTTCATATACAAAGGTTTCTTAATCCTAATAGTAACATAGTTCCTATTGATATTTACAGCTTATACACAGCTAATAAATACATACAAAAAGTTATGTTATAAAAATTAATTTTTTTTCCGCAAACTCCATGGATGTGCAATACATATGCAAATGTATATTTACATATACATAGAGGTTTAGGTGTGCAGAATTCCTATCTCATTTTCTAGCCTTCTATAGATCCTAGTTATGTTTGCAAATATCGAGGATTGAAATTTACATTATAAATGATACAATTTAAATGAAGAAACCATTTGTGTATATACATACATTCATTTATTCTTTGCTTTGTGACTTTCGACATGTAGGTCCTAGGTTCGAATTCTGGTAATAGCAGTAAATGAATTTTCATTTGTTCATTAATTTTAAAACAGTGATTACATTTTTTTTTGTTTACAAATTTAAATGATAATTCTTTTTTTATAGTGCAAACAAATTTGTAAGTAACTCAGTACATATATATTCATTTTTCTTACTTTTTTTATGGTACTTCTTCCTCCAATTTGTGATTTTTTTATCAATGTTTTGGGCTTTTTGCTCATTTTTATGGATTTTTTATTTATTTTTAAAGTAAAAATACAGCTTTTTATGTTATTAGGAACATTTTTAAAAAACATTATATCAGGATAATGTTTTCCATTTTATATAAACAAAAAAAATGATCACTTTATACCTCTTCCTCATCAAATATTTTTCTCTTAACGGCAGTTGGCATACTTTTACTATTTTTTTTTTTTAAATATTGACATTGTATATTAAATCATTTTTGAACGAGCGCTTGAACAAGTTAACAAAATAAAGTATCTTTTTATTATAATTGCATTTATTACTATAAATAGCTTAATTTTGTACAAACAATTTTATATTATTAATTTTTCATTCATAGGACATAATTTTATTATTAAAAGTTTAGGAAAAATTGGTTTAAGTAAACTATTATGAACTTTATATATTATATACACTGGTTTCCTATTGTAAATTTATATATCATTTCAATTAAAATTCATTATTATTAATTTATGTCAGTTTTATCAATAACAAATAATTTTTTAAAAAATCGATTGGGCAAAAGTGAACTTATACAAGACAATATTTTGACGAAAAAGAAAGGCAAAATGAAATTTTTATAAACAACTTATCAGACTATATTATCGTTAATAATACAATAATACTACCACATCGAACATAATTAGGAAAATTAATTAATCAAGCTTAATGTGGTGACTTGGGATACCTCCATCAGTTATTGATAATGCCATTGAGATGATTGGCCTGAGGAGTCAATTAATTCCAATACAGTAGTCAATTACTTCCGACACAATTATTAGCCGATCCTAATTTACAGCTAATAGGTATGAGATTTTTACTGGCATTGATGTGCCATTTGAATTAATATAATTGTTTTATTAAATGCTACTGAGGGTACCCTACAAAGTTTACAGTATAAACTTTATAATAATAAGAAAGATAAATTTTATTCTGGGTCATTTAATTTCTTAAGAATAGTGAAAACTAACTGTAGCAATTACATTTAGATACGTCTGGCTTGCAATGGCAGACGAAAAATAATTAAATTACGAAGTTATCTAACATTGAAATAAAAACAAAAGACCAACATAAGTAAAGAAATAAAATTTCATTGTATAAATGTTCGTATGTTTTCTGATATGCACAGGTAAGTAATGTAAATAGTGACTGTGAAATAATAGTAAAATAAGGTTGGCAACACTGAAATACGAATTAGGTATGAATGTGTATAAGATTAGGTTTATTTGTTTTTATTTTTTTATTATTTATATTCGTTTCCTGTTTTTGTTGTTGTATATATTATATGAATGAACTCTTGTAGCCCTAATACTTATTGTCCTTCATGAGGCAGATTGTATTATCATTCAATAAACCGTAAAAAAAAGATATCTGGGCATATTTATGATCATTACTTAATATAATTCAATTATAGAATTAATTTTAAAAAAATACAAACATTTAATTCTTATACATATCAGTCCGTGGCACAGACACTTTTTTTAATCAAATTATTAACATCCGCCAGAAACTTCGTGAATAGCTTCATTTCATCGTAAACAACAAATATTTTATTTACTAAAATTCTTGGAATTGGAGAGTTTTCAATCTGTAGATCGGCAAGCTTTGTCTATATAATTAGATACTAAAAACTCGTTAAGACCCATTTACTTTTCACTTGAATCGTAAGATAGTTTTATCAGAAAATCAAGAAAAAAAAGTTGTTAAGAAAAATTTTGGGTTGTTTATTACCTCGTTATTTAGATATTTTTGAAGGTACTTTTTTTTTCTATTTTGCGATCAAATTATCTTACGAACCAAGTGAAAAGGAAATGGACATTTACTTGTTTTTACAACCTAATTAAGTAGACAATGTTTGCCGATCTCCAGATTGAAAAGGCCCCAACTCCGAGAAGTTTCATAAAATATAGAAAAAAATATATTATGGAGTAGAGTGAAAGAAAAATAACTCTTTTTTTTAATATATCACCGCTACAGTTATTTACAATTATCATTTTATAGATATTCATCTATAATTAATATTCATGTTAATTTTTTTTTATTGTGTTAATGCCTCTACCCAAAGTGTCATTGGCATTTCTTATATTTCTACACTCGGTGGTAAAACTTAATTTCTTTCAGGAATTTTATAAGAGATTGGACACCAGTTTTTGAGTCTTCTAGGACTTCTTATATATTATAAATTATTAACCAAACTCCTCTTCAGTTTTTTTCTTATTGGTGCATACTGCAGGCATTAAACCAATAAGTGGATAACTGTTCTAGGAGTTGAACGCGACATGTTAATGATACTTTATTATACTTGAGATAAACATGTTAATTATACTTCAGATAAACAATAAATTTTATTAGAAAAACTCAAAAATGAATAATGGTGTTGAGATTTTTTTCCTTTGTTATTAACTGAAACATTAGTCCGTATAAGTGTGTTTTATTAATGAATCATAAAACTATTAATATTATTACATTTCACTCTGCTGCTGCAACTATTGAAATTAACAGTTAAAATAATATAGAATAAAAATCAAACATAAAGTTTTGTATAGTTCTCTACCCTGCTTATAATGCGTAATGCAGACCCCTTTATTGTCAAATTATTAACAACAGCCTAAAATTGCATCAATGGCTTCATCGTATTGTAACCTACAAATATCTAATATTTATCTACGAAACTTCCCAGAAATGAGGCATTCCCTTAGTAAATAAATTAATTTGCAGAGGTATTAAAACCTTATAAAAACCAATTTGCTTTTTACTTGAATCGTAAGATAATTTGATCGTAAATCGAAAAAAAAAAAGGTGGCCGACAAAAATACTGGGCCGTTTGGTGTGACCTCAACCACCAACATGTGAAAATAACGAGGTGATATATGCCAAACGGTCCAACATTTTTGTAAGCCATCTTTTTCATCGATTTGTGATCAAATTATCTAACGATTCAAGTAAAAAGCAAATTGGTATTTACTAGTTTTTAGTACGTCTGTAAATTAATTAATTTAATAAGACAACGCTCCATTTCTGAGAATTTTCATAGATAAAAAATTTGTAGTTTCAATGAGATGAAGCCATTCATGAAATTTCAGGCTGATGTTAATAATTTGACAAAAAGAGATCTGTACCACGGACTAATATTCCTTTATTCATCCCAAGAAATTTTCTCTAGCCAATATTCTAAAACGCCTTTAAAATCTAGTCGACTTTAGTTTTATATCTATTTGGTGCTTGGTGTGAATGTGTTCATATATCACAACAATTATTGTCCACGTGACAGATTATTATATTTCTAATTCAGTAAATAAACAAAAACAAAGTTTTCTAACCAGATTTCTCGAGTGCTACAGATCGGTTTTTAACACAAGAATTAAAAAAAAAAAGATTAACGTTTTCTTATTTTTTTATTATTGCCTATATTAAGTAATTGAATTTATTATTATATTTACATTAATGCTAGTCTTTTATGTATATTTTTTAATTTATACCTGGGAAGTATTTACCGAAAACCTATCGTTATTACTTTTTCTGACAACAATGACAAATATAGGATTAGTAAATCCACACATTTTTTATTTTTACCACATGAAAATTTCCCGCTGCGTCATCCCTGCATTTTCACTAATTCATCATAATGAAAACAATGTCTGTATTTGATTTCCTCAGAAATTTATAAATGAGAAATCAGTCCAGGGTAGTTAAGTTGAAATAGCTTCCGAGAAATGTTGTTTGTTAGAACTAACATCTCATTGGACTAAACACAAATAAAACGAAAAAACTGTCCTCATCAAACAGTGAATAAATAATCATAAACTATAATAACATGAGGTAATTATGCTATGAAATATTCTTGAAAATGCAATATTCAAATCTACGTCAACATTTTCGAAACTTGGTCCATAAACATGAGCGTCAACATTTTGCAGGTTTGTTAATTTTGTTACGAATTTATAGTTGCGATAGAAGAATGGTGTGTATTATGCAATTAATTAATAAAAAATATTAAAATTATAATAATCAACAAAAAAGAAAATTTGTGTGGTATAAATAATATATTAGTCGACCTACTAGTCCTATTTGCAGCCCAGAACTTGCCAACAAGTCACAACCAAGGAGAAACTGTTTCGCAGAAACACTAAGAACAAGAGATATTAACTCACTTTAGAGGGAATCGATCCTACACCACACCACACCGAGCCGGGCGCTCTGGGACCCAGGTCTCCACGTGCACGGTCGCCAAGGCTCTGTAGGGTTGGTCCGTTCCGTACATTATTCCGTGTGAATGAGACAGTGAGATTTTACATTCCGATGAACAGTGGGACCAGTCAGGAATAACTCGCCACATATATTTAAATCTATCTAACTCTATTTATTTCTTTTTTATTAACTCCAAAAACAAGATAAACAGTTTATTGATATCTTGTGGAGTTCCCGAAAATATTTTCAGTTGACAGAATAAACATTTTTAACTTTTTTTATTGAATAGTTCAATGGAAAAAAAATTAAAAATAGATTTAGCCGATGAAGCGAATTTTCGCTTACTGTGCGATGGACTGAATTCTATGGAGGAAACGTGAACAATTATAGGTTTTGTATCATTCAGTTTAAGTTCCAGTTGGAGATTTCATTCTAGCGTCTTTCCTAAAATTCTTCATATGGTGAAACTTTTATCTTGAAAACCTGAAATTAATTAAATGAACCATGAATTAATTAAATTAATTTTTCATGAAATCATTAAATTAGGATAGAGAAATTATTCATTCATATTTACATATAAATGGAAATATTCAAACTACAAAGCTATGAGTCTCCAACGTACAGGTGAATAGTTCACTTTCCAACGTTTTGCAAGTTCAGGCATCATCAGATAAAAAAAAAAACAGGATTTCATATATGCCGAAAGAAAAAAATATTGCAGTTGACATCTCACAAAGCCATCTAAATACATACAGAAGGAAAAAGAAGCTAAGGAAGGTTAAATTAAACAACTAATCAGCAAGAATACAAAGAAGAAAATACTCATAAATAAAATATAATAATACAGAACGTATTAAATTAAATTAAATAAAAATTTTTTGAGTTCTACCAATGGGTAGTTTCTCTTCATGTTTTACATGTCATGTTACCAATGTCACATTTACTTGTTGTATTTTTAATGTAATACAGTTGTAAATTTCATTAAAATAAAAAATAAAAAAAATAAAATAAAAATTTACCTTATTCAAAAGAAAATGCTCGAAGGTATATACAACATTCATTTCCAACAAAACTCAGTGGACACACGGCCATTCCACATGAAATATTACCAAAATAAGCATAAAAATAGAAAAGAGGTATCACCTAGTGTCTCTTTTCTAGAATATTTTAGTTTCATATTAACTGTGATTAAATAGTATATTTAAGAAAAAATAATACATAACTGTGTGAAATTAACTAATAATGAATTTTAGTACACAGAATTACATTCTATTATAATTCAGTATTTGATGGTCAATATAAGAATTCTTTAGTGAGTTCGGATACTCTCTTAGAAAAAAACATTTTTGTTTGAACATGCACGGATTCATGGTAGCTTATTTACTTATTAGTCGAGTCAATGAATGGTTATAGAAGGAAATGGCAGGAACACAATTTTTAAATTTGGGACATTGTTTGGACTACTAAGGAGATGAACAAACTAAAACCCCACTTCTAGGTGGTGAGCCAGATGTGGGGAGGCACCTAGACTATCTCTTTTTTCGGATTTTCGCTTATATCAGGAAAACTGTCCATCGAATCGACAAAGACGTTCTGTACAAAATTAAATCTGGTAAAATTTCCAATATGATTGTCAGTATGACCGTTTTGCTACCTCGCTTAATTCCCGAGATATATGTCCTCAACTACGGCTAATTTCAATAAAAAAACTTTTTTGCTTCGTATTTTTTAATGTATTTTATCATCTTACTCTTGATTGTTCCGTTTTACGAAAGTTTTTAACAATTAAATTTTCTTCAAGAATATATGTATATTATTTTACTAGTTTATCTTTAACGGTTCAAAACTTAGATCAATTATAACTTTATATGTCGATTCCGAGAATTTGCAGGAAAAAATATTTTTTTATAATATTCGTTATCATTATATTGCTCTAACTCTCTATACATTCAAATCTCTACGTATGTATATATATATATATATATATATATATATATATATATATATATATACATACAATAACGTTTATTATAAAAATTACTGTTTTCTGCAAGTAATTCCAATTCCTGTTCCAATAACAGTCAGATACCAGCTAACTATTAATATTATATATGTATTGTGTAGCAATCATATAATCATAATACTTGGTAAGAGATAGTACATGCATTTCCTACTATCGAAGTAGGAATTTCAATACATACATTTTTTTTTATTCAATTATAATTAACTGTTTATTTTTATATATATATTCAAGTTTTTTTTTTTATGAAATGAACTCATTGTATCTCTTTTTCGTTCTTCATTTCTCAAAGTGTATGTTTATGTTGTTCAACCCTTATATATAATTTTGTTCATAGTTCAAGTGATTCGTTCATAGTCTTAATTGTTTTGTTTATAATTTTAAATGTTCTGTACATAGTTTTATCTGTATTGTATATAGCTTGTGCATCTAAGGTTTTCTTTACTTTTTATTTTATTTTATCAATTTTATTTATTGTTTCAAACGTTTAGGCCAGTAATATTCTATTATTTTGTACATTATTGTTATTCTGAAGGGACTTAGTCCCAGAATAAAGTTTTTTTTTTTATCTATCTATCTATGTATATTCTTGAAGAAAATTTAATTATTAAAAATTTTTTCTTCTTTTTTTCTTCATGACTTAATCGTAAAACAAAGCAATCAAGAGTTAGCTAGCACATAGTAAAAAACATGAGGTAAAAATATTTGATTTCCACATTAGTGATATCTCGGAAACTAAGCGCGATAGCGAAAAACCCACAACGATACCTAGATGGTTTCTTTCGAAGAGTTTAGTCAAATTAGCCATTATATAATTCATAGACACCGGTAATTAGGAAATAATAGGAGGGAACATTTTTAGTGTAACATGAAAACATTGTTAAATGCGTAAGAAGGGAAGATAAGGGATAGACTGACATACATAAGTAGCTCAGTAATTGGTTTATTACTATATTATAGTATAATATATTATTATATATTATCTCATAGATTTTTTTTTTCGGTACACCGCATCTTTGTTAATTCTTCATCAAATCCAATCATATTCAAGAGCCAGAATAATCATGGGAAAAAGTTACCAAGAAATTGAAACTTTATTTGCACTTAACTCGAAATAAATGTATGCAATTAATGATATATAGAGTTTGAATTATTTTCCCCAATTCCATACAAAAAGAAAAAAACAATCGTCCAAATCGGACCAATTGTTGCAAAGATACAGCCAGTTGTACTTTGTACAAATGTTTTAGTCTATTATTTAATTGCCTTTTATTTACTAACCAATATACTAAGCGAATTATTCGAACGGGTCAACTATCAATATAATTATTATCTATACGATTGTTGAAACTTTTTTTTAGTTATTTTACGTAAATGACTGAAATACTTGAGGAGCTGGCCCCCTTCCTAAAATATTGGAGGGCCGAATGTATCTAGCCTTGAAACAAGGTGCTTGTAATCCATCATTCGTATACAGGTAATTTCGTCAAAATTACCAAAATTATATATATAACTTATTATAATATCAAACTTGTTTCTGAAAAGGATGTTGTTATTTTAATAATAAATATGTACCGGGTTGATAGAAGTCCTCAGGTCATTATTTTTATGACCCTTATGCGAAAATCATTTAAAGAGCAAATACTTTATTTTATTTTTATATTTTCGTGGTTCCCAGTGCCACTTGAAAAAAAAAGGAGTAGGGTAAACGCACCAGTTATGGACAGGTTGGACTTTAAATGTAAATAATAAGCTTCCTTGTTGATTTAAAGGTTCCAGTTTTTTCTAGATTGAAGAACAATGCCCTCTATTGACAACTGTATGAACAAAGTTCCAAAAGAAAATTTTAAAATGCCTATCATTGTTGTTTCTATAGTGCTCTTGAGATCAGTGTGTTTCATACCTTCCTACTAACAGTTTTGCTAAGAATAAGTTGAACATTTATGTTATCTTATCTTTATAGTTAAATAAAGATTTTAGAATTTTTCTGAGGTATGTCCATTACTGGTACCGACCCCTGTCCATTACTAGAACAATTGAATTTCGGGGTGTCCATCACTAGTGCAAAAAAGTGTTGTTTTTTTTTAATGGAGATTATAACTGCATAACTAATTTTTTTTTTCATTTTAAAGTATTAAATAGAAAAAGGAGACCCTAGAGATCCTAAATGTCCAACGGAGATGTTTAAAACTATAATAATTACGGCGGCATTAACCAAAAAAGACAAAACTTTCCTTAGCTACTGATTCCCATCACTAGTGCGCTTACCCTAGTGTGTATCAATAACGTTGCAGATTGAGATTATTTTTTAAAATTTAAAAACAATTATAAAAAACATGTAACCCCCGTATCAGAAGTCGTACTTAGGTGGAAAGGGTTTAAATTAAAAAAAAAAAATTCTATGACCGCACGGTTTAGCAAATTCTCGTTAATAATTGAAGAGGACAGCGGAGGGAGAGAATGAAACAGTAGAAAGGGGAAATATAAAAAAGGGGGGGGGGAGAGTGAGGGTGTGAGATGGGACAATAGCCACTCGAAGACCTAACGGCCTCTCCTTCTATTTTCATACCTTTCTCTTGTATGCCGTCCTGGTTGTATCAATATTGTAGCCGACCACTCAGCACTAGTTGTCTCGCCCAGGCCGAAACATATTCGTGCGGGGGATATCGAGTGCTTCCTGGGGGGTCCATAGATCACTATACCAGTACGTAGCGGCCTCCAGTTTATCCTCCAGTCCACTCAACCATCCATTATCCAGCGTGGTTGCCAGGATTCGTTTTAAATTTTTTTCTTCCCTTTTTTATCAGGAAATGGTATCATAGTCACCAGCATTTTAAAAAAAAACATATTTGTTATTTCCAAAATTATTTTAACAGTTTAAAATCAATTTTCGATCATAGTCAATGAGATTAGCAACTATTTTTATTTGGTAAAAGAAAGTATAATAATGAATGTAAAATGTAAATAAACACAATATTTACAAAGAAAGTTGATATCAACACCAATTTATATTTATCCTAATTAAAATTATCAGGCTTGCAAAGTTTTAAATCAATTATCAAAGTTATTCAAGTTATCAATCCGCCACACCATATGTGCTTATATATATGCTTATCATATAGAATTTTATATATTTTTTATTGTTCTACGTTTTTTCATTTATTTTTTATAATTTTTACTGTATTATGTAACACATTTTTATGGCGATGAGCATTAATGTAAATCTGTGTTGTATGTTATTAGGAGATAAAAAGAAGTTAGTTGGAGTTCTCAGTCAATGAGAAATACAAATAAAAATAAATATTTTTTATTTAGGAAGATGGTCTGGGGTGGCGTTCATAAATAGGCTAAATAGTGGTAAGTAAAACTATTTTATTGAAAGCCGACGTTTCGACCCGACTTTGCATTTCTTCTTCAGGGAGGAGTTTCACTTGGAACTGAACTAAACTGAGTTCTAAGTGGAACTCCTAGCTGAACACACCTACCTGAAGAAGACTTGCTAAGTCGGGTCGAAATATCGGCTTTCAATATGATAGTTTTACCACTATTTAGCCTATTTATGACCGCCACCCCGGACCATCTCCTTTATAATGCAACGGTCAACTATTAAATATTCAATATTTTTTATTTCATTTTGTACCGACAATTCAGGCATTCGTCATAGCTGAAGAGATAAGCTAACCAAAAAATTACAAAAAATCTATTGTCAAGAGATTATTTTTTTAATATTTAATTGTTAAGATTTTTTTATTTAGAAATATAACGATCTGTCACGTGGACAATAATTATAGTGATATATGAACACATTCGTACCATAATTGTTAAGATTAATACTAATTTTGTATTCAGTTCTTAGAATTTATATACAGGGTGTCCCGTAAGTAGAGGGAAAAAACACTTTACATGAAAAATATTTAACAAATCATCATTATTATATTTTTTTATTTATAAATAAAAATTATATTAAGGAAATTCTTTTTATTATAATATATCCCACATCATGGAAAGACATGAAATAAAAGCTTTGCAACAGTTAATAGTCGTCAATTTTGTTGAAAAACACGGGTACTTTTAGGCTACAAGATGAAAAAGCATAACATTTCTATACACAACTTGAGGTAAATCTCAAGAATTTACCTAATAAATCTTAATTTAATTAATACGGACTTGAAGCTTATTAAACGAAAAACTTTTTCTAAAAATGAGGTATCTGTAGTACAGTTGGATAATGATAAAATAAAATCGCCAATAATTTATGATTTCTTTAAAATCCGAACTTAGCCAAGTATATCTGCTCAAAAAATGTTATCTAGTTTACAGTAAAATAATTGTTTATTACTTAAACTATATATTTCTTTAGTTATCGCTTCCAATTCATGACTTACTTGAAAAAAAAAACACTTAACTTGAATTTTCTACCTTTCTGCTGGGAATTGGCCCATTGTTTATATGTAGTTTTTTCTATTATTCATAGTTCAGACACCAGACAAATGCTTCAAAACATTTGTATCATTTTAAGGAAACTAGCTATTCTAGAATAAAATTTGCTTTCACTCGTTTATTTCTAGAGGAAATCTTTACATGTATGAAATATAAATAATATTTTTCAGTTTAATTTTGTAAACAATGATCTTCTCGAAAAAACATAACAATAATTTTCGAGATGCTGATGAAAAAATCTCGAAAGTGTCAATATCTTGACATCTTTTAAAAAACAAAACAAACATAAGACATGGCTCGGCCAAATCACCCGTATGCGAACCTCAGATTCTTGTTCAGCGACCCGAAAAAATGGAATATAACAAACTTTGTGAATGCTAAAAAACATTCATTTACTTTCGTGTATTGCCTTGACCAGAGAGATCCAACTACAGCCCGAGAAAGTTTCTTTGATTACATGGTAATTGTTTTACAATTATTTACAAAATATGAAAGTTGGTAAATCATTAGAACATAAAATCTAATCCTACAACTGAAAACAAATTATTAATCTACAAGACCGTACTGAAACCTATCTGGACTTATGGAATTTAACTGTGGGGGGCCGGTAAATTTTCGAAAACCAAACGTATCCACTCCAAAGTACTCAGAACAATAGTCAATGCTCCTTATTATGCCACAAACAAGACCTTAATTAACATCCCATGTATCTTTGACGTTATCCCATCCAGATATACAAACTTTCACCAGTATCTTATTCATCAGCTTAATCCTTATCCAGCTACGACCATCCCATAATTCTCCTCGAAGATTAAAGGGGCAGTGGCCGAGAGATCATTTGTAAATATGCTTTTGGTGTCCTGGCAATGGTCGGGTTCTCTACTCAAGTCCTGAGCGTCTGTGGCTCCAGTGCTCTCTTTCAGTTTCCACTGGCTTCTTATACCAGTGACGCGGCTGGAAAATAAGCACTGGAAACTTCTGATCCTTACTCTGTTTTCCACATGTGGAAGACAAAACTTGGCTCGGAGTTCCATGGGCGAATGTACATATTGTACATATGTATGAATGTGTATAAGAAGATTACTTGTATTTATTTTTATACACATTTTTATTATTTATATTTATTTCATTATTTTTGTATATATTGTATAAATGAACTCTTGTAGCCCTCATACTTGTTCCCCTTCATGAGGCAGATTAGATTATCATTCAATAAACTATCAAACAAAAAATAAAATTAGTAATCAACTTTTATCGCTTGAATTTTTCTCTTTGAAAGCACATTTCACAACTGAAGTAACATTTATAGAAATATATTTTATTTTTTTGCCAAAGATGACAAAAATTATCCTTCTTTGACCAATGTTTTCGATCTTACCACTGTACCAAAATTATTAAATTTTGATACGAATTCGGCCCAAAATTTAACATTATTTAATTTTTTAAAGAATGACTTTTTGACTTGGATGCACCGTTCAAGAGTAATAGATAAAAAATGAATGGTTTTTTTTTATTTACATAAGTTCCGTATTAGCATTTTTGTAACTTCCCTTACGTTTTTCGCATTAACGTTAATCCCTTTAGATCCTAATATACATATAATAATGTTGAAATAAATAAAAAAAATCTATGTGTTTATGCCAATGTGTTCGTTAGGTCGATATTTGAATTTCAATGGATAGATAAATATTTTTGTTTCATCGGACCCTTTGGACTTAATAAAGGTCTCAATGAGTCCGAATGACTTCGTGGAGGTCTCTTTTCGCCTTGCGGGACAAAACGTTTGGATACCCGTAGATCGAACCAACTAAGATGCAACAGTGTTGCATGCAGGTAATTGGAAAGAAATAGCCCAAGATCGACAGAGATGGAGAACGCTGGTCAAGGCGGGAAAAGATCTAGAATGTTTTCCAATCCAAAGATTCCGTGATTGTATTTCTCTAAAAAACAGACAGCTCCTTGTAACATCCCTTATATTTCCCCACTTCGACTACGGCTGTTTGGTGTATGGAGGGCTATCTGCCAGTATAGAAATGAGACTGAAGAATCTCATGAACTGTTTCATAAGATACATCTTCGGGATCCCCAGGCGTTCACATGTTTCACTATGGTACACCGAGTTGAAGTGGCTTTATCCTACTTCCTGACGTCAATTCCTCCTTGGTGTTTTCCTTTTCCAAGTCCTCAGAACCAAAAAAACGTAGTACCATTTTCAAGAGAAATATGAAAAATTAAATAAAGTACATGATAATCAGTTGCTATGTTGCTCGGTGTTGGAATAAGTTTCTATATTTACCTTAAATACGTTATTTGTGCAACTTCTGTTTTTTCAGCTTTCGTACATAAAAATATTTAGACATAAGACTTTCGAATAAGAGTGAACTGGATAAATCAAATTTGCAATTGCTAGTATAAATTTGGGATATTTTTGCAAGCCGGCTCCCGAACTAATATTGGAAAGAAATGGCATATATAGAAAATTTGTTGAATACCTTTACATACAATGTCGTATATTTGTGCTAAGTCCCTCGCAACATTTTGTACATGGTACATATCTATTTTTATCAAATAATTAACATCCGCTTAAAACTTCGTGAATAGCTTTATCTTGTCATAAGTTAAAAAATTTTCGCTACGAAAATTCTCAGAATTGGGTCGTTTTCATTCTGGAGATCAGCAAACTTCGTCTATTTAATTAAGTACTAAAAACTCATAAACACCCATTTGCTTTCCACTTGAATAGGAAGATAATGTCATAACAAAATCTAGAACAAAGGTGGCCTACAAAATTATTAGGCAGTTTATCGCCACCAACATGCGAAAATAAGGAGGTTATATAGGTCAAACAGCTAAATATTTTTGTAGGCCACCAACTTGTTCGATTTTGTAATCAAATTACGATTCAAGTGGGAAGCAATGGATATTTATGAGTTTTCAAAACCTAATTAAATTAATTAATTTAATGAGAAAACGCCCGAATTTTGGGAATTTTTGCAGACATAAAAAAATTCGTAAGTTATGATAAGATGAAGCCATTCACCAAGTTTTAGACGGGTGTTAACAATTTCATTTAAAAAAAAAGCTCCCCACTAGAGCTGTTATTTGGTAGATCATATTGAAGAACGAGAATAAAAAAAAAAAAAGAAATGGAACTATTTAGTGAATTGGTGACTCACTTATATTTGTTCCCAGAGCGGGCGGTTTTTGAAGGATAGAGCCAACGCGGTATCGTAGACAAAGAGATGAGCTGGTGGACGTATGCCTGAGTCGAGGGCCCTAGACGCCGGCATCTGTCGCTTCCATTCACACACTGCCACTCGTATCTTGATACCGCCAGCGGTTTTATTGCACCTCGTGCTAAATAACCTTCTCCTCTGTTATCGGTTCAATAAATTGCGTCATTAAAAATCTTTATGGCGGCTTAGCGGAGCGCCTCATAAAAAAAAATTGTTTATCAAACTTGTTAATGAAGGACAGTACTGTTACGGATGCGTTTTAATTTTCTTTATATCTTCGCATGAGTTAAAAATATTAGACAATATGATTATTCGAATGAGCACGATAATCAAGCACTCAAAACCCTGTAAACATGCGTTCGATATTGCTAATAGATATGAATGTATATAAGAAGATTATTTTTATTTATTTTTGTATATATTTTTAACTATTTATATTTATTGCCTGTTTTTTGTATTTATTGTATGCATGAACTCTTGTAGGTATAATATTTGCTGCTCTTAATGAGGCAGATTGTATCATCATTCAATAAACTATCAAAAAAAAAAAAAAAAAAAAAGATTAGTTATTACAGCATTTATCGCATCATTTTTTTTTTGTTTGATCATTTCAATACTGAAGTGACATTTATAGAAATAAATTAAAAAGATTTTTTCGCTTGGAAACACCGTTAAAGAGTAATAGATGAAAAATGAATAATTTCTTTTAGTTCCATAATTTCCGTATAGCCCTGTACAAAAATTAAAAAAAAAACTTTTCTACTACACTTTTCGATTGAACGTTAACCCCTTTAGATCCTAACATAAAAAAAATAATTATGAAATAAAAATCGACGTATTGATGCGTTCGTTAGATCGATGTTTGAATTTCAATAGATATATAAATATTTTTGTTCCCTGAGAACCATGAGACTTAATAAAAGTCTCGATATAGTACGCGTGACCTAGTGGAGTTCTCAATACGGCTTGCTGGACAAAACGTTTGGAAACTCCTGGTCTAGACTATACATAGTAATAATGTAATCAACTACCAAAGTGGTGAGTTTATAAATATTATACAATATAATTATTCTCATGAGCACGATGATCAAGCACTCAAAGCCTTCTAAAGATGAGTTCGATTTTGCTAATCGGTATGAATGTGTATAAGAAGATTACTTTTATTTATTTTTATATAAGTATATTTACGAAACGGACTTCTTCGATACAAAGACGACATCCTTGAAAAAGCACACAACTATTATTTCTCAGCCGACATACAAAGAACTTTAAACTCCACTAACTACCCTTTATACAGAATGCTATGCAGTTACAATGCTCCCGATCCTGAAACGTATCTTACATTCAAAGTCCACATAAAGAAATTGAGATGTGTTAGTCAATTAAGAGTTGCAAACCCAGAACACTTCAGAATCCATGCAAAAAAACAGAACATTTTCGATTGAGTCTCAAGAAACCTTTATTTGATGCAGCCAATTTATCTACAATAGTCAACATCACATTCTCCTTCACTGCCCAGCATACAATGACTATAGACAAAAATTCCTTCAAAACTTTATCTCAGAATCTACTGATAACCGCAACGTCGAATCCATACTGAATATCGATTGTATAGATAAATTAAATTAAGTTTACTATTATATGATTGGAGTGCACATAGTGCATACATAAAATTGTTGGTCATAGCCCATGTTATATTAAGCGTTTGTTTTTAGTTCATCTTAAGAGTAATATTTTGTTTATATTTATAAATATTTTTATTTTGTATTCTATCATAGTAACTGGTTCATGTAACCAATATTATGCAGTAATCGTTTTATGTTTTTAATTTTTATTGTTATTCATGTTTTGTGAAAACCATTCTAAACGTTAAATATTGTAAATTTTATTTATATTTAAATTATATGTAAGTAAATTTGTTAAACCATATTATTGTACAATAGCCAAGCTAGGCTCTTTTTGTATGGGGAACCCCCTTAAAACAAATAAAATATCTATCTATCTATCTATATAAGTATATTTTTTTCATTATTGATCATTTGTTCCTGTTTTTTGTATATATAGTACGAATGAACTCTTGTAGCCCTAATACTTGTTCCTACTATGCTACGAGCTACATGCCTCGCACATCTTGTGTGCCTTCATATAATGGGATATTTATTGACCAGTTCTTTATTGGTCTTTCTTTTCCATGTGTTAGTACTCTGATCCCAGATCGCTCCGGTCATGGTGCGGAGAATTTTCCTCTCAAATCTTTCAACACTTTTTTCAAGGGTACTGGTTAGTGTCCAGGTCTTACAGTCATATATTAGATTTGCTTTATTATAGCATTGTACACCCTTAGTTTGAGATTTTTCGGGACTTCAATACCTTCGAAACAGAGAAGAAAGCTTTGTTTGCGCTAGTTGTACGCTGGTCTATTTCTGCCAGTTAATCATTCATTGAGCTTATTGTGGAGCGGAAGTATTTGAATTTTCCCACTCTCGGGAATGATTTTCCTTCTACCCAGATCATTAGGGTGGAATTTTTCGGGTCTTTATTATAAACATATATATATTTTTAAATATACCGTATTGTGAAATAACATAACAAAATAAATTGAGGTAAAAATAAAAATTTTTTAACAATAAATATCATTTGTCAGGAATAATATGATAAAAAGAAATAAAAGTATATTTGAACTGTGAAACAATAAATGTTATTGTCTATTTACTTGTTAGCTTGAGTGATGATCTTTTGAATATAAATAAAAGTCTGTTAAAACAGCCAATGAAAGATATTATTCGGTAAACACCGTTTTAGATTCTTTAAAAATTTAAGATGTCTATGATTATCGAGTTCTTAACGTTATCATGATTGAAATGGTTTCACAGTGGAACAAGTTTACTGTCAACGAATACGCCTTGATATGAATAAAGAAAGATCCCTCACCCTTTACACACTTAACAGTTGTACAGAACTAATTTGAAAATATTTATTCTGCGGGTAGGGAAGTAAGCACTTATGAGCGCAAATATTTTGACAAATGCTATAACGGGGGGGAGCTAGGCACTTTAGCATGTATCAACACAATTACTTGATTTGCACAGTCATTGATAGAAGTGAAATTTGTTGATCTTTTTAAAAAATAAAAATATGACGATCTCTTTCATTATATGTTCCGGGTAATTTATTGAGATATTTCTAAAAAATATAATTTCCATACAAGGAATTCTTCAGTTTTATTTCGAGATTTCGAAATTGATTAACATACCAATATTCATTATGGTTGCTATCAACAGTCGGTTATTATATTATTGTTAAATACATTTGTTGTTGTTTTTTTAAAATTAGAAACAACAAAAAACCATATATAATTAGTTCGAAACACTAACGGGTCCAGGATTTAATTTTTGGGAGCTTCCTATTTATATACTTTTTTCTCTGGGAGAAAAAGAAAGAAACTAAGTACCCATAAGAAAAGCTGTTTAAGCGATTCTTCAAGTCCTACAACAATAATACTTTTAGAGATTTTTTTTTTCATAAGACATGGTTACACTACACCATTTGGTTGGAGGAGGGTCTAATTCCGAAAGCCCCTCCCCACCCCATAGATCAGTCTGTGGTCTCTATGTTAAATACGTGTCTAGTATTCAGAACTACCCAAATAATATTTTGTATGATTCTACTTATATCCAAAACAGGAAAATATTATGTGACATGAAATCTTCCTCCTTATTACATAATGAATGCACTTCATATTTTTTTTTTCTTTACTTTATATTAAATTGCATTGATTCTCGTTAAACATTATTACCCGCCTTATTATGCAATTGCATATTTTTTTTGTATCCATTTTTTTAAACTGTAGATCGGATATCTTTACGAATTAGGGTACTTAAATATAAATAATCAATTTTTACTTTGCATAGTTGACTATAAATACATGTAATTGCGTATTTTGAACGTTTCAAATTGATTTTTTTTAAAAACATAGGAATTCCAGATTAAATTCGTAGGTTCATTTTCAATTAACAAAACAAATAAAATAAAAATAAAAAATCAACGAAATAATTTTATCTTCAATAATTGACTTTTTATAATGTAGATTTTTATTTCTCCCCCCCCCCCCTCCTCCCGCTTTCTATCTCTCTTTTTCTATCTCTCTTTAAATTCCAAACATAATATCAATTTAAGTTTATTTCTTACTGAGTTTAAAAGTGGTAATATTTATCATTATTTTAAATTCTTAATATAGATGCCAGTTTTTTTCCAATACTAAAATATTGATTTGACATTTAAATGAAATATGAAAACAAATTTAAAACTCATGAAAAAATAATTTTTTGCATCTATTTTTTAAATAAATTCGATATATTTGGTGGATATTTGCTCACATCACGTCTGTTGAGGTAGACAAATATTTTTTTTTATTATGAAAACATAGCAAAAGATAGAATATTATCTCAACAAATTTAGTCATTTGTTATTTAATTCAAAACATGGCTCTTACTAATCTTTCTCCGTTTTATTTATTATTTAATGTTTAATCCTTAATCCTTCTGATTTATTTTTTAATTGAGAACTTTTTGTAGGTACATCAGTGTAATTAAAGGTTTTAGTTTGATTATTGAATATTTGTAGATTGTGTATGGATATTTTGTTTTATGGCTGCACATGTTGCTACATACTGCACGTCTTTTTATTGCATACTAGTTGGCATATTTTTATCTCTTTTGGAACCCTAGCTTAGACCACAATTAGTGTTGCCAAAATCGGTCTTGGTCTTACCAAGACCGCCTAGTTATTGTAAGATCAAGACTGGTAAAAAAAAAATCGATTTTTTGAATAAAAATTAAGGCACAATAGTTACTAATACTTGACAATTTTAGTTACTATATGTAAAGAAGTGGTATAATCAAAATACTTTTACATTTAATTACAGTAATATCTTTGTAGTAATAAGCTAATTGGTAACTGCAAGACTGTTGCGATACTCTTGCGCAAGACCAAGACACCTCTCGCATTGGGGCATCACTTATCACAATGTCTACTGCCAATATTCAATATTAGCCTACCTTTTTTCAAACCTTAAGCATTGTATTTTTACATACATTTATTTCATTAATAATTTATCCGTTATCACAAACCTTGTAGATACTTTAGTGTAGAATCAACCCCTTATTGGGAACAGGTGGTTGGCAAACAGATAATAGAATCTTTGTAATAGGGGATATTGAGATCAATTGTGTCTCTACGGGATGTCAATGGGACATGACCACAATACGATTTCATATACGGGACCAAAGGCTATTGTCTCAAGTCTCATCAGCCCCCTGGCATTGTATCTTTGTGTACTGTCCATTTTACAGATAATGCTTCCGCAATTCTCATACTGTTTGATATAAAACGTCAGTAAATTATTAAATAACTCATTTACGTTTAAAGGATTTAACTTGTACCAGTGTAAACTTGTACCAACGTGACGTCACATGTGCCCGATGGTAAAATCATGCCAGCCTATTCTAACCTGTTACAGCTATTGCCATGACGTATATTCTTTTAAAATAGTCATTATTGATGTCATAACTTTTTAACAATGTTTTCAAATTCATTTGCATCATCATTTTTCTCAATTTTTGTTTATTTTTTAAAGTACACAAACAAAATCATAAAGTTAGTAATTTAATATTTGACGTATCCATTCGCAAGTCAGGTGCTATTGCGCCCGTTTCTAATTTTATTGTTTCTGATAATTACATTATAATAATTTTCTGCAAATTATGAAACGCTGACCAACGGATATAAGCCAAATATCACATTATCTTTAGCATTTATATGTCTTATAAAGAATTTTTTTATTTTGATGCACTATTAAAGAGGAGTCTATTTTAATTAAGAATGCAAACAATACTTTTTTAATGTTAAAATTATATATTTACATCATTATTAACAATATCAACCAAGAAAAAACACAAAGCAATTGATGCACTCAACTTGGCTGCAAACGTATAAACTAAATATGGCCTCAGGTAGTAGAAAAATATTGGAGATTTATGGTTTATAAGATTTAGCTATATTTGAAAAATATGTTTAAATAGTGACAAAATAAAAACAAAAATTTAAATTCACCATAAAAATTATGTATTTCTTTAAACATCAAAATTGTAAATGTATACTTAAAAAAAAAGTTTTATGTTTGGTTAGAGATAATTTATTTTGAAATTAAGTGTACGTGATTTTTTTGTTATGAAATCTGTTTTGATTAAGAAATTCTGCTTTACTTAAGGACAATGAGTACTAGAGCTAAGTGTGAAACATCCATACATTAAAATAAAATAAAAATTAATTGAAAGAATAAAAAATAAACGAAAACAAAAATAAAGCCAACATTGAATATCCCTTCAGGTGGGAAAAGATTGGGGATTACTAGCAAAGAGTATTTAGCTTTATTTGGAATATATTTTATTAACTGGGACAAAAAAACAACATTAAAACCACTGTAAAAATTATGTATTTCTTTGAACGTCATATATATTTGAAAAAAAAAATTAAATTCGAGTAGAGAGGTTTTATAGCCATAAATAATTATATGTGTTATTAATTTTTCTAATTAATTTTATAAATAAAAAAATAACTTTATTCTGGGACGAAGTCCCCTAAGGTTACAATAACAAAAATAATACTTCTGCTCAAAAGAACTAAATTAAATAAAAAGAGTTACATTGAATAAAAAAAAACTTTATGAAACTAACAAAATATACAAACAAAAAAAAATAAATAAAGAAAACAATAAATAAAAAGGATTAAAAGATACATGAAGAAAATCAAAAATAAATTCCTCT
Organism: Nezara viridula; assembly: GCA_928085145.1. Lineage (NCBI taxonomy): Eukaryota > Metazoa > Arthropoda > Insecta > Hemiptera > Pentatomidae > Nezara > Nezara viridula. Next base: position 64,495,580 of record OV725078.1, on the reverse strand, counting down.
AATAGATGAACACCAAGTAAAAATAAATAAAGTAGAGTAAAATATAAAGAAATAAACATTTATGTATTCCATCTTAGTACATATTAAAACATTTATAAATAAATAAAAAAGAAAATAAATAAATTAAGCATCTTTATGAGTAAAACATTATATTGTAGAACAGGAACGACCTGATATGAAAAATATATATACAAGTTCATAAGTTTATAAGAGGTAGAAAAAAAATATTAAGAAAGCACTAATTTTTAAACAAGTCACTAAATTTTAACACAACTTAATAAGTGGTTGGCCATATTCTTATTGTTTCATAATTGTGGGTAAATGGTTGATTCTGGGAAGAATACAACTATTCTTCTCTTCTTCATTCTTCCTTCTTATTGTTTGTTTGTTGGGGTTTCAAAGACGTAAAACATCCAGGTCATCAACGCTTGCATCACTGGATTAAATTTTTAAACTATTTTAGATTTTATTTAACAAATTGTTTGATTTAAGAAATCTATCACTAACTTTATAGTGTCTTCGTCATCACTTAAAATGTTTGATATTGGAGATGTAAGTCGTAGATTATTTAGATTTGATATGTAAAAATAACATTCCTGTAACTTGTGGCTGACTGTAACTGTATTATTGCAGTGTTGACATTGTGGTCGTGGCTGCTTGCTAATGAGTAAGATTGGTGTGTCTTATTCTTAGTCTGAAAAGTTGGATAAGGAAGGAACACGACTGATTTTTATAGGTTGAGAATTTCAGAACTTAGCGGAGCGGGCAACGAAGGAGTTTTGAAAAGAGGCAGACCTGTGAAGAGGGATATAAAGGTTAGAAGGTTTGGATCTTGCGATAAGAGAGTGGACAGAGGACTTGAATTTGAAATCATAGTCATAGGAGAGGCGATGGCTCTTTATAATCTGAAAAAGATAATTTTATTCATACGGTTATTATGCAGGTAATGAAAAGAAGCCCAAGATCACATTACTTCAACCTTAAATCTAGGGCCTTGCAGAACAAATAGACAAGACAGGTAAGAGATGTAATAGGTAAGACAAATAGCATTTTTTATTAATTTTATGTTTATGATTTTAAGTTGTTGAATAGAATTAGGAAAGGAATGAAGTTTTATACCTCTATTATAGATAAAATATTAACAGAGCAACAATCTGATGTAATATATGAAATTGGATATGTGCATTGTTCCAATACGTAACGTGTATTGGTGAAACGTTTCAAACATATAATGATATAAACGGAAAGGAGCCATACGTCAGCACTCAAAAATATTTAAACATGAATTTTAATAATGTTCGAATGTTACAAAAAGAAAAGAATAATTTTTCTAAGAGAAAGATATTTGAGGAAATTCGTATTGCATAGGAGTCATATGATTATTGCAAGAAAGGCAATAGTAATTTGAATAAATTGTGTTTTTAAACGTTGGATATCTTAGTAAGTCTCATAAATCTCACTAATTTGTTTAGTTTTTAACTTTGCATGCGCGATCAGCAGCTTTTTGGTGATAACCTACCTTTGATGTGCATTACCTTTTGTATTTATTTTTTTATTATTATTTGTATCTTGTTGCGGTATATTTATTTATTGTGGTTAGCAATTACATATTTTCGCCTATCTTTTTTTTTTTTTTTTTTTTTTGATTGGCGAAACGTTGACGGGTTATTTTATTCTTTATCTGCATTATAGAGATACGAGGCTGAGTAGTTGGAATTTCCTAATGATGACTTTTTCAGTTGACAGAATGACTACTCCAATATTAACATTTTTGATTGTAAATTTTAGTAATATTTCTAATGATGAAATTAATACCTTTATTCACAGTTCTATATTCTAACACTGCAATCACCTACACTGGAATCAACTTAATCACTGTATGCATAGATGAATTTTCCAACCAGAAATACCACTAAACAGACATTACTCAAAAAAGTTTAAATTGGAATTAGTCATTCTGTCAACTGAAAGGGTCAAACATGCGCATAACACTTTGGAATGTTATTGTAGCCTAGAACTTTTTTATTTACGATAATTCTTACAATGGGCTGTTTTCTATCAGGAGATCAGGTAGCCTTTGATGAGGTACTAAAAAAACTCATGAAGATAATTTGGTCACAAAATTTTGAAAAAACCGTGACCTACAAAAATATCGGGCCTTTTTGCGTGACCTCAACCCCAATATAGGACAATTGTCTCATATTTTTCCAGGCCTTCTTGATTTCGTGATTAAATTATCAAACGATGAAAGTGGAAAGCGAATGAGTAATTAGTACTCATTTAAATAAATTAATTTAACTTGTAGAACCGTGCGAAAATTTAGCACAGCGTATTGTTATCAAATGGCAAATTAATAATAAAATAAAATAATGCAACGTATCAAAAGATAAAGAAATCAATTATTACTTTATTGATAAATATAATCGACAAAGGAAACAAAAATTAATTTAAATCTTCATTTTTGTTCGGAGCGACATGTTTACAAATTTCAGTAAGCTGTATCATTTCTGAAAATTGTCATATTTCGATGATTTTTTTCCCCATTTGTAGGGGATTTAGTGATCGTTTATATAATAATCGATATAATCAAGAAAAAAATGTGTAATTTTTTAGTTATTCGCCAATAAGGTTTGTTACTTAACTTGTTTGCCTGAATTTTCGGGGTGATTGGAGTATTTTGCCCGCCTGAAGGGGGAAGGAAGCCTTCGAAATTGGTGACTCAATCTTGAGATTTGGTAAAGAAGTAACGATGATATTGCTTGCCGATCAAAAACACCATCGATAAATAATATAATCTCCTCCTCTCTCGATCATAGAGACCTCAATTCGACGAAATGAGACATGGATTCAATGACAGTACTACAATTAACGTCAGGTTGTGTGGATGCGAACCCTACGCCTTGCGTTATGTCGAAAATAGTAAGTTTTTGGGCTTAAAAACGCAAGTTCCGGAGGAACTATCCGGGTCTTGCTGTACGCATCAAAATCTTCAAGGTCCAATTTGTCCCTATCAATCTACAGACCTACCGTTCTAGTATTGAAGGCTAGCAAAATGTCTGTATCGACTTTATTTATTTTAGAAAGAAAAACAGAAGTGGAGAATACTATTCGCTAACCCACCGTGAAATTCTGAATCCATCGATACCTCATTCATGGTATTTGAGCATGAAAGGAGCTTATATCTGGTACAAAACCGATTTCAAGCCTTACTGTAATAATATATGTGGGGAAGATAAAATGCCCCATTGGTGAGAATTTTCGTGAATTAAAAAGTTTTAGGTTACAATAAGATGTCTGTAGGGCGGACCACAGGTGCAATGTAAATTAATCTCGGCTAATATGATTACAAATAAAATTAAATATAGCACATTATTGAATTTTTTTTTTATTTCTTAATGACATTTACAACTGTATTACATAAATACATCAAGTAAATTTGGACATAATAGATATAATGACATGAATACACTTGCTGAGTAACTACCCAATGGTAGCACTCTAATGATATGACTACATTAGGAGATCACGGGGCCATCTTCTTTTCAGACGCCTCGGAGGGTTATCAGGAATTGAAGAGGAAGCAAGGTTAGAAACGAGAGGGTTGGGATGATTCTGAATTATATTATGGAAGGATAGGCATCTGGATTGGGCCAGATCTGAAACATAAGAAACATTAAGATCTTTATGGATAATTTTATTAGTGACAAAGTAAAGAGCATTGAGGATTTTACGAAGGATTTTGGATTGTAAGGATTGGATGCGAGAGGAATTCGAGCTCAACCATTGCTCAACTCAGTGAGTCCAAATAGGTCTTATTATAATCAAGTATATGAGTCTTTTGTAATTAATGGGAAGTTTAGAACGTTTGTCTAGTAAGTGCTGAAGTAATCGGAAACGTCGAGCGGTTTCTTGTCGTTTCAGTCTAGTATGAGGATTCCAATTATTGAATATTAAATCGATTTATATACCCTACATCCAATTAATCGTATTAGTTCTGTCAACCTTATAATTATTTGAGAAACACTTATGAGATCCGGTTGAACAGAGGTGGAACGCAAGCGTTTCCTCGAGCACCGGTTGAAGAATGGGGCCTGAGGTAGTAGAATAAAACGGGGATGAAAAGGGGTAGCTATCAATAACACTATTTGAGAGGAGTGAGCTGAAGTGGCGGGGGAGGGGGGGGGGGACAAAGGTCTTTGTTTGGAGCCGCTGTCGAGTGGAGAGGTCAGTTGGTCACCGCTACACCTACGCTCTCTCCCTCTGCTCTCTCCGCTCGCCCTAATTCCTTTTTGCTAAACAATGCCCACTCTCGGCTATTATTTATACCAAAACAATACCGGTCAATTACCCCTACATCTGAGGCACACGGCACCGGCCCCCTTCCTCCTCCGCCAAACCATCATTTCCTGCCAAGTATTTTCAATCATTAAAATTAAGGAAGAGTAAACCCTCAGACCTAGCTTATACAGTAATTTATATCATGAAAATTGTTTATTTTAATGAATTTCTTTTTTTTATAAGCATTTTTAATTGCCTATTTATTCCTCCTCTCCAATTATTTTAAAATATAATAGAATAAAAAAAGGTTGCCCATCAAATTTCTTGAAAATTCAAGAAAAATAATTTTAAAAAATTGTTGTTATACGTATACATTATGTTTCATTTAAAAATACTTATAAAAGGTAATAAAAATACGGCACTTAATATAATATTATAGATTTTGAAATCATTTACCTACCTGAGATTTTCCTTTATTAAGTTTTACCCCCACCCTAATATGAAACGTACGCTGCGTACGCCCTTGCATACATGCAATATTTAAAGAAAACATAAATAAATTAAATTTAAATAGAGGAAAATGATAATGTTTAAAACAAAAATATATATAGAATAGAACAGAAAAATCATCTTTATTCTGGGACTAGGTCCCTTTAGAATAACAGTATTGTTCATATAAATTAACCATAAATCTGGCCAAAAGACCTATTACAATGAATAATAACAAAATACTAGTAATAAATTAAGTATAATAGCTCTTAGGATAAATTAACGAGAACAGTTGGGTAATAGGGGTTCAGTACTACAATATTGGAGCTAAAACAATAGCATAATAATCACTGAATGAAATTAGAAAGGAACGCAAAATCAATTTTATAGACAAAGCATTGTAGTGATAGAATTTAATAAAAATAAATAAATAATAATAATACCTGTTAATATGTAAAGAAATAAATCGTAAAAAAAAATGATATACATATGTTCCCTAAGATATTTAAGTGATTACGCGTAAAGATTAGGAGAAGAAAAAATAAAATAAAGTGTATATATATACACATAGCGAGGAGTGTGTTGAAGATAATTAGAAAATAAAATACATTTTAACGAAATACAACCTCATGAATAGAAAAATTAGAAATTAAGAAAAACAAATTTTATCTACTCACAATGCTTTGTGAGTGGTGATGAAAATTCACGTTCAACACAAAACAATAAAAAATAAGAGAAAAAAAATAAAGTCTAAAGAAAATTAAAGCCTTATTACATAATATGCATTTAACCAGCATCTGATTGGATTGTGAAGAGGAATTGGAATAAGAGGGTTTTAAAGGTGGATAAGGATGATGCATGGCGGATTTTTAGTGGGATGGAATTCCAGAATGCAGTGGAACGGACAACGAAAGAATGTTTAAATGATGCAGATCTGTGGAAAGGGGTGAAAAGATCAGAAGGACGAGATCTTGTGGAGAGGGCGTAGATAGATGATTTGAATTGTAGGAGATTGTATGTATATAGGTGGGGAGCACATGCCGGTACTGGTCTCATTGGTCATCATTTTCTCATCAAGCCAAAACATAATTTTTATAATATCAGATAAAAAATATATGTTAAACTTTTAAAAATAGCCTTGCCACTTACTAGGGAAAAAGGAAAATTTTTGTTGCATTATATTTTAAAATTAAATGTTCATACTTATAATCTTTTCTCGAATCGCGTACATTTTTTTATTTTATCTTTTTTTCCGAACACCAGTCAACCTTTCTCTTTGTTTTGATTTAAGTTTCCATCAATGATAAAATCAATGATTTTCGGAAATATGCACTATAAATAAAGAATTTTATGTTTTACTTCATAAACTATGTTGGTCAGGATATGAAAATAAGTATTTAAACAATAGTTTTTCGAAATAGATCAAATTTGGTTCACAAATCCCGAAAATAGTTTTAATTGTGTTCCGACATATCTTCCAGAGAGCTCGAATCGGGTCAAAAACCTTTTTTTAGATACTCGGATAAGTTTCGGCGAATCATTATGAGGAAACCGTGAGGCTAGATTATCTAAATTCATTAGGTAAATTTGGTTAGTTGTGTAGGTATAACTTTTTTATGTAGAGTGTCTCAGTTCTTAATGGCTAAACTGTAGGGAGTGATTCTAGACAAAATTTCCAACAAAAATGTTAAATTCATTATTAACCGATTCCGAACGGTATTGCTTAACTTAATTAAACTTAACTTAATTAAACGATATTGCTAGGTGCTGTTCAAACTGTATAATAAATGAAACGTTAATAATCTCTACCATATAACATTTCTGTTTAACATGAATACAACTGAATGACTGAAAGTAATTTAACTAGCTCCGCTTACCGAAATAAAAAAGAACTATATAAACTACAACTATATATCAACACGTACTGGTGGTAGTTCATGATAAATATTATATTTTATTATATTTTATACTTTTTCAAGGATAGTGTTAGATATAAACGTATACTTTCCGACAGTATATTCTATTCTTAAATTATGGAATTGCTACCTTCCACTACCGGTTTTAGTTTAAAAAAAATCAATTATTAAAGGTTATATATCAAGTTAACGTTATTTATAAACAAAATGCATGACAATAAAAATTTAATATCAAACAATCAATAATTCACATTATTTCATTCATTTTACTTAACACATTTTTATTCATACGTTTTATTAAAAATCTTTAAAGTAAATAGAATGTTTATAGACTCTATGGTATAATGTCTATAGACATTCTATTATATCTATATATGTGTATACCCACTATAGAGTCTATAGATATTTTATTATATACAGTGGCTCACAGTTAAATTGATAAACCCCGTAAAAAGAAAAAAAGACTTATTTGATTACAGTAAACAAAAAAAAAAAAAATTCAACAAATTTATTCAATTCAACAAACCTCAATTTAAATATGTACAAATCCTATAAAATTAAAATATTCTACTGTGAATATTTATAAAAATTAACAAAAAAAAAAAAATGGATAATTTTACCTACAGTCAAAATGAAACACCTCACTTCTTATTAGCTTTGAAATACTATTAATTTAGTTCAACATGTTGTAAAGAACGGGGTACATACCTCTTTTTAAGAAATTATTAGCATCAGCATGAAACTTTTCATCTCATCGTAACCTAATAACAATTTTATTTACGAAAAATCATGGAATTGGGGCGTTTTCAATCTGGAGGTCGGAAAACTTTGTCTATTTAACTAGGTACTAAAATATCGTAAATAACCATTTGCTTTTCACTTGGATCATAAAATAATTTGATCACAAAATCGATAAACAAAGGTGGCCTATGAAAATTTGTGCCGTTTGTCATATATAACCTAGTTATTTTGACAATTTGGGGGTGTATGTCACTCCAAATGGCTCAATATTTTTGAAGGCCATCTTTTTTCTCGTAAATGAATTAAGAACAATTTTGTGTGGTCGTGTTTCTTATTGCATAAGAAGGAATTGCTCAAGAACCGTCCAAGATAATAAAATTCTAAGTACACCATCGTAAAGTTTATTTTTTATTACACCATCGTAAGATGTTATCTTTACTTTTTTCTCTTTCTCTTTCTTTTTGTTCTTATTCAGGGCAGATGTAATATTTTAATTTTGTACTATTCTGTTATTCTAAAGGGATTTTGTCCCAGAATAAAGTTTTCTATTTCTAAAGTAGACAAAAGTTGTTTTGAGAAAACAGTGATTTTGGAACAGGTTTTCTGTACAGATATGTGCTACTCCTGCATGGGTACCGTTACTGCGACAGTACAGCGGCCGTATTAGATCTCCTGAAGGTCCCCTTCGTCAGTGACCTCAATAAATTTAATCAATGTTTTATAAAGAATTTTTACTTTACAATGTTTTTATCTTGAACGGTTTCTCAACTTCAATGCAACTTGAATTTCTTCTTATTCAATTAAACATGTGACCACACAAAATGGGTCTTAACTCCTTTTCCGTTCGTATGCCCATACATCAAATGAACTTTTTTGTTGGAAATTTTGTCCAGAATCATTCCCCAAAGTTGGGCCATTAAGAACTGAGAAACCCTGTATATTACTTGTTTCATATGCATAACCAATTTTTTTTTAATTATTAATAATCGTATTATTAGGGTATTCGTTTTCAAATTTACAAACTTCATAAAGATGAATATTTATAAATTCAATCATTGAAAAAATGTACCAATCTTATAAAAGGACTTTACAAACATTATTATTACGAATTATGCAACTGAAATTCTATTTCAAACAAAAATCATATTCCGAAACGCCGCACTTGAGAATAAGTGTAAGTTTGTTTAAGAGAGGAGAGAAACACTTTATTTTCATATAAAATATAAAATCTTGCTGCCCAATTATATTTGGTTGCTATACACACAGCATACTCGTTAATCCGTAGGACAATAAATAAACTTATATATAAATATACAGAAGTGGTTAGTTTATATGAGTATAATAAATATATATATTTTTTTTCCCTTTCATTGTTCATGCTTTTTTTTTTCTCCTTTTTTTTAACATTTAATTTCCCTTTCTCTCACTTCTCTCTCTTTATAAATCTCTCCTATATAAAATATTAAGATGCTTAAAATTATAATACAACAATAACAAAAAAACAAGAGTGTATATATCTAGAATTAAATACAATTTAATATAAACCGAATATAAATAGACATTTTTCATTAAATAAATAAATAAATACATAAATTAAAACTCTCAGGCTAGCCATGCACGTGGTGGTATATGATTCCCAGGGAGTCGAGGACTATATTTTCAGCCAACCTCGTTCCTCGAGGAAGCTCCTTGTTCATTTTGGAATTGTTCCACGAGACCCAAACCAGAGGCGATTTGCTTCTTCCTCGCTAATCCCTTCGCTAAACATATTTCACCAGTCTATTAAGTAGGAAAAATCACATTGAGTATTACCCATTTCGGATTTTAAATAGAGAAATATTTTTGTCAAAATGTTATCTCTAAAAAATTGAGGGTTTTGGGTTGTGGGTTCCAAATTCCAGTAGTTGCAAAGAAGACTCAGAGCCCTTACTCGATAAAATAGCCTGATAAAATATTCTGGGACAACATTCGAGATAATCCATTTTTTTTGTTTCCTGAATCCTTTGTCAATGATGATTATGGTTACACTTTGGAAATAAACGACTTATTTTAACCGTACCTCAGCAAGCTCCAATAAATTATGGCTAATCGCGATCGAAACTTGGGTCATTGATAAAGGTTCCATTTCTCTCCTTCAATAATTATATATGTGTATATATATATATATATATATATATATATATATATATATTATATATATATATATATATATATATATATATATATATATATATATATATAGAGAGAGAGAGAGAGAGAGAGAGATATATACAATAGAAATATATTAAATACACATACATGCTTCTGGTACTCCCACTCACTTAAGAGAAGATGATAACCAAAAACGTAGCACTCTCTGTTTCCATATTAAAGTGTACCTTCTAGGACCCTACATTCTATCCTATCCTACAATCCTACATATATTATTACAGTAAGGCTCGAAATCGGTTTTGTACCAAATATAAGTTCCTGCCATGCTCAAATACCATGAATGGGGTACCGTTGGATTCAGAATTTCACGGGAGGTTAGCAAATCGTATTGTCCACGTTTTTCTTTCTAAAATAAATAAAGTCGATACAAACATTTTGATAGGCTTCAAAACTGAAACGATGGTGGGTCTGTAGATCGATACGGGACAAATTGGGCTTTAAAGATTTTGATGCGTGCAGCAAGACCGGGATAATTCCATCGGAACTATCGGATCCTGTGTTTTTAAGCCCAGAAACGTACTATTTTCGAGATCACGCAAGGCATAGGATTCGCATCCACACAAGCCTACATTAATTGTACTACTATCATTGAATACATGACTCATTCGTCGACTTGAGGTCTCTATGATCGAGAGAGGAGGAGTTTATATTATTTATTGATGGTGTTTTGGATCGGCAAGCCATATCATCGTTAATTCTTCACCAAATCTCAAGATTGAGCCAACAATTTCGAAGGATTCTATCTCCTTCTGGCGAGCAAAATAGTCCAATCACTCCGAAAATTCAGGCAAACAAGTTATGAAAGAAAATAAAGTTTATTTGCGAAAAACTAAAAAATTACACACTATTCCCTTGTAAAAGATTACTAAATTCCTTACAAACGGGAAAAAGAATCATCGAAATCGGACAATTTTCAGCAAAGATACAGCTTATTGAAATTTGTAAACATGTTGGTTCCAAATATTAATGAAGATTTAAATTAATTTTTATTTTCCTTTGTCGATTATATTTATGGATAAAGTAACAATTGATTTATTTATCTTTTGATACGTTGTATTATTTTATTTTCCTATTAATTTGTCATTTGATAACAATATGATGTGCAAATTTTTCGCACGTGCCTACTAGTTATTTAATATAATGCTCGGCGACAGTTATAATACATTCAATATTGACGATTAGATGGGATCGTTCAACAAAATTAGCGGCAATAAACGCCGTCATCAAATTGTATAGGATAAAAATAATTAATAAGTAACGGTGGTAAATAGGGGATGGTTGCGGGAGCATTTGGCACGCGACAGGGGCCGACTGAAGTGGTAGCAACCCCAGCAATAAAGGGCTATAGGAAGAGTGGAGCAGAGATTAGGGGAGTTTCTCTCGAGATATTAGCGAGGGCTTAGTATAGCCTCGGGGCAACCGGCTATATTTGCCCACTCAATAGCCTTTATCGCTCTCCTAGCGCTCTCGCAGCGCTTCAATATAGTATTAATTTATACTTATTTTTAAATTATATATTAGTTTATCATTTGGTTTAACCGTGGGATGCACTAAACACTGCAACTCGCCTCAATTTCACCAACATATTATAAAATTCCATGATATACAATACAATAACATAGTTATGGATAAGACGCTTGAGATAGATAGAGTGATAAAAATAAACTTTATTCTGGAACAAAGTCCATTAGGAACACTAGCGGATACAGGATTTTTTTTTTTTTTGTTAAGGGGACTACATTTTTTTTTTTTTAATTACATCAATAATTATTTTAGAAGAAAAAAAAGACACTAACTACCGATAGGAAATGGTGTTTAAAATACTTTTGAAGCCCTATTAAATGTAATTACACGAAAAATAATACTTTTAGAGATTATTTTTTTTATAAGACATGGTTATATTTTACCATATTGGAGGAGGGAGGGAGTAAGTAGATATATATCTGTCCAAAAACTAGATTAAAAAAAATTCAAACAATATATACAGTGTCTTCAGTAACAATATATAAATAACATAAAGTAAACAACTTTTTGAAAATGAAGATAATTGTAACAAAAAAGGAAAAGAAAATGAAAAAAATCAAATCGAAGAAAAGAAAAAAACAAAAGGCTAAAAACACTATTAGTTAAATGTCAAAGTTAGTACTTAAAAAATAAAAACGACTATGCACTTATCCAATTATATTCATAAAATATAATTTTATAGGCGAAGAACAACCGTTTAGGATATGAGAAGTAGTGTTGCACAAAACTGGTCAACAAAATAAATCGTTTTTTGAATAAAAATTAAAGCAAAATAGTTAGACAATTTTAGTTACTATATGTAAAGAACTTGTATAAACAATATACTTTTGCATTTAACTCTTTCAATTTTTCATTCGGACTTAGTTTGTAGAAAGTATTTGATTGAGCATATGGAAGATACATGGCGGATATTAGATTGCAGAAAATTTCAAAAGGCAATGAAGTGAGAGTGAAAGGAACGTTTAAATATTTTAGTTATGTGGGAGTAATAATTGTATGTACAAATTGTGTGAATGAATCATGTAGCCTTTATTATATTATATTAATATAATAAAGGCTACATGTTAATATTAATGCCATTTAATGTGGCAGAATGTATTAATATTTAATAAAGAAAGTAAAAAAGTTATGTGGGAAGGGGTATAAAGGTCAGAAACACGGGATTTGATTTCACTCTCTCTTGACTACGGGTTTAAATTGCAGGAAACTGTAGATGTAGGAAGGGTGTTGGGTGTTGATAATTTGGAATAGGTAAGATTAAAATCACCATCGTTGGAAAAACGAGAGGAAAAGCTATTTTAACTCATTATAAACGTGGGATACATGAGCACCTCAATCTGTCCTCGAATACAATCGAACGCCACCGTAAACCTCACCGTCAAAGTGGGAAAGACGAGTGAGGATCCAGGGATCTTATTTATAGGTTGTGGAACTACATGATACTAGCGATGAAATAACTTAAACGTGCTTATTGACCTTCGGGAGATATTGTATTTCCAGGAGAGGTTTTCAACATGATGGCCCCTAAGGTTGACGGAAGAGCTGAAATGGATGTGATAGGATGATCGTTGATGACTAAAGGAGGAAAGAAGGAATTGTATTGAAGGAGAGAGATGGAACCTACATCAATGACCCCAGTTTCCAACGCGTTTAGCCTTAATTTATTCGAGGTTACCCAGGCACTGAGCTAAATAAGTCCTATCTTATATCCTATTTTGTTTAATCTTCATTTACTCGCGGAGCGATTTACTCACCTTTTCTTATCAGAGTCTCAGCGAGTTTCTTAATGTCCTCTTGATTGCTTCATAGGACTGCTGTATCATCTGAATATCCAAAACTTTTATGAATCATTTCAACGGGCACCCCTCCATTTTCACTCACTTAGGCTATTAAATGACTAATTACTTAATAGCCTAAGTAATAAATTTATAGATCATGTTACTAAAACTAAACATATGCAGAATATTCCTGATTTCTCCTATTAATTATTTTTTGGTTGCTTAAATAAAAACAGAGGTTACTCTTTATAATCACATATTTTTCAGCTGAAATGAAAAATATTTTATAACTTATTATAGTATAAAATCGTGTGATTGAACTATATACCGAACTTTTATGAAGTTCTCGCTATAGCTTTTTACAATTTGTATGGAATTTTCATTTCAAATGTCTCCTCAACCGCAAAAATATTAGTTAAAAATATACCAAAACTTTGCATATTTGTAATAAATTATACTTTTACTAAGATAGCAGTGATCAAAGTCTTTTCAAGGGTCTAAGTTTGCTTTGCGTTGTTTATATATATATTAGGACATTAATTAGATATTGGAAAAAATAGCCGTATTAGAGAAATTAAAAGGAAAAATCCTTTAAAATTGATTGCTCCATAAATAGGTCTGAGACTAAATATTCTTAAAATCTAATGACAAAAAATATAATAATTACAAAACATATACTGCAGAATAGCTAGTGATTTAAATTTTTATTGCTTTATTTATATATTATCTGTTGATTATGAAGTGTTATTTATTTTTTACTTCCTTGCAATATACCTATATGACATCATTTAACTCATACAGCCGATGAGAACACTTAAGAATCCCAAGGTGAATCAAGTTCGCCGTTGGCAAAAGTACAATGATAGATTCAAGTGAGCATAAGAAGAACACTTTCGCGTTTTCTCTATTTGTTCATCGCCTTAACTTTCCACTTTATTTAGAGTCTCGTTAATTAGGGGATGAAGTACATAGGAACTCTTAGTGAATAACTTATAAGTATTTTAAACTTCCGATGTAGTTCCCTACTGCCTTTGATTCCTTACTGTACGTATTCCTTTTAAAACTATTTTGTTAGTATTTACTATTATTTTTTTTATATACAATCCAGTCTTGAGGCTTAAGGATAATAGAATGATACATAGAAAATTAGCGAAGGCCCTGCGCAAAGAAGATACGCAAAAAGGTTTAGGTTTAAGCAAAAATAGAAAAAAAAATCACGCACTCCTGTCATACTTAGACAGAGTAGCCTAATTATAAACATCTTGTAACCAAGATTTAGGAAGCCTTGAAAAATATATAACCCTTTCTACTTTTTTTTTTATTGTTATAATAATTATTTAATTCCTAGATTTAGCAAGTACATGTGCTCCGGACTTATTTATTTTATGTTAAGATGTGCATGTCAAACTAATACTTTAGACCAGGGTGCCGTTCCTAACATATAGCAAGGAATTTTTTTAAATCTGGAATATTCAAGAAATTTTATGAAAAAAACACCGGAAGTCAGGAAGTTATAAATTAGGAGACGAAAGTACAAATTTGGTTAGTAATTCAGAATATTTGTCAATCACAAAAAGTTTACACAATCCAAGGTAACGGTTCTGTGCTAATGAAGGTTTTTAAGTAAATGAAACCTTTTCCAATTTAGTTATTAGTTGTGTTCCCTCGTTGATGGTTCAGGATCTTGACCCATCATCTTAGAAAATTATCTTTACATTTAAATTTTTACTACTTAAAATTCGTCAATATTTAATTAAGACATATTCAAAATACTGTTTTTTTGAATTATTGAAGGAGCGGATAGAATAAATAAAAAAACAATTTTTTTTTGTTATAACTATTACCTTTATTGTCATAGTTATCTTTATGCTGTATACAGTCATTATGTTTAAGTTATCTCTTTTTATCTTTGTTTTATTTCTTATGTACATATTAGTAATTCAGTATATATTTCCTTCTGTGAATAGACCACTAACTTGAAAAATAAAATCTTTCTTTTGTTGCTTTATAAAATCCAACTTAACACTTTCACCTGAGCTAACTTAACACTTTTATATGGTAGCATGAATGTTTTATTATGGCCAGTTTAAATAATGGATAAGTAATTATTTTTAGTTTATATATTTGTCTCTTTGGAGATTATAGACGAATATAGCCAGGTGCCCAACAATTTAAGTTTATCATAGAGAATTATTCTTACTAAAAATTATTTTTTATATATACTTTATATGATCATAATGTATGTTGTTAATGTATATATTTAAGCTATATAGTTAATGTCATAAAGCAATATAGTTTATGTAAGAAGAAAATAGACCTTACCAAGAAAAAACAAAACAAAACAAATGAAAATCAGGCTGTAACTGCGGCTATTAGAAAGTGTATGTGGAAAAGTGGTTATTGAAAAATTAATTTTGCGTTTATAAGGGGACACATAAGCGGTAGTAGAAGTCTCTATTTCAGAGCTCTACGTGGGAGGTGGAGAGGTAGGCGGTTAATGAAAACTAAATAAAAGGCTGGCCTCCCATTGGTCGGTACATATTATTCTAGGCTTTTGTTTGGCTCCGATGGCCGTAGTGTCTGGCCGGCAGTTCAAACAGATTTCCACTCCCGGCATGATTTGGAATTAGGTGTGTTTGTACTAACGGCACAGACCGGCGACACAAACACAAACTCCACTGCCAAGAGGCTACATAGTTATAACAGGCAAACAATCCGACATTGTGCCCTCCATAGTTTCCTGTAGACACATTAAACCGCCGATTTAATAAAGTTAAGTGAATTGTGAAGCGGGCACATATTGGCTGTTTGCAAGAGTCTTGAAGCGTGCATAAAAGCCGCAACAGGGGGGTATGCGCGCCAAACATGAGAGACCACGTCACTAATTTCTCCCCGATAATACCGCTCCACCGCCGCCACAAAACACATATTTCGCTTCAAAACACTGTTTCGAAGAGTGGTCCAAGCCGAGCACGAACGGCTAGCCCGTTGCAATCTCTCCCAAAGTCCGGCCCAATCATCAACTGCAAACAAAACTCAAATCCTGTGGCTTGCTGCGTTTGTTTATGTTTTAACATGAGCCGAATGAACCGAGGTATATTGCTTCTTGCACTACTAAATTTGTTAGTTCGGTAATGAAAAAGAGTCAGAATTTAACATGATAATTTAAAAAAAAAAAAAACGACTAAAACTATTGTCACGATTAGAAGATTCAAAGCCTTCTTCATCCCTCAAATCTCAAAAAAAAAAAAAAAATCCGACCTGCAAGTCTCAAAAGACTTGTCAAATTTGCATATTTCAACTCTCTAATGGTTATAAACTAGGGGTCACCAATTTTAAATGAAACTGTTTTGGTGATAGTAAATCGAAATGTATTAGACCTGCATAAACGGACATTAAGCTACATGGTTCCCTATCTGTTCCACCGAATACCAGAAGATTTGTTAAACCGACCTAACACTAGGAGAATTAAAAAATAAATCTTTAATTGGTTATTTTCTCATTTCTAATGTTCAGTCATCTCTAATCCTATGGACCAAATACTGTGATTTTTCTTTTTCCTTACCTTATTGTATTTCTTTTCTTCTACAAGTCACTCCAAATATTGATGTACTACATATAATTTTCTGATTATAAACTATTATAAACTTCTATTCCTTCTAGTTAAGCTATTATTCTTATTATTGCTCAAATGCTCCTTTTCACATTTATTAATTATTTTATTATTATCTTATAAATTATTATCGCTATATATTTATTATTATCTATACGTAATCTTAAATATCACTTATATTTTATATTATTATTTATTTCAGATTATTATTATGTTATTATTATTTATATTTTATGTTATATTATATAATCTTATAGATCTCAAATATTGCCTCTTAGTATTTAATATATATTATGTTACATTATCATTATAATATAAATTATTATATCATTAAACCATATTGTATTATTATACTATGTTAGAATTGTATTATATTGAAACAGGAAAAAAAAAAATGTAACCATGTAAAAATTATTTACTTATTATTAATGGCACCGACTGACAGATTTTGCCATCTGGTCGGATCAAATTGTAATTATTGGTTAATAAACTAAAAACTCTAATACGCATGTCCGAGAGGGCTCTTGCCAATGCCTCCGGGGGTACGAGAAAAACAAAAATATATATATTTTATATACGTTTTTTATATTATTTTTCCTTTGCCCTGCATGTATTTTATTGGTTACAATATATCAATCCAATCGTTGTTGTGTTTTTTTGGGGGGGGGAATATGAAAAAAAAACTTATTTGTAATTGTATTAACTACTTATTTCTTTATTGAGTATTATAACAATCTGTCTCTTGGACATTGGTTATAGTGAGGTAGGATGACATAATTGTATTAAACGATTTTTTTTTTTTTTCTGTTGGCTTTACACACCATGTATATATTTTGCCGCTTTAACAAGCCTGCTCCATCTCTGCCTCTCTTGGGCTATTTCTTTCCAGTTATCTGCACGCAGCTCAGTTGCATCTTTGTTGATTCTATCTATCCATCAGCCTTTTTGGCCTTCCGCGAGGTCTTTTGCCTTCTTTTGAGGCATTCATTGTTACTTAGCGGCTTCCTCATGGATTGCTACGAGATACGTGCCCCGACCATCGTAATCACTGTGCCATGATATCATGGGATATTTATTGACCAGTTCTTTATTGGTATTTCTTCTCCACGTGTTAGGACTCTGATCCCAGATCGCTCTGGTTACCGTAGATATATATATATATATATATATATATATATATATATATATATATATATATATATAAACTAATTAATAAGAAGAACAAAACTGCAGTAAGGTAGGCCAAGTAAATTTTTGTCATGAAAAAAAAAACATTTTTTTTTTTTGAATAATAAACTTTAAGTTTTTGTCTTCATTTTATGGGAGGATCTGTTTTTTCATACCATTTACTAAAACATTTATAACTTCATAGGATTTTCTCCTAATACAACTGTTGGAAAGTTGAATTATTTCACTTCGAAACAGTATCAATAACTTTTAGATTTGTCGTCTTTATAAGGAATAAATAAAGAAAAAGTCCTCAAACATTTATTTTTATATATACAGTTCTAATTTTTTTAAGGGAGTCAGTTTTGTGCCATTTCGTTTAGTATATGAGGCTCAAAATCTCTGTCCATTTTCGAGAGATTAAGTGCAGTCAAGTTGAAATTATTATAGTGTTTGCTATTTTAGAAAAAAAACAACATATTTTTCTATTGCTATGAAAAATCATATTTAATTGTTTTTCAAGATGTGAAATATTTGGACCCATTATAATTATTATGTTGCAGTCTCCAACTTTTTCCTACTTGGTGGTGAGGATGTCTCTCATCTGCAAATCGTGAATGGTCAAAACACTAACAATCAAATAAGTCATTGTAGTAAAGGAAATATATATGTTTTTATAGAAAAAGTAACTTTTATTTAAGTCGGAATAACATGCATTATATAAATAAGAAAATTTGTATATCCTTTTAACCATATCTTGTCCCAAATTCATTAAAATTGATTTGATACTTAATTTATACGTATTAAGGAATACATATATTTACATCAAAAGAGAAACAGTTTTAGAGGCCCAAATTTGGCATGTTACATGAATCCGACTGTCAACGTTTTAGTAATCCAAGCCTAACGATTGAAAAGCAGATCTTATTAATGCAGATCACATGTAGCAGGACATCTTAGCTCCACGATCAAAAAAAGGTAATTTATTTATTTGCGTGTATAATTAACAGTTTAACTTAAATTAATAAATAAATAATAGGAGAGGATAATAAACCTTTTTTATTTAATAATTGTTCATACTGTCACAAATCAAGAGCAATGCTAATAATGAAAAAAAAATTTAAGCTATATATGTAAAGAAAGTATAAATAAATTAAATATTAGCAGATTAGTAAATAAAAATATGAAGCAATGATAAAAAAAACAAAAACGTTAAGTGAACGTTAAATAAAATAAAATAAATATTATAAATACTGGCATATTTATATAAATAAATACGTAAACAATGAAAAAATTTTCAGCTATATGCTAAGGATGTTGAAAAAATATCTATATATCGAATTATCGATATTTTATAAATTGCTATATCGATTTTAATGGCCTATATATTTTATATAGATAAGTCGTTATTAAAATTTGAATATCGAAACTGATAGTTAAAAAACGATATACATTAATAAAAAAAATAGATATAAAAAAGTAACTATAAATATAGCCGGCTGACTAATTATTACATGAAAATGAGAGTTTTTTGTGTATTACACAATCCTTGAGCAATATTGGTTTGATTGTTTGTTTTTCTATATTTTAGTTATTAGATTGTTTTGTTTATAAATACTTGAACAATCTTCAGCTACTAAATGTAAACACGTTTCAAGATTACAATTTTATCTCTAAGTATTATTGTTCCTGTGATTACTTTAATCAATTAATATCATTTAATATACTGTTTTGCTTTTTTATTCAAAGCTACAAAAAAAAAAATCTATCTGAAAAAAAAATTAAATTCAGAATTCGCATCAATCGGACTTCTCGGATTATTAGTTACTTAAAGGGTTCCTTTATTTATTGAAGTATTTTATATGTATTGGCAGATAAATTTAATTTCAAAAATGTTTCGTGAAATATCCAGTATTTTGTTTTAATACGGACTTGTAGGGAGTAGGATAAATCTCTATGTCCTGTTGCGGATTTACTTTGTAAACTAAAATAAATCATATTAATCCCTATTTTGTAACGTTGGTATTTTTTTTTTTTAAGTCGGCCCCCCACTCCCAATAAAGACCTTTACTGGAACGTTGGTATTGATAACGGAATTGTTTATATCTAGTTGCTGTCATAAATATGAGGAGGAACGTAAATAAGTAAAGAAAACATGAACCTTAACCAATCTGTTGTATAAAGTAAGGCTGTTGCCATAAGTTATGTTATATAATTCTCCGAGATGTCTTAGAATTTTTAACATTAAACTTTATACTGTTTTTCGTTTCATCGCTTAGGAGTATAAATAGTAAAAAGGATATCTGTGTTGATTATTTGAAAATGGCTACTGAAAGGTAAAGTTAATCTCTTGCAAGGTTTATGAACATGTGTTTCACTATAAAAAAAAAATACTTATAAAAAAACCTTTTAATAATACTCAACTTATTTATACTTGATACCTAGGACTTCACTTCCACAAAGGTATAACTTGGAATCCCCAAACATGTCTGAAACGATAAGAAACCACTCTATGTTTCCGGATACTTCAGCAATTACAAGTCTAAGCTTATAATTATTTATAAAAGACTCATATACATGACTATAATAAGGCCGATCTGGACTAAGAATAATCTGGAATAAGAGTTGAGCTGTTGGGCTCGAATAAACCATCGAATTGCTCTCATATCCAACCTGCACAATCCAAAATCATTCGTAAAATCCCCAATGTTCCTTACTATGTAACAAATAAAATCATCTATAATGACTTTAATGTTCCACATGTTTCCTTTTTGACCGAATCCAGTTAATTATCTTTCCGTAATAAACTTCAGAACCATCCGAACCTCCTCGTTTCTATCCTTTTTTCCTCTTCGATCTTTTATAACAATCAAAGGCGTCAGAAAAGAAGATTTTCGTGATCTCCTAATTCACAAAGTTTATTAGAGTATTACTGATGGTTAGTTTCTCAACAAGTCTTTTTATATTTCTACGTTACATTTACTAGATGTGTTTAAAAAAAAACAAAAAAAAAACATGTTTTAAGAGAAATTAATTACGATAAAAGGAAAAAGGACACTCTCAACATGGAATTAATTAAATTCCATTTATTACTTCCCCTTTTGGGATAATTGTTTTGGGGTAGCTAAGTCTTTGCTTGAAGTTCTTATCGTAAAATCTTTGCTTTAATCGATATTGGTACTTTAAATGACATTAGTGATTTTAAATTTAAAGACATTACAAATCTTTAATTTTTTTTTTTAAGACGAAAGTAAATTTTATTCTGGGACTTTTAGTCCCCTAAGAATAACAATCATGTAAAATAATAATTACATTATAATATAGATTTGTCTGGCACATAATGGCTGAAAAATAATAATTAGGTTAATAAGTTGTGTAACATTAAAATAAAAATAAAGTGCTTTTCTAAATATAAATATCATACGATGAAATTATAGGTGAATTGATGTTTGTGTGTTTATATATTCGCACGGTAAGCAATATAAATAATATTTTTGAATTAACATTAGAATCATATTGGTAACATATTTAATTTTTATAAATATTCAGAAGACTAATGGTGAGGAGCTGGAGAAACAATTGGTTTTTAAATGAAGTCAATGATGAGGTTTTGCGTATTGTGGTTAATAAGGAATAAAACAAGGTAGCAGGCATTATAAAGTTGTTTTTTTTCAAAATAAACTGTCTTATGAGAAGGAATATACAGGTTTTGGGCTTTTTATAATGTTTAATGAATTTAGCAATAAATAATGTCAAAATTGTGACATTTATACTTGTCATAAAATATTTACATTTTGAAGAAACAGATAAAACATGTTTTTATTATTTTTAATATTATTCAAGGAGGTGCATAAAAGACTCAAGATTGAGTTAAGGCTCTTTCAATAATAATATTGCTGAGAAAAGGAAGAAGGGCGGGAAAGCGCTGGGGGAGAGAGATTGTATTCAATCGATTCGCTGATGTGCATCCCTAAAGGGGACCTTACCCTTCCTTCTATCTTAATGTTCCCAACCCCTGACTTCTCCAAAGCCTTCGATTCCGCAATATGTATTAAATGTACTCGTTACCAATAGAAATAACGTCAAATGAATAAATTAGTCGAGTAAAATAAAAATAATATTGAAATATTTCCGTTTACAAAACCAGACAATTATTACTACATTAAATATTTTTTACAGCTAAAATTATTATTTTTTTTACTTGGTTATACGATATATATATATATATATATATATATATATATATATATATATTATACGATTATAATAATTTGTGAATTATAATTAACGCTGTGGATCACCGGAGAGTCCACGGAGGGGAGAGATTTTGGTCTGAGGAAGCCCACCCTCCAAAAAAGATTTTTTTTTTTTTTTCATTGGTCCTTATTTGTTTCTGTGATTGATCTGGGATAAATATTTAAACAATCAAAATATGTAATATTTTAAAATTATAACGCGTTATTTCAGCTACTAAATATAAAGTTCGAAAAAAAAATCTTTTTTTCTAGAATCTCTCGATTCTACATACTAAGTTGCCGATTAGAGCTCATATTTTGCAGCCATACCGAAGAAGTAGTTATAATACGGTGTTCTACACTCATAATTTGAGATTTTTCGGGATTCCTGTGCCATTGAGGGAGTGAAGAAAGCTCTCCTTGCTTTTGTTATATGCTGGTTTATCTACGTTAGTTAATAGACTTTTAATATTATTGTGAATTTATTTGAATCTGTCTACTTACGGGAATAACTTAGCATCCAGGCAGATCCTGTTGTTAGAGTGGATTTTTCGGGCATCATGTATTTTGTTTTATCTTCACTAACTGGTAGGGCTATTAGCTCAGATTTTTTTTATCTGAGTCCTAGTGAGTCATCACTACCGTCTTGATTGTTTTCGTGGACGGGTATATTTTCCACGAATGCCAGGGGTGTCCAAAAGGGGGTTTTATTGTGCAAGTTGAGCCTTCAAAATTTTTGACTGGAGCATATTTTGACGGTTTTTTTGAATTTTTGAGGGGACAATATTTCAACGGGTTTATAAATTTTTGGAATGAAAAGAATCAAACCAAATGACAATGGGAAGCATGGAACACACTGGAGGAAGTGTAATTGTATATAATATACGATTTTTCTATGAGCAACCGGAAGAACTATTTTGCCTCTGTAATTACCACAATCATACATGGAGTCCTTCTTAAGGACTAGATAGATTTGCTTTTTTTTTTCTAGTAACATTCTTTCCAATTGCTTAGGATCTTTTCTTTTGATGCTGGCAGTCCCATTTTATATCTTACTCTTTCTTTCCTTATGTCTACGTAGAATTCTGCTTTATTTTTAGCATTCCAGTTGTTCTCAATAGTTCGCATTGTTTCTTTGAGAAATCCTTATGCCATTTTTTTTTTTTTTTTTTTTTTTTTATTGTACCAATGAGTTTCTCACATCCCAAATACTCAATGCCATTGATTGAGGCAAAATGTATTTTTTCTCAATACAATATGTTTTATTATGTATATATATATATAATTATATATATATATATATATATATATATATATATTTTTTTTTTTTTTTTTTTTTTTTTATTGCGGTGTATTTGTCCATCAGTTTTAGCTAAGAAAAGGACTTTCAATATTCTTCTTTCCTACATCGCTTTTTCACACGCTTCTGTGAAAAACTTCTTACCTTTTCTTCTCTTCTGAATTCTTATTATTCCCTTAGCTGTTTCTTTTAGCCCTGTCTCTATTACCTAATATCTATCAGTAGGTCCATTGTGAGACCCTCCGAGTCGAAGAATTATTATTTTCTTAGCTCAATTTAAAATATCATTCAGTACTTTAGGGTTTTCAAATTACTTAATGCCTCTGTCTTTCCATTATATTTCATGGATTCGCTTCAGCCATTGACTGACTTTAGTTCTTATCAGATTTGTTTTGATTCACATTAGCTTCATCATTCATGTCTTGGATGGAGGTTTCATACCTCTTATCTCTCAATATCTTGTCCATTTGGCTTGTCCGGGAACATCTTACTGCTGGCCATTAGAACCTTGCTGCCAGACTGATACATATCACTCCATTGTCACTGTAGAATTCGTGGAGGCTTAAGCCTCTGACATTGGACCTAAATTGGGTTTATCGACTTATCTTGGCATTGAAGTCTCTCATAACTAATTTCGTCATATTTTTGAGAAACAATCAGGAGGGCAACTGTCGCCCTTATAAGACGAAGCCGAAAATGTTTAGGAGTCAATGTTGTTGTTTCCGAACATTTTTAAAATTAAGACTTCGATATCTGAAATGATGATACATATATGAAATACAGTACGGTCTCGATAATCCGAAACCACTGGTATAAAACCATTGAATACTTGATTAGAGTGGGCAGATGGAAGCAACGTCGACTACCAAGGCTGGCACATTTAGGGAATTTTCGAGATCAGGCGTTTTCTTTAGCAACTAAATCATAATTACAAGATCATTTTCAGATTTTTGTTTTCGATATACTTATATTTACGTACTGATAGTACATATATTTTCATTATCCTTTGTGCAATTTATCCATCATTTTAAATTTTATAAAAATAAATAACCCTGTACTATTGTAAGGAAGGACCTGTTTCTTTGTCAACGGTTGTGCAAGGAGGTGATTGGATCAAGATCACACTCAACCGCCAGGTTTTCCCCCACTTTATAGAAGCTGAGTGTGCCTCAGGAGGGTCTCCTGACTCCCCAGGCTCGATCGACGGCGGATGAAGAAGAATAAATAATTTATCTTCCATAAGCCGAGATTCGAACTTGGGATCTTGAGCGAGCTCAGCGCCCCACTACTGAGCTACTCCACTCCCTCTCATTTTAAATTTAAACTATGATAATCTGATCACTTTTATAATCCGGACAGGCTTTGTTTATTCGTAAATGGCCAATGTCTGTTAAACAGATGAAAATCGAATAAGAACATTTTACCCCGTTACTTTCGACTCATCTTGTAAAAATACATGAACTTTCTCAGTGCAAGCCATTACAGCTGTGTATTCTCATTTTCTTTATATTGCCCATATATTATTCAACCTTTCCTCAATATTCTGATACTCATACAGATGTATTCCAGATTTATTTAAATATATAATCGTTAGATTCCACCGTTTGAAATAAACGTAATATCATTATCCGATGATTGCAGATTTTTTTTTTTCTTCTGTTCATTTATCCTAATTTTTGTGTTTTTTGAGGTTTTATTTTTTACATAAGTTAGGCCAATTATCACCAAAATTTCATTGATACGCATTAAATTCGACGTTTCGACCATACTAAGGGTCATTTTCAAGTCTTGATGAGTCCTCCGTTATATTTATTTAGACCCTCCAGAGATGAGTAGGCGAAACCCCTATAGAGCATGACAATTTAATGTTCACTGAACCTATTATTTGCGACATTAATGATGAATACATAACGGAGGACTCATCAAGACTTGAAAATGACCCTTAGTATGGTCGAAACGTCGAATTTAATGCTTATCAATGAAATGTTGGTGATAATTGGCCTAATTTATGTAAAAAACCAAAGATATATTTTATATCAATATTTCAAAATATTTTTAGTACTGATATTTTCCATATCGATCCATACAATGACCAATAGCCGGATCGAAGGCAGAACGTAATCCATCGATGTGCATGGATATTCGGCCGGTTTGATTACCTAGAGCGGGGACTATAGCCGATGTAAGTAGGGTGGGTGAGTACATAAGGGCACAACTTCCATCAGGCAGATGAAATTCGATCACCCCCGTGAAGGGCGGTACTCTGCCCAATCATGGACCTCCCTCCCTCTCTCCCCAAACTCCCTCCCCCCCGTACCTTTCCTCTGTCTGTTTGCTCTATCTAGGGTTTTATTTTACTAATTGACTCCAGTCACCGGTCCTCTGTGTGTGTCTAAAGGTACAGGTTGGTTATAACTCTCCCTCGAGCAAACTTTGTTAAAGAGATAATCTATTTGAACAAAACATCATGCAAAATTTTTGTTGAATGATTTATGGCGTATTTTCCTTGTTATTGACTCTTCTGATGGAAAACAACTTTCCATGACAAACTTAAATTACGATGCCAAAACAGTCAGCAAACTGACGATTTGTGTAATTTACTTTTGATAAACAAATTTGGTATTAAAACTTATTATTAAAATTGTGCCTCAGCATAGCTTTGAAGATACGAGTTCAATGTATCTATTACAAACGTGCGTATATCGAATCCGTATTTTTTTAAATACGGATTCCAGGTGGTGAGCAATTACTATTCAAGCTAGAAGTTATATTAGTTAGCGAGAGATATCTATACAATTCGCTACTAATTGTAACTGATATGAAAAAACAACTGAAAAATAATAAGAAAACAAGATAAGGAATTATAACAGGAAATAGGTTTCAAATTATTAAAAAAAATAAAATAAAAATATGGTGCAGTGCGTGCCTCGCACAAATTACACTAACAATTGCGTCACCAATTTCAAGAGTTATTTTTTTTGGAAATTGAGATACATATCGATTCCTATTATGTCAATTATAATTATTATTTTTTAAATCGTATATTTTTCACGATGGTAATATTTTCACTTATTAAATATTTCATATATATGTCTCTGTATGTAATGTTGATGAAAATATTTTCAGGTGTGATTTGTGATGGATATATATTGGAAAATAATACAAATATACTTATATGTTCTTATCCGATTTTCATTTGTTTAAATTGTATTAACCAACTTAAAATAAACAAAATTTCACAAATATATAATATTCCATACATGTATTAATATTTCCATTGTCAAAGACTTATTTTAATAAATTTTCAAAACGCCACCTTTGACTTCTGAATATTTTCCTCTTCAATGGTTGACAGTAGCTCTCCTGATAGTTCGTTCTCGTCATTTAATGATGCCTGTTGCAATTTTAATACGTTGAATTAACCAATTCCGAGAGAGATGTAAACAAAATCATAATGCTTATACCAACATCTTAAAGCATGTACGAAATGTTGTGTATTTGTAATTAGCCGACAAAAACATTACCAAATGAAAATCAAATAAGAAAATACGAGTTTTTTATTATCATTTTTTGTGTGCTTCTCACTCCTGCTGTTTAGACATTTCCTCCCAACTCACCCCGTACAGCTTTCAAGTGAGGTTGAGCATATGAAGCTTTGCCCGTTTTAACATTCTCGAGTCTAGCGTTACCGTTTCGTATATAGCTTGGTTGAGTTGAAATTTATTTCGTGGCGGACCCACGGAATGATTCCCGACCGTGTTATATTATGTTGATTGTTGTAACATAAATTTTTTTTTTTTTTTGTATTTCTTTATTGAATATTACAACAATCTGTCTCTTGGACATTGGTTATAATGAGGTAGGATGGCATTCACACTATATGTACAAAAAAAGAGTATATATCAAATAAATAAGAGTATGTATTAATAAGGTTTTGTGAAAATATTTCCATTCAATTCTGTAAATTTAAGCGTATTCATTTTTGTAAACGTGAATACTGCCGTGTTCAGTTTTACAGGTGTAAATACAGCCGTATTCACTTTTACAAATACGACGAATACGACCATATTTATATTTACAGCCGTGAATACGTATATTCTGTATTCATATTACTTTGTACGAATATGAATATATTCGTATTTATATTTTTGAATATAAATATGCCCATCACTGATATCTACACAATGTACAACTATACATGAATATACACTTAAATCCCTTTTATTCTCAACTATATTCTCTCACTAATTCACATCCATCATTGGTGGACGTTTTTAAATACAAATAAAGATTTCTGTAGTTCGGAACATTTAAAATTGTTGTCGTTTCCATAAAATTTAGTTGGCGCATACCTCCTAAAAACTAAACTATTTTAGTATTGGGCACGCCGGTATAAAATGAAAGTTACCTTCCATTGTATTTATATTGCACAAAGAACAATGTTACTTTTTATACTGCAGCTGGTAATTTCCAGCTATCGAATGCCAGTTTCGCCTCATATTATTTGCGATTCCTGCACATGTTCATTAGGATATCAACCAAGTTATACTTTGTCTGTTACTATAGTTGTATACTTTTTTTTTCTTACTGGAAAAAGTATTATCCTCCCCTCCCTTCCAGTATCCTCTCTGCAAATTTACATAAATCAATCCTGGAAACCGTGTCCTCTTGACAGACTTAATAAGCGTTCTTGACAAGTAGCGAGATGAGAGGGGAAATAAAAGAAGGAGAGGGTAATAATTGTGAGATTATCCGTGGCGGGGATATGGTAAATAGTGAGTAGGAGCCATCTGGGCGGGGTAATAAGGACGGCTAGATATTGGCCGCCCGGGGCTGCAATCTCCGTTCTAATCCCGCCCGTTATGAGCTCAAAAGGTGCTCCGGGCTACGGGACCCCATATCATTCTTCTCCCATTTCCCCCAAAACACTATAGACTTACCCCTATATCGATTCCTTTATCTTTATCGTTTCCTCATCCCGCTCTGGCTCTGGCTTCTTCCCTCCTTCGCTTAGAACATGAAGGAATATTTGACGATACAAACGATATTGTAGGTTCCCCTACGTATCCAACAAGGCAAGAAACAAAAGCATCCGCCAAGTACATTATTTACTGGAAAGACTTTGTGGACTTTCTGTGGTGTATTTATGAATTGTAGCGATCCCAATCAGGACCTACATTTACCCTTTGACTTCAAGGCAAAGACACACTTAATATATATGAAAAAAAGCTACTGGTGTAGACCGCATAGCATGCGCAAGTCTCTCTTGCCCCTTCTATGCTGCTTATATATAATAAGGCTTATTCATTTTATTAAACGTGAACACGGCCATATTTATATTTACATCCGTGAATATGTGTCTTCTGTATTCATATTACTTTTTATCAATATTAATATATTCATATTTATAATCATTAGTACCATAAATATAAATGGTATTCGTATTTATATTTTTTAATATAAATATGCCCATCTCTGGTAAGAATATATATATATATATATATATATATATATATTTAAAAATACTTTTTAGTTGAAATTAAGATTTTTTTAAAATTATATAGATAATATTGCAATTGGGACCTTCTTATATTGAAACTGTGAATTCTTAAAAGATAAGATATCTCCATGTATAAACTAGTCGAACTCCCCGACAGGCGAACATAAGTTCATTGTCGATAAATCGTTTAATTAAATGTAAAACAAATTTGTAAAAAAAATGTACTTTATAAACAAAAAGATTGTTAATTTATCCTTTGTTTTCTTCAGTCTGTAAACCTTCACATTATTCATAAAATGATCTCTTTACTTTTTTTATTAACAAACCTTATATATCCACCATATTTTATCTAGAACATAACAAATCATTACACTTAAAATTAGCCTCTGCAGTAGTACTTTTTAAGGGCACTCAATCTTAAACAATAGAGGTAGGAGGGATCTACGGGGGGGGGGGGGCTTTCATGCTAAAGCCCCCCTCCAAACATGGTAAAATGTAGCCAAGTTTAACAGAAAAAATATTTAAAACTATCTCTTAAATTATTTTTGTTCGTGTAATTATATTTAATAGGACTTCAAGAACCACTTAAACACCATTTCATATAGGTAATTAATTTCTTTCTTTTTTTTCAAATTAATTATCGTTATATGTATATGAAAAAAAAAAATCTTTTGGGCTGAAGCCCTACCTCCCCCCAAAAATTAAATCCTGGATCCGCTAATGGTAGGAGGTAGTACCGAGTTTTCGGGAATGACAAGCATCAGTAGATGCACAAACAATGAGACGGGGAATATTGTTATTTTTCGAATTAGGTGTACTACAAATGGATGTTCAATGATATTATAATATAGACATATAGTTTCGTAGATAATAAATTATGACTTGAGAATGGGCTAATCAGCTCGAAACGTCATTTGAAGTAGAATAATAATTTTAAAGTATAAGGACTTCAATTTTTTTCATGGTCGCAACACTTTCCCTCATAAAATATATTAAATCCTAGAAAACGCCATTTAATCATGGATGTGTTTTTATAAATTTTATATTTTTATTTAATGTTGTCTCAATTTTCATTTCTTTTGTTTTTATTGCAGTTTTTTTTTTGTTGTCTTTTGTTATAATTTTTCTTTTCTTTTTGTTATCGTATCTATGGTATGAATGAGTCTCACATAGCTCATTAGAGGTTGTATTAACTGTAGTATTAGTATGAAGTATTAACTTAATAGCCTTAAGTGTGACAAAATGTTTTATTTCTTAATTAAGTATAATAATTAAAAACAAATAAAGAAAAAGTCATTAGTATCGGTATTGGTAGTGGAAAAAGGTTTCATTTCTGGCAGAAAAATAGCCGGTCTTGGCTACGCTGATGATATGCGGTTCATTTTACCAAAATGGTTAATCGAATTGTTTACCAGTGAAATTGGAGAACACTGGGATTTCCTACAGGCTCGTTTTTCCCTACATAAGTGGGGAGACAAGACTGGTTCGTTTGGAACATTAGCGGATTCAGGGAGGGGAGGGACTTCAGCCATAGCTTTTTTCTTCAAATATATAACAATAATTACTTTATAAAAAGAAAGAAACTAACCACCTACATGAAATGATGTTTAAGTGATTTTTGAAGTTCTATTAAATGTAATTACATGAACAGTAATACTTTAAGAGATAATTTTTTTATATTATTTTTTTCATAAAAAATAGTTACGTTTTACCATTTTTTTGGGGGGAGGGGGAGAGGGAGAGGGCTTCAGCCCCAAAGCACTCCCCTTCCCTAGATCTGAGTGTGGTTCGGAGTTCGCCTAGTTAATTTTAAATAGTGTACACGAGTATTCCTGCGTCTAAGATGTTTATTTCACAAATAGATGTTTACTTTTTCGAAAAAGAAAAACCTCACTAACTATATGAAATGGTCTTGAGGTCCTATTTGAAATGTTATTACACCAAATTAATACTTTTATAGTTAATGTTTTAATTTTTTTTCATATGACATGGTTGTATAAGTGCCTTTCAGCTGACAGAATGTCTAACTCCAATTTAAACATTTTTGATTATTAATTTTAGTGATATTTCTAGTGGGAAAATTTATATCTTTATTCAATGTTCTATATTTTAACACTGCAATCACCTACTCTGGAATCAACTTACTAACTTTATTAAAAAAAGTTTAAATTGGATTTAGTTATCCTGTCAACTGAAAGGCTCATATAGTAGTTGTATATGCATGCTAATTTAAAAAATAGAAAATATTGTTATTGTTTTGCGTATTTAGTTTAGATTACTTACAGTGGCAAATATAAACCAATGTAAAAAATTGTTTTTTTCTTTTTGGAGAGGGCTTCAGTCTGAAATACTCTCCCTCCCCTCTTAGATCTGCCTATGATCAAGACCAATATACACATTCAGTTAAAAAATCGGAATAATACTGATGTATTGTTTGATTAAAAAAGAAAATCATAGTTGTTAATTTCATATTAAACAGCTATGTCAATGATTTTGGTACAATATAAAAACCGTCCACCTTTCCTTCATTATACTTCTCAAAAACATAAATTTGGGGTCTGGCTTAAAACAGTTTTCCCAACTACTTCTAGTTCTGCAATGAGGTTTATGAGTTAGATTCATGTTTTTTAGTGGTCAAGTGGGATATTATTTTTATTTTGGATACACTATATTTTTTAATTTAATAGTTATATAACTGTCGTGAACAATGAAGAGAAGAATAGTTGGGGTGATCAGTCAAATAAGAAGGCAAAAATAAATGATAATATTTATTTTGACATTTTCCGACGTTTCGACCTGAAGTTTTCTTAGCCCTGATGATGGCCTGAACTTCAGGGCGAAACGTCGGCAAATGTTAAAATAAATATTATCATTTATTTTTGCCTTCTTAATTGACTGATCACCCCAACTATTCTTCTCTTCATTAATAGTCATATAATTCTTTCTATATACTATGCAGTCTCACTATATGTATAGTTATAGAATTCTTCCTATCGCTATTTTGCTATTGTCGAAAAGCAAAGAGGAGGTTGGGGGGCGTATTGACTGCTGATTAGGCGGGAGGTGACTGGGGTGACAGGGGTGACAGGGGAACCCGAGCCGTCGCTAAAAGCGGCCTTCCTCTCCTGTCGATAACCGACCCACATCCACACCACACCAGATGGAAGAATGCTTCCTCCAGGTGTCACCGTCTCCCGCTCAAACTGAAACAGATCCCATTTTGTGTATATAGAATATATTTAAAGAAAGTGGTCAAGGCGAATCACACGAAATGAAGATTCTATGGGATATTTGAATACAACCTGTATGAATGAAATCAAATTAATTGATTGTTGAAATATTTTAGTATGCCTTCATATTTTCTTCTTTCAATTTCTAAAATCCAAAAAGCATTAAAGAAATAAAATCGTAGATGCAGGGGTGTTCGTTGGCGCATAGTGCTTTGAGAACGGCTAAAACCACAATTTTCAAGCTGCTCTAATAATTCAAATTTCCTATATTTTTAATGTGGAGCATAGTAAACTCATGTATTCCAGCAGTTTAGGCACGAATAAAAATACTTGTTTTAATGGTTGATTTTCAATAAAGTATAAATAAATAATCTGTTTCAACCAAAGTAATTTTGCAACTTATTATATATGATTAAATAAATGTTTGATGTTTTTGTTAAATTCTAAAAATATTTTGTTGTTGTGTGGTTTGTTAAAATGAGTTATTTATTATAGCATAACGTATTACTCAACGGATATTGGTATTTCGTATCTCCGTAGGGCAAGTACCTTGCGCCAATGACCGTCAAGGGCGAACTTAATCAAAACTTTCTTTAAACCCTGTGCGGGTTTAATTAATCCATTGCAGTTATACAAACTAAGTTTATAACTAATATAATTTATTCCTTTCCGTCATAGAAAACTGAAGAAAAGAATATAAATAAAGAAGATGGGACGGATTTAGGAAACATTTATACAAATTTTGCGTCTTAAAATTGGTATTGGAGTATTGCTTTCATCCCACTACCATGCATTTTGTTTTATCATCAATTACTTGTAGACTGATTTGCTCTTGTTCTCTTATCAAAGTTTTTTTCGAATCTATTTATGTACTCTTGATAATAATCTGGGTAATATATATATATATTTATATATATATATATATATATATAATGGATTCGGTAAGTAACTAGGTAAGTAACCTTATACAATGAATGATTTTCAATAAAGTATACATAAAGAATCTGTTCAACCAAACTAATTTTGCAACTTATTATATATGATTAAATACACTTTTGATGTTTTTGTTCTGACAATATTTTGTTGTTGTGTGGTTTGTTGAAATGAGTTCTTGTTTTTAAAACATTTTACGTATAAAATATATATATATTTTTTTTTGTTTGAAAAATTAACAATAATCATAATGGCTGTTCTTTCCATAACGGTATCAATATATATTTATTCACGAGACCCAAGTGCTAAAAAAACGTCTAATGCTAAAAAAGTCCAAAATATTATTTTCCTAGGGTTTTTGCCATTTTTATACTTGTTCGAACATTATGTGGGCATACTCGATTCGTAAAATAATTTATTTCTCTCTTATTTATAAAAAACGTTGCTGATGGAAACAAAAGTATAAAAATTTTAGTTTAGATATTTCTCCTTGCTCCTTGGTTTGAAAGTTCTCCCAAATTTAAATTGAAGTTCATAACCATGTTAATCCGTGCCTATCTCAATAATTCATAAGCTTGTAAAAATGTTACAATTCAAAAATTTTAAATACTCAACTTTCACCATGGAATCTCCTAGGCGGCATTTTTATATTGCGTAATCAGTTTTATAAGCTTGCATCTTTTGAAAACTGTCTAATGTCTTTAAAAGAGGTAATCAGTTCCTTATGAGATTGGTGGATTCTGAAAGGAAACTAATATGTATTAGATGTCATATACACATAGAATACCTATAGAATCGGCTGGGTCAACTCAACAAATCCAGTATTGTATCACAGCTGTTTAAATTATATTTAATAATTATAAATGTGCTTTTGCTTGGTGATAGTCGGAATACATAATTGTAATTATTATTATAATATAATAATAAGAGTTGATACAAAATTAAATTTCTGTTATAATTTATATAAATAAACCGCAACAACCCCCAAAGGATATTTTTGATTAAATAATTGATAAAGGTTTTATTACCTTAACAAATGAAGAACAAGGTACCCACTATAGAGGCTGGGTGTGCCTCAGGAGGTTTATATAACTCCAGGAATTCATTTACTGTAGATATAACAGTATAAATAAATTATATGCAGTAGCCATCCTCATACCTGGCTTTTCCTAGCTTACCTAAGGTTTTCCCTTTAAATAATTGTTTAATTAAGGGTACCCACTTTATAGTGGTTGGGTGTGTCC
The DNA here is from genome assembly GCA_928085145.1 of Nezara viridula. Classification (NCBI taxonomy): domain Eukaryota; kingdom Metazoa; phylum Arthropoda; class Insecta; order Hemiptera; family Pentatomidae; genus Nezara; species Nezara viridula. The sequence continues at coordinate 64,461,421 of OV725078.1, read as the reverse complement.
CAGGAGGGTATATATATATCTATTTTTTTCAAGCTATATAAAAGCATCGATTAAACTATATTCTTTTATAAACGATTGAATTTAGTTAAATAAAAATATGATTGCAAAGAACATCAAGTACAAATATTCCCCATGACCTGGAGAATTTCGCCTTGGAATTCATGTTTGTTTTGACGTCATGCCTCTGAGTCAGAGTAGACCTACTTACAGGGGTGTGAAATAAAATTTCAATTTTTTATATTTATTGCTGAATGAGATGTGAATATGTCAATGTCCATTTATCCTTTATTAACAAAACAATATCAATAAGAATTCTTGTGATAACTGAAGCACTTGAGAACAATTAAGTATTACTAAGTCTATATTATAATAAAAAAATATATAGTTTCATCTGTAATACAAATACAATAATCGGTTGTTATAGAAATACCGCAGTCGCGGTCGTAGAAATTGCATTACCTTTTTCTTTTGATTCTTATGCTGATAACGTTGATTCCAATGAATGTTTTTCTTTACAAGAAAACTTTAATAATGTTTCACAGTCCAGTTTTGACTAATAACAGGATAAAAGCTATAATTATGACTTGTATCAAAAACTGTCCTCGTCAAAAAAAATTCAAATTGCGATGAAGATGAAGTAAAGGGATTTGCAAAGAAATTAGTGATAAGGATAGAGTACCAAAAATCAATGGTATTCATAGCTTAGAAAAAAAAAAGAAAGAAAAGGCACCATAGAGTGAAAGAAAAAAAACTGAGGCGAAAAAAAAAACTAACGAACAATTTGACCATTTGATGGTTTAATTGTTTTTATAATATCGTTTTATAGTTGGCAAAGAAATACCCAGATCTTGCAGCAGCAATCTTGTAAATAAAATAAAACTTATACTGCTAATACTGTAGATGTCTTCAATCACATTGAAATTAATTATTTTCCAGCTTTAATATATACGAACATATTTTTTAAAAAATACAAATAAATAAAATAATTCCATAGTTTTCTAAATCTTACATTAGTTGTATTGTCACTGGTTTCGTTATTATACAGAAATCAATTGTTGTTACTTTTCCCACAAGTAGTCGTTTAGCTGTCAGTCAGGCCCAAATTTCAGGAACTTTATAACAAAATTTATTTTACCTGTTTGCTGCTAAGTTAAAAACTTGTACATGTTATCCTGTTTCTCCTGACCAACTGAATTTATGATTTGCCGATCCTATCACAATACAGTTCTTCTCCTCATACTGGGTTCCAAGAGCTCGCTTTGACCCTGAAGATTTCTATTTTACAAATATTTCACCAGAGGACTTTTATTCCTCGGTCCTTAAATCCAGAACAAATGACTATAGTCCAGATCTAATTCCATTGAAGTTAATCTAACTAAGTCTTTCTGTCATATTTCTTGTCCTTTTGCATGTTTATAATCTTTCCATACATTTCAGATTTCCATCAGCTTGAAAAAAATTTTAAATGACTTCCTTTCGGTCTGTGTCAGTTTTTTTTCATAAATAGAGACGATGACTCCACAAATGACATTTATTTTTGGATCTTATATATATGCCTATAATATTTTATTTTACTGCGTTGTTTTTAATATATATATATTATAAAATCATGTTTTTATTACTATTCAGGAAAAAAAGTCTGTCTAGAAGGTGCAGTGGTACGGAAAAAAACGAAGAAAAAAAAAAGTAGTAATGAAAAATGTTTGAGTTAACTAAAAAAGAGCAGGAACTGTTTTAGCAAACAGGGAAGGGTTTCCTCCCTGCATGAAGGCAGGTAGGTGTTGTTTAAACACAGCACCAAGGGAATTGTTAAAATACGCCGAGACGAGAAAGTTTGCTTAGCTGTTTATGACAATGTACCCTAACGATTCTCCCGCCTCGCTCAAGGATATCGGCCGTAGCGGTGCTTTCTATTTAGGTCTATCTCTCCTCTGTGTTTGTAGGACGTTGGCTAGCCTGGCAGAGGGACAACTCTCTCCACTTAGCGCTGGATTAGGAGAGCCGACCCAGAACCCAGGGGATTGTTCTCAATGTTAACAGCAATCCGCGCAACGCTCAACAGTTCGCCCATAAGGAAATTATAATGACACATGTTGAAAGTCTATTTAATTTATTATTTGCAGTATAGTTAAGTTGAAAAAATCAATGAATAAACAATCCATTGTGTGAAAATCGCTGTAAAAAAATATCCTGGATAAAATACAGTATAGCTGATTCCAAAAGTCGCTGATTTGGTCTGATCCAAAAACCTGCCGTTTCATGATAAACTTCAGACCCATCCGAACTATTCTCCACTTTCGATTCTTGATAATTCTCATTGGTGTCCGAAAAGAAGATGGTTGGCTGTTATGAAGTTAAGACTTTAAACCTGTTGGTTATCAACTTTAATTCAGGTTAACACTAGGGGGGCCTGACGGATGACTTCAGAGAACACTCAGAAGATACCAGCGCTTCTCTTTCAACTGCGTCGTTGTCGTATGGAAGTCCATTGAAGGCTGCATGAGAACGCTAAAGCCGTAGATATTCGGAACTAGAATACAAAAGCTGACCTCCATTTAACTAATTTATTTAATGAATGGAGCTAGATACCCTTATTACAATCCTAGGTGTAACTGTTTTTGATAAAAATTGATTCAAATAATGGGATCCAATGGGGTATTGAGGTCATGATTTAAGGTATTTTTTTTTGTATTTTCTTTATTAAGGTGTATTTTGTATTTTTTGAAAAATAGTCGATGACTATTCTTCGAACAATGTTGATCTGTAGAATTGGATGCGTTCTCTGTCAGAAGCCTTAAGCCTTTGTGCTGCTTTTCCTTCTTGGTATAAATTTCGTTATATTCTAAAATAGGGATAAAGATATCTTTGAAAGCATTGTGCAGGGATAACCAATTAGTCCAGTCAATGAATGATTATAGAAGGAAATGGCTGCGACACAATTTTTGACTTTGGGAAATTGTTTGGACTATTAAGAAGGTAGAGATACTAAAAGTCTCCAATGTTAGGTTGTGAGCCACACGTGAAGGGGCCTAGAAGATCACTTTTTTCGGGTATTTGCATATATCAGGAAAACTATCCATAGTATCGACAAAGACGTTCTATAAACAATTAAAGCTGATGTAATTGACAATATGATTGATTATATACCTTGTTTCACTACATAGCTAAATTTCCGACATATTCGTTCAGGGTTGGAATATAAGGAACAGTTTTAAGAAGGTGATTGGAGCCAACTAGGATTGCCTTTGTCTTCTTCGTATTCAACTTCAACTTGTTAGCTCCTGCCCAGTCACATATTCTATTTAAATCTGTGTAACGTTTAAATTAAAAGTTTTTTTTATAGCTCGTCATAGGTCAGAAGACGGGAAAGACAGGTATATTTGGAAATCGCCAATATAGATGTCTCGTAGATAGATGGAGGTAATATGGGACAAAATGTGGTACATAGGACAAACAAACCAAACTTTTTTTTTTCGATTTTGTAGTCAAATTTTCTAACAATTCAAATTTATATCGAATGGGTATTCATGAGATTTTAGTACCTCATTCGGATGATTTTTTTTTTTTTTATTGAGAAAAAAATACATTTTGCCTCAATTAAGGGCATTGAGTATTTAGGATGAATGAAACACAAACATACCATATATACAATAAAAGAAAAACAAGATTATAACAAAATAAAATAAAACTTGGAATAACAGAATAAATCAAACATGATACAACATTAAATAAAAAAATAAATAAATAAAAACACATTCATACTTATTTACAATATTTACAGTCAGCCGAGGGAGCTCCGAGTCGGGCCTTTTCCCCCACGTGTGGAGGATAAGGCAAGACTCCAAGAGATCCCAGCGCTTCTCTCTCAGCCGCATCACTAGGATGGGAATCCAGTGGAGACTAAGAGAGGGCACTAAAGCCACATACGCTCATGACTTGAGTGGAGAAGCTGGCCATCGCCAGGACTCCAATGACGTCTTTACAAAAGATCTTGAGCCCTCTGCCGCTTCAACCTTCGAGGAGGATAATACGGATGACTGGAACTGGATAAGGATTGTGCTAAGACGTATTGGATGCGTTTGATGTTCGAAAATTTAGTTGTCTCCCACGGTTCAAGTCCGTAGGTCCGTAGGTTTCAGTATGGTCTTGTATATTAATAGTTTGTTTTCAATTAAGAGGTTAGACTTTCTGTTAAGTAGTCTGTAGAACTGGCCAAGTCGTCTTAGTACATCATTAGATTAATTAATTCATTGAGAAAATGTCCCATTCTGAGAATTTCCGTCTTTAAAAAAGTTGAAGGATTTCGATAAGATAAAGCCATTCACTAAGCTTAAGGCAGGTGTATAATAATTTGATAAAAAGATGTCACTGCCGCTGACATGCGCTCTCTGCATATGCCCATATGCAACTGTTATTTAGTGCATGTGGCTTTTGAAATCAAATTTCTTTTTTTGCCTATGTCATCAATTTTATTACGGATCAACTCTACTATTAGATTGACAATACACAGTGTTATACAATGTTTGGTAAATTATTTTAAACTTCTATATTAATAAACATTAGATGAATAGACCATATTTGAAGAGGATCATATCCTCGGCGGGGTAGGCGACCTGTGGCGAAGAATGCCCTGTTATTGTGCCAGTGGATTAGCTAAATAAAAAAGTTTCAGGTCGAGGAATAAATTAAGAAGCGGCAATTCACAGTGAAGTACCAACTCGGAGGCCACCCAGACAGCCCGCCCAGCTATGACCTGCTGTTTCTCCAAGTTCCCTCTCTTAGTACTGCCCTATACTTACACAAACTTACTTATACTGATCCATTTAGCACAATTAGAACGAAAAGTCGATTAGTTTTCCATTGTATAAACATTTTAATTTTGTTGGGATACCATCTCCAAGTTTATGACTTTTTTTTTTATTTTCACTTACTATATGAAATGTATAGTAAGGGTAAGTATTGCGATCGTGAAAATGTTCGAGTCTGAGTTATCAACGGTAATACATGTTTTGAAATCTCCTGAGTCAAAATAACCTAATCCCGCAAAATGGTCTGCGTGTGTCTGTCTATATCTTATCGGTTTAGCTCAAAAACGAAAAGTCGTATGAAAGCGACATTGCATATTAGAGGTTTTTATAAGCTTTCGATGTTACAACAACATTTTCGTAAAACTCGGCAAACCGGGTGGTACTTTATATAATCGATTTAACACATTTTCACTATTTTCTCTAAAACGGCTCCAGCCGTTTTGATTAAACTCAGAATATCAATGTGTTATTAAACAGTTTTTAATATAATGTAGGTTTTATTCTCATTGATGTTCTCAAATCAGGGCTTAAATTGCTAATTTTCGATATTGGCTTCCTCTAAAGTACCTTTATTTTTTTTTATTGCAAATAATTAAGCATTTTTCATTAATCTTTGATATAAAAAACATTTAAATATAAAATATGAAAGAATTTGATAATTAATTAAAGGAGAAATAAGAGATCGTAACGGATATTACTTGTAATAGAGGATTCAAAGGAATAAGTGCTTGCCCGAGTTCGCCCGAAAGATTACAACAAGCTTCCATACATAGTGAATACATACCAATGTGACAATGGTAACATGACATGTACAACATGAAGAGGAACTACCCATTGGTAGAACTTAAAGTAAAGTTCTATATTAGAAGATGCCCGAGGCATCTTCTTTTCAGACGCCTCGGAAAGTTATCAGGGATCGAGGAGGAAGCAAGGTTTGAAACGAGAGGGTTCGGATGGTTCTTCAGTTTGTTATGGAAGGATAGGTATCTGGATTGGGCCAAATCGGAAACATATGGAACATTAAGGTCTTTATAAAGGATTTTATTTGTGACAAAGTAAGGAGCGTTGAGGATTTTACGAAAGATTTTGGATTGTAAGGATTGGATACGAGAGGAATACGATGGTTTAGTGGAGCCCCAAAGCTCAATTCCGTAAGTCCAAATAGGTTTTATTATTGTCATATATATGAGTCGTTTGTAATTGATTGAAAGCTTAGAGCGTTTGTCTAGTAAGTGCTGCAGTAGTCGAAAACGTCGGGCGGTTTCTCATCGTTTCAGTCTGGTATGGGGGTCTTATTTTTAAATTTACATTTTACTTCTATGTACGTTTTACTTTTTTTTTGTTTTTACTCACATTGTACTTCTATCTATAATTTCTTAATTCTATTTTATATGTATAGGTAGATTTTTATAATTTATTAGTCCATAGATATTGTATTTTCCCTTGTATCCATCCATATCTTCAAATTTTAGATACTGTAATATTTAAGTTTTTGTTTTACTTTTAGTACTTACCTCCTCACCATTTCCCAACCAGGTCAGCAAATTTTCCCAAAGGTACTCACTCAGGTTTTCCAGCTCTAAGTGAAACTCCTTGCTGAACAAACCTGTAAGTGTCTATTTTTAGTATTCTAATTTTATTTACTTATTTATTTTTTCGTTTTCTTTTCTTTCCCCACATCCCTTTATGTCCATTATTTCATATTATATTATCTTTTCTTTTCTTCCAATCTCTCCTGTAGATCTGTAGGAGTATATTCACAATTGTATATATTATATCAGATATTATACTACAACAATTGTTACCATCTATTTACTTCAGTTTAGGCTCTTGTTACTTAGCTTACTCTGTTTATATTTTAATGTACTTACTGTTTATAATCTTAATAAGCTTATTCACATTGTTTATAATTTTTTGTGTAAATATTATGTAACTTCCACAATTCTCTATATCTTTTTGTATCATGTCCGTTCTAGCCCTGAAGAAGACCTGCAAAATCGGGCCGAAACGTTGGCTTTTAATAAAATAGTTTTGCCACTATTTAGTATATTTCTGACCGCCGCCCTGGACCATCTCCTTCCTTAAAATATACTATATTTTGGCGACGTATCAAGACGTTATTGTTTTCATTCCTCAAAATATAGTTGTATATTTATTGACTTAAATTCATGATCCATAAAAAAAAATTAATTTAAAAATTGAAACAACTGAGTATGTGTTATATATATATATGAGTGTGTTTGTAAATATATCATGATGGTAGATATTTTGTGAAACATACCTATTGATATTATTTTACCAAATATATTTTTAAAAGCATAAAAAAAATTAACGAAAATATGTCAATAATTCAATAGTTATGCCTAAGCCCTTATGAATAATAACAAATAAATAAAACTTCATTTGTTAAATCCTACTAGTTTTATCGGACCCCATAGGTAAATGAATCCAGATAAAAGCGGGAAAATCGGTTTTTAACCATCGATTATCGATTAGAGATTTAAGTTCAATATTTCCTTTGATAGAAAACCACGTGATTAGTTAATAGACCAAAGCGAGAAAATTGAATAATGATATTTAAAGCAAAACTCCCATTACTGCTGTTCAAACAGGCTGTCACGCTATTTGCTAAATAGTTTGTCATCGGCTCTGAGCATGATTTACTATCGTTTCATCGACAAACAGATTTCTACATAGTTACCGTCAAATACATCATGAAGTTACACTTGGCTTATCTTTTGGTTACAGAGCGACGGGGGAAAGGGGGGGGAGGGAGAATTACAGACGAACGTTGTTCAGTTAGGCATTTATTTGTAATTTTATTTATTTAATATTTTTTGTGATTTGTTTTTAGCGTTAATTTTTTATTTATAAAAACAAAATAAATTGTATTTTAAATTTAAATTGACCCTTAAAACTTTCCTTCTTGTAATGTTAAATATACCTGTTAAGCTTTTCCACTTTTAATCTTTAACTTTTAATGATAAGCAACCTCCTTTAGGTTATTCACATCTTATCGTGTTAAATTGCAGGAGCAAGGTTGATGAAATGAAAAAAGGAGAAAAAAAAAGGTGGATTTTTGGAAGAAAAAAGAAAACATTTTATAAGAGAAGAAACAAATATTACCATAGAGTAGTATTCTATATATGGATATATTTTAAAGAATACAATTTTTTGTAATAATATTATTTTAATATTTTGTTGAAAATGCCTCTTGGCCGAAACGTTAAAAAATAATGGACTGTGAGATTAAATAAGGATTTTATAAAAATTTATCTCATATAGATTATATATAATAATTTAATCTTCTGTTTTAAACTTTTCTTAAAATTAAACCAACTTTTCTTCTAGAAATTTTTTAAATATATAAATTGTATTTTAACCCAAATTATTTGAGAAAATTAAAATATTTCGCTACCAAATAAATGTATTGTACTTTTTAAAGTTAACTTTAGTTCCAACTATTGAAGCTGTTAATAAATTTTGTTCCAGCTTTTGAGAAAGGTAGTTAAGAAATTTTAGAATTTTTCCCTATTTTAGGTTAACCTCCCAAACAAAAATATGCTCTATTAACTTCTCTGGCACTTTTGTGATATTATAGAGTTTTCTAACAATTGGTAGAAGTCAAGTGAATATGACGTTTCATTTTGAATTTTCAGTATGAAAATAGATACTAAAATCTTCTTTATGTTCTATTACAGATTACAGATTATGTTGGACATATTTTATTAATATATTTTATAAAAAAAAAAAAACAACAACATTTAAAATCACCAAAACAGCTTTGAATTTATACCTTTATTTAAATTTAGCTTAACAGAATTGAAGAATAAAAGGTATCGATAACCAAAAGACATTACCATCGCAATAGTCATCATTCCCATTTTTTTTTCAATATAAGGTATCTAATTATTTTTTTTACGTAATCGAATTAAATATATCTGATTTTTGAACTTGTTTAACGAATACATTAAGACTTCCAATTTTATTCTAAAAAACAATAAATAGCTCATAATTATACTTAATCGGAGGTTGAATTAAACATACTTCTGTCTATTTATATAGATGTAAGCTATTAACTGTAGCTAGTAGCTGGATGTAGAGCACAATGGTAAACATCTAACCGCAAACAGGTACACAAACATGCTGGCCTGTGTGGACACTTGTTCGCAATTGTGTACTAAACCACTTAAAACGGTCTCTTCATAACTATTACAGACGTGATAAACATAAATAATTATATTTAATGAAGGATATTTATGAATTATTCCTGTTATTTATACAACTTTAAACAAGCTAAAAGCATTATTTAAAACTTATAAAGTAAGATCCAATTATTATTGCCATTATAAATCTGTGGCATTAACATACACTCAAATATATATGGACAAGAAATTCTGTTATTTATAGTAGCCTGCAATAGTTTTTCTGATCTTTTTCTAACACAAGGTTTTGCATGGTAACATGACCGAAAAAAAAAACTCAACAACTTTAATTGTAAATTGATTTCAAGAAAGATTTTTATAATAAATTAATTGAATTAGTATATGAGTAATTTATATATGAACATACCTATTCCCATTGCCAAGAGTTGTCCTAAAACCATTACAGATATTTGAAATCTATTACTCAAAACAGTCCTGGGTTTCATGTGTTTTTTTATTTTCTCTTGCATAGTTACCATATGCAGAAGATGTTTCTTTGTTAAGCTTACATATACCGTAAGAGTTCGCATATTATATGTATAAATGTTAAACTTACATTTTATCTATGCTATTGATTTTTTTTTTGTAGGAGTGAAATAAAACAAACATAAGATAAGATAACTAAAAAGTAAAAATTCATGGTTGTCATCAGTAAACTCTTGTGCTTGGTATCCTAGCCACCCGTTCAACGGGGTTTCCCAACCAGTATACACTAACCAACAATATTAATAACCAAAGGTGTCTCATATATATATATATATATATATATATATATATATATATATATATATATTTTGAAAAAAATATTGTTTTAGGGTATTAGGCCATTTAATTTAAAATGTAATAAACTACATAAATTTTAAGTTAAATGACCTAATACCCGAAAACAATAATTATTTCACAATATAATAGGGAGTATAAAAAAAATACCGTTTTATCAAATTCAAGATAAAATATTGACTAAATATTTTAATTCTATTTAATACTTACCAATACTTAATAATCCCTTTAGAGCATACTCTAAGCTTGTTTAAACCCACTTGACTTCTTCAAAAAAGCCTCAGTTTAGTTATTTGTTTCAAAGAAGAAACATGACAGTGTCCTACGAAATTCCCGTAATTTTAATCCGGCATTACTGGAAAAAAAAATTTACAAGCGCTGAAGCAGCTCGTGAAATTATTAAATATGAAGGAGAGAGTGTCCTTGATCACAACATTGCGCGGCGTTGGTTTGAAAAAGATAGCAGTGGAGATACGACGTTGAAAAAAAAGAAGGTCTCCGGACGACGATTAATGGATATTGATGAGGTTCTGCAGGGAGCTGTTGAGTCAAATCCGTCCACAAGTACTCGCGAACTTGCCAGGGAATGTGGTGTGTTGAAAGATACTGTTAGTCGCCATATACTCTACATGGAGAAGGTGAAAAATAGCAGTAGACTGGTCCCTCAAGAACTTACTCCTCAGCTATCAGCTAAGACGTTAGAAATTTGTGAACATTTATTGAGAATACTTCTGATTTCAGATTTTACAGCAATTTTCACCCGTGACGAAAAGTGGGTTTACTGGCGAAATCCGAATGCCCGTGAGCAATGGCTAAATCGCGGTCAAACTGCTTTTCCCGTTGCTGCAAGGGCGCAATTTGAAAAAAAACAAATCCATGCTTTGAGTTTTTTGCAATTTTAAAGATGTTATTCATCACGAATTTTTCCTGATGGATGCTCTATGTATTCTGAACTCTACTGTGAACAACTGGAAAGATAGTACGCGAGTTGTCAAAGGGTTATCCTGCTTTGTTCAACCTAAAAGGAATTTTATTTCAACAAGATAATGCTCGTCCTCACACATCCCGATCGAACCATAGAAAAGTTTAAATTACTTCATGGATTCGAACTCCTGTCACATCCACCATGTAGCCCAGACCTCGCACTATCGGATTACTACTGATTTAGATCCATGGCCCATTTTTTTCAAGGGAAAAATTTGATATTTTTGCGGAAGTTGAAATTGCGGTCCAAGAGTTCTTTGACAGCCATCCCAAAGAATGGTATCACCTTAGAATTGAGTAATTGGCTAGTAGATGGCCAATGACGGTAGATAACAATGGGCAATAATTCGAGTATTAATTGTATTTTAAATCAAAGAAATAATAATACAATATTTGGTTGAAAAACGGTATTTTTTTTATACACCCTATTAATATTTAAGGGTCAATGATAAAATTATTTTGAATTATATATATATATATGAATGTCATCAATCCTATGCCCGGTCGGTGTGAGTTGCCTCCAGCAGCCTGACGGGCATCACATAACCGTAGTGGGAGGAAACTTGGGCAGCATGGCTTTCCTTGGTGGACGGTCACTTATCCAAGTGCTAGAGCTAGCCACGCTTGGCGTTGCTTAACTTTGATTATCTATTGCAAGCACTTTGGCCCGCATGGCTAATCCAGCCCCCATATATATATATATATATATATATAATTTTGGTTGATTTTTATCTTTCTTGGAAGTGGATGTTAATTATCACATTGGAGAACCTCTCAAAAATGCATAAAACAGTTTATTCTTACAGTAAACTATTAAAATAAACTCTCAAATTATTCTAAAAAAAAAAACCATAAGAAATATTAAATAATATAATTTTTTTATATAGTTTTCTAGCCTTTTGAAATCCTATATTATCAGAAATTCACTCTGTTACAGAGCGAGTAAAGAGAAGTGTTGGGAAGAGGTCTAAGGTAGATAGATATTTGCCCGACCCCACTGGTTAGCATCTCCACGCTAAAACACCGATCCACTTAGTTTTTTTTTTTATATGGGGTCAAATCTTCCTACTCGGGTTTACTACGGCATAGGCCGCCCTAGGTAACCCAGCGGGACAAAAGCCCAAAAATCGATATTAAATATCATAGTGGAAATTTACATAAAACGTTTATTTATGGTTCGATATAGTTAGGTAAATAAGGATTATCAGAAACAAAAATAAACAGTATTTTAAATGGAGAACTGATGAAAAATATTTAATAATGAAGTTTACTGGATTGATAGCCAAAATAAAATGAAAAAAAATGATTCATTTCACACCATAAATAATTCCGGTCGATTTAGTAATAGTATTTTTGTTATTTAATGAACCAGGAGTTAAAAATTTTATAGAACGTTTTCAAAAAGTTCCATTTTAACAGTTTCTATTAAACGTTTTAGGAAAAAATGTTTTTAAAATGAAAGTTCTAAGGATTTTTTTTTAAGTTTAAAGTTCCAGGTTTATGGTAACATAGAACATGCCATATCCCTTAAACACTGACATCAATATCTTTGTATATATATCAATATATATATATATCAATATATATATATATATATAAATATATATATATATATATCAATATATCAATATCTTTCCGTCATTGCTATTGTTCCTTATCATGAATAACGTCTTCTCACCGTATCAATACTTATTCATCTAGAAAAAAAAAACCATTAAACCATAAAGTCAATTAAAAGACCATTTCTTCAGCTTACTCCAACGTCTTATGCCTTCTAAAAGTATAATATTTAGCTTTAGTCCCCTTGTTTTCATTATAGATCTATAGATTAATTCATAAAATTATCCACTGTGTATATAATAAACAAATATCATAGATTATTTTCTATTTGTAATGTATTAGTCATAATCAGGGGTTAAAACTTTTATGGAACCTTTTGAACTAGCTATGAATAAAAGCATTTTTTTAGACAGAACTATTAGCGAAATTGACAGAAAGTTTATACACACGATTTAGAAAGTTAAAAGTTCTATTAAACCTTATTTGGTTTTTATTCTATATATTCGTTTCCGGCGACTAAAAATGACATTTGTTATAATTCAATTCATCTTTTAACTGCCTACAAAAACATTTGTTAAATTAAAACAACATAGGTGTGAATGTGTTTTATTTATTTTATTATCATTCGGCTTTAATCTGTTATTTTACTTATCTTGTATATTACTTTATCTTTTTATTTATATATATATATTTTTTTTCTCTTCTTACTTGGTTATTTTCCTTTCTTATGTACATATTGTGTGAATGAATGCTATAGCTCTAGTACCAGTGCCCTTCAGTGTGGCAGACTGTATTAATAATCAATAAAAAAAAAAATAAAAAAAAAAATTTAAGATGTTTTCAAGTTAATTTATTATTAGCCATATTTACACCAATTTTTACAAAAATTTGTCACTTAATGACTACTCATCACAATGACGACGTTTCGGCTCGTCGAGCCATTTTCAAGTCTAAAATACCCATCATGTACCATGTCCTTTTCACTTATGCGAATTGCAAGCGTCTACTCATAATAAAATTCCTTATTATTGTCATGTTCACCTTATTTCTGAGCCACCCACATGTCATCCATCTCATTTCTATTCAGTGACACTTGTAATTCGCATAAGTGAAAAGGGCATGGTACATGATGGGTATTTTAGACTTGAAAATGGCTCGACGAGCCGAAACGTCGTCATTGTGATGAGTAGTCATTAAGTGACAAATTTTTTTAAAAATTGGTGTAAATATGGCTAATAATAAATTAACTTGAAAATAAATAGTATGCACCGAAGAAGAAGTGAGTAATATTGTGAAAATTAAGATGAACTTTTTTCAGTCAAGTACAAATAATTTGTAACTTAAAAAAAAAAAAATGAATTCATATAAATATACTTTTGTCCCGATAGATTGAATTCACAGCCCCATGTGTGCTTTCTACATAACATAGATCGACTTCTATGTAAAATGTTAAACGTTAGTGATAAGTGTTAAACAATACCTCGTTAGAGTTCTCCTGTACTCAATGTGCCGGATTGAATCAGGCTGTGGCAGATAATTATTTATTCAGTTGAATCAGCTGTAGATCGCTCCAGGACCCTCATAGGGCTCACTCTGTTTTTACAAAGTAGATACTCTTAATAAAACAATTAATTGAGAGGAAAAACCTGGTGATTGAGCGTGATCTCTGTCAAATTACCTTCTTGCGAAAACGTTGACCAAGGAACAGTATTTCTTTACAGATTAATAAACCCAAGATCCACCATGGATTGTAGAGGTAAAGCTTTTTTATTGTAAAAGGTGGTATTCATCATAGAGGACGACTCGTTTAGATCGATATGACCATGCTGATATATAATTTCAAAATCTCGTACCGACGAAAAACTTGAGAGAGACTCTTATGGGCGGAACATAGGTAAAGAAGTTACACTCAACCATGGGTAAGGTTCTCACTATACATAATTTCAGACAGCTATTTTGCTGTATATATCATCTTGCATTTTTTTAACATTTTGACTTATTTTAAATTATCACAATCGCGTGGGCTGTATGTTGATTGTTTTTGTTCTTTTTATAATACATTTTTCAATAACAAAAGTTTAATGTTAGGCGTATGCACACGAAAAGATTCTCCCTGAAGCTGTTTCACTTTACTCACTCATTTTTTTTTTTTGATAATTTACATCTATTTTAAAGGAAGACAGTCCAGTCACAGACAGATCACACGGACGGCTACAACTACCAAGAGGGCATTATAACGTACACTCGAAGGTACTTAATTGATAAAAGCAGCAGGCAGCTGTGAGGGATTGTATCAAGGACGGTAATCCCGGCAGCAAACACTATCTACCGCATTCATAGTCCTCTCTTTGTAGCAAAATCTTTTCTTTTCTTTTTTTGCCAGATTTCCGCCAACCTCTACCTGAGCCGGCGGCCGATTGTGCCTAGCCGCCTGTATCAAATGTATTTCTACGTAGCAAATATTCGGACTATGTCAAATATTTGAGATGACACCGTGAGCTAATCATAGCTCCACTTGCGCTGGAGTGTTTACCTAGCCGTTCTGTTCCTCTTCAAGCTCATGTCACTCTTGGCCTTTTTTATTCGAGCATTTTGTAGTCTAGATGATGACATTAATCAGCCATAAAAGCATATGATTTCGGTGTTCAGGTGACTCGATAAATTAATTCTATTTCTGCTGATAGTTCGAAACGAATTCTATTTGAGAAAGCGACATCCTGCCACATATTTTTTTTTTTATTGATTCATTGAAATTTACAATCGTATAAATATTTTTTATTTCTATTTCTTTATTGAGTATTATAACAATCTGTCTCTTGGACATTGGTTATAGTGAGGTAGGATGACATTCACACTATATGTACAAAAAAAATAAATAAATAAATAGAATAATCAAATAATAATCAAAAGTATATACAATTGATAATAAAATAAAATAACCTAAAAAAATAAGAAAATTAAAACTAAGAAAAAAAAAAACAAACACATGCATACCTATATACAATCAGGCGAGGGAACTCCAGGAGAACCCTGCGCTACTCTCCCAACCGCGTCACTGGTACTAAAGCCAGCGGAGATTGGTCGAGAGCACTTTAGCCACATACACACATGTCTTGAGTGAAGAATCTGGCCATTGCCAGAACTCCAATTTATACAATCTACAAAAGGTCGCGAGGCCACTGCCGTTTCAACCTTCTTGGAGGATTATAGGGATGGGAGATGCTTGATAGGGATTGTGCAAGAGGATTTGGGTGGTAAGTAAGGTTCTGGTGAAATTTGGAGAATTTTTCTGGGATAAGGTCTAGGACAAATGGGATGTTGAGGTCATGATGTAGGGTTTTGTTGGTTACATAGAAAGGAGCATCGACTATTGTTCGAAGGACTTTAGACTGGAAGGATTGGATGCGCTTGATGTTAGAAAATTTTGCTGATCCCCACAGTTCTAGTCCGTAAGTCCAAATAGGTTTCAGTATTGTCTTGTAGATCAGTAGCTTGTTTTCAATGGAAAGTTTAGATTTTCTGCTTAGTAGTCGGTATAGTTGGCCGTATCGTCGGTTGAGTTCTTGTCTTTTGAGTCTAGTATGCGGGTTCCATGTTAGTCTTCGGTCTAAATGAAAGCCAAGATACCGGGCTGTGTCTGAGTAAGGAAGCTGGATGGAATTAAAGAGTAATGGTGGACAGGAATTGCGTCGGCGTATAAACATAATACAATAAATAGATCTGCTATAAAAATATAAAACATGATAAGTGTTGTGTATTGTGAATAAACTACCCATTGATAGAACTTCCTTGCCTTGCAGGTTTTTCAGCTATGGTTTATAAGCTTTGGTTGAAATCTTATGAACTATAGGGTTTGGTTTACTAAGAAGTTTTGAATTAAAGGAATATTTCGGGGCATGTTTGCAAAAAATGGAATTTTGTTGAAGTCTTTATAGATAATTTTATTTATTACATAATAAGGAGTGTTAAGTGTACGAAGGATTGTAAAGGACCCCAAAGTCTCAATTCAGTGAAGCTTTGAACGTTTCTTGTAGTTTCAGTCTTGTACTACGATTCAAAGTAAGATGTTTGTCAAGATGGATTCCTAGGTATCGGATCTGATCAAAAGGGATAAATGGAATATTATCGATACTGATACTATAGAACAGGATGTTGTTTAGTAGATTTACGACGAAGAGTAAATCTTATTTGATGAGATGTGTTGGAATTTATTTTAATTCTTCAGTTTTGATATCATTCTTCAATGGCTGCGAAGTGTGACTGCAGGTATTGGTATAAAATAGTTGGGTTATTGGCAGAAAACATCAATGTGTCACTAAGCGTAGTAAGGACAGTAGAAGGATGAGTTTCTACATCAGTTGTATTAATAAACTATATGATAGGGCCAACAATACTTCCTTGAGGAACACCGGCGGACTTAGAAAATAGAGACGAATAAGCAAAATTATGACTTACTTTAAATTTTCTACCTGTGAGATAAGAACAGATTAATAGAAAATATATAGGTGGGAGAAATTAACAAAGTTTGTACAGCAGACCAAATAATTAAAATAAAAGTTTTTTTTTTTTACTTTCTTTGTTGAATATTAATACATACTGCCACATTGATGGACATTAATATTAAGTCTACATGATTTATTCACACGATATGTACATACAATTAATATTTCAATAATAAAGAAAAAGAAATATAAAAAAATAAAATAAGTAAATTGACAAAAAAAAATGAAATAATAGATAAAAGCTAAATGAAATTAAAGTAAATAAATTACATTCACACCTATGTACAATATTTACATTCACCCAGGGGACTCTGAGTCATGCCTTATTCCCCGACGTGGAAGCCAAGGCAGGACTCCAGGAGATCCCAGTGCTTCTCTCTCAGCCACGTCACTGTTATTTGAAACCAGTGGAAACTGATGAAGGGCACCACAGCAACAGACGAAAATAAAGGTATTGTAGTGTCACCCATCAAAATGGAGACTTGCAGAACTAAGGTCCGAAAACGTATTTTGTCCTCAAAATACTTAAATCATAATAGATAAATTAGAAAAAGGTATAGGAAATAACGCATATTTTGAAATACACCTTTTTAAACAGCATTCTATCACACATATAATATGTTTCAATATATACGGAATACGAAATATTAGGTGTTTTAAAAAATGTTACTTAGCTCAATTACAAGCTCTTTTGTCCATATAGAGTTTAAAATGAACAGAGGGGTGCGTAGACCATTTGAGGCTCGGGAGAGGCCCCTTGAAAGAAAAATGTGAAAAAATTTAATTTAAAAAAATAAATTCTCGTCCGACTGATAAAAAAAATAAAGATACATTTCAGCAATAAAGCGATACCTAATTAAGAAAAAAACTCTCGTGGGGGCCTTACTAAATGAGGTCCGAGGAATTCCATCCTCTTAGACCATAATTACCTAACAACTACATAATAATAATAATAACATGTCTGATGTAATTCCAAAAATTGTTTTTTCACTTCTTGTTGACAAGTTGAAATATACCGAAATATTCCTTTGCCAGTTATTAAAAGCCGTCCCTATTGCTCCACTTTTCCATTTTATTAATGTTTCCCCACTCTCCCTCAGCTCGGAATAGGAGACAAGCATTAAAGCGACAGTCAACAAATTTCATTGATGCCAAAGGTTTCCTTTCTTATATTAAAAGTGGAAAACATAGGGGAAATGAGTTCAGAAACAATAAAAAAACAATTTTTTTTCAATATAAATTATCTATTTTTGGCATGTTCCGAACATTATTCCTAACTCAAGAGACGTAGGTTTCGTTATAAAATTAATTTTATAATTGCAACTCATTAAGTTGTTTTGTATATAATGATTTAGAAGTGATAGCCTTTATGATAGATAATATTCCAAACGAAACGTTGTTCTCGGTTTCGTTTTCGCCAAAAACATGAGGATATTCTAAAATAACTAGCCGTGCGGGGATTTCCGAGGAAGGGTGGGTCCTACAGGCGGTAATTGGTGTTGGAATTTTACATCAGTGTTGAGTGAGCTTAAAAGTTGAAAAAGCTTTCCTCGTCAAATCTGCTTTTCTCTCAACTGCTACTCCCTGTTAAAATTAAAAAGCGATTTACTATGAATATTCAAATAATATATCAAATTATCTATTTAAATGGAACATTCAATCATTAGCACTTGTTTTAGTATTTGTTAACACTTTCAATATGGGATGAAATGAGATATGAAAATATATAATTCAAACATCGAAAAAAATGTAAATTGGCGTAACCATTATCATTTTAAAAAAATACGAAATGACAATTTATACCTATTGTCATCTTCTGTGTACTCCCCTCCTCTAATCCGACAACGCTCTATGAGAATTATACATTGTCTGAAACAGTATTGGAAATTTTATTCTAGTAACTCCTTCAGGACGAATGCCGCTTTCCCTTTCATCAAAAAAGTGAACGTAGTAATGTTGTGAATCTAGTAATGAGGGGTCCAACATCTCCGTTAACCTAGCTTCCGGCTCCTGTACTCCGCGGAGAAGAGCGTAGTTAATATTCAATGCCATGGCGTTCGTCCATTTTCGATTAACTTTTCGATCAAAAATGAATTTATTGGTCCATGGATTAAATTTTAAATGAGAAACGCCAATTCCCTGCCACTTGTATTTGCTCCAATCTTCAAACCACTTTTCCCTCAGGGACTGTCTTACTTTCCTAACTGTTAGCGATGGTTCCATATTACTCATTTCGATCCCTAACAGATTAGCACATATTCTTAGTTCATCCCTGAAATCGAAAATCGCCTGAAACAGGGCATCTGTTACATTTGCCAATTTTTGAGAAATGGACCATTGCTGAAGAGTAGCCTTTCATTTACCCCGAAAAAGACACAAACCCCTATATTGCCGCGGTGCTTATGTCATCGCTGAGCAAGTGCTGGCCGGTAAACCTGCCATCGCTTTAACAGTTCATCGCAGTATGATGTTTATAGCCTCCAAGAGTGGCGGGGACAATGTCGCCAATGGCGCTGATTGCAGTGGGTATATTAGTGAAGGAAAGATATACCCGTTGACAATATTGATGTTCTGTTCTGGTTTAAGGAGATTCGACCTTACCAATGTTTTCCAAGTTTCTCGTTACTTTCACCATAGAACCCTCGTCCAACTCTAGTTCCCCAGAGAACCTACACCCATGGTATTGAATAGCGCCACCCTCTTCAATGAAGCTGATCATATACCCGGTATATAATAATCATGATTTAAAGCAAAACAGAAAGAAGTCTGATATCCCCGCGCTAACCACTACAGAAGACATTTATACTCACTATTGAAGAGAGCTTAAACATGTGAGCTCTAAAAGCAAACTATTTAGAAACAGGTTTAAAAGTTGCTTAACAATAAGCTATAATTCTTGTTTAATAATACTTTGGAGGTGCTAAAAAAGAAAGGGA
Organism: Nezara viridula; assembly: GCA_928085145.1. NCBI lineage: Eukaryota > Metazoa > Arthropoda > Insecta > Hemiptera > Pentatomidae > Nezara > Nezara viridula. The sequence goes on along the minus strand of OV725078.1, from coordinate 64,441,646 downwards.
TGATTAAAGATCATTTGTCCTGGACGTAAATTACCGGAAATCGGGATCTGATTGTTGCCGATTGTTAGATTTAAAACAATTTCTGAGGAATACGATACCTCTCAAACTGCAATTTTCTAGCACTTAGCAAGTTACCCACCAAGTCCCTTGCCGCAAACCCAGTTGTGAAAAGCAGGGATAAGCTTCGAGGTTGGGATGCGGTAGGCACAGGTGTATTACCTCTATATTAGCGGCTCTCCCGTGAATATAGCCGAGAATCTCCTCTAAGCTCGGGCACCGCAACGCTTAACTTAAGCTCTCATTACCAGACCCTAACCGGATAACCGGGGATAAGTTCTCTCACCGCTGAGTGGCTGGCGATACAGGTAAAGATTAAAGTATAGCAACATTTATTTGTCGTTAGGAATGAATGTTAAGTAAATTAGAAAACAATGAATCGTTTCGAATCCAACAATGGCAAGGCACAAAGCAATTGTAAATCTCTATAAGTTATATCACAATTGTGCATTATCCTTATAACAGAGATGATACGATTTAGTGAACTACATGTGTGGCTTTTGGCTTTCACCAATTATGGAATTGCTATTTCATAGTTATTATTATTGAGGATAAATTTATAAATGATTCTAAAAAAAATATATTTCCTTGAAGATAAAAACCATTATATAGGTAAATAATAGGAATAACTGGGGTGTTAAATTGGCATACAATTCATTGGTACCTTCACCATCCTAACATTTTATTTTAAATGTTAAAATCCAAAAATCATACAAAATTATTATAGTCAATTCATAAAAATATTAAGAAATGTATTTAAATACATATCAATCAATCAATAAATAAAAAATTAAAATTTATTTCTAAAAATAATTACAAGGATACCTTATTTTAAAAACTACACAAGTAACCTATGGTGGTAAATCAATAAATAAAAACATAAAATATAGTAACAATTGTTGTTAAAAAACGTCAATTTTCAAATCGATAATAAATATTAGAAGGAAGGTAGATAAAGAATGAATATCATACGAGGGAATAACCAAAGCCAACTGCTATAATATATGTACGAGCCTTTAAGGACTCTCATGTTAATGGCGTTCATCGTCATCTTGGGTATGCCAAATATATCCTTGTCTTGGAATGAATGTTGGCACCATATTCCACTTCAATTAACCATCCGAAAGTCTAATTCCTTATATTTATTGCAGTTTATCTTGATCCAATGGGTGGTACTGGTTTAGTAGCCGACGATCTGATCATCTATAATATAGCTTCCGTTTGGTCCTGAGAACACCAGCTCCATCTGTTACAACTTAATAGATTGATTGCTGCCATTTCCATCTATTCCCATTGAATATATTTTCCTTAAACAGGACATTATGGAATGTAGTCAAATAGAGCATTCAAGAGCTATATTATTATTATTTTTTGTTGCTGCTCTTTAAATATTCTAATTTATAAAATTTTAAAATTATAGTCATGACAGTATTTTAAGAAATGGTTAATTGAATATCTCATAATACAGTCGATCATTACCCGATACGAAGTACATAAAATGTCGTACCAGAGAGTGTCTCATGAGGTGCAGAATTTTAGAAGGTGTACCTCTTGAACCCATCCTACGGGAAGAGACATAGAAGAACTTGGTTAAAAAGGAAGCCTTAGCAGATATTCCAGTAAATATCGAATAAGGATCGTCATACTTTAACCTTGGAAGATGGTTAAGAAGAAGGAAGAAGGCTTAGTTCCTGAGCAGAAGAGGGATGCCCTTGAAAAGAAATCAACGCCGTGAAAACAAGTAGAAGTTTTAAAATTGATGACACCAACCAAAGACAATGTAATAGTTTCAAGTGTTTAATAGTTTAAAGTGTGTAGGAAGAAAATAAAACATAATTAACAACCTAAGGCGATGCAATAAGACTAACGATGAAAAAAGTAACAATTACCAGCTTTATTTGCATTACACATTTTTAAACTTAAATTTATTGACACGCTGGCTTTTAATACCAGTGAGGTGGTTGAGGAAGAAGCGGAGGGATCTCCTGAAGCCACGCTTTCCCTCCACATGTGGGAGGACAAGTATGGTTCTGAGTTCCCATGGCCGACTGTAAATAGTGTAAAAAGGTATGCCTGCGTCTAAGATGTTTATTTTCATTACTTTTTTTTAAAGATAATTTTAATTCTATCTTATTCATTTACTTTTATTCTAGTATTATTATTATTTATATTTTCTTCCTTCACTATGTTATTTTATTTTGTTCTTATTTAGCTTTATATTATTTGAAATTAGTTTATTTATTTTTTTTTTTTTTTTTTGAATTTGTAAATATGGTGTGAATGTGCTCTCAGAACTCTATTATAAATGTCCTTTATTGAGACAGATTGTAATATAAAAAAAAAAAAGTATTTATTGACAAATGTTTTTTCAGATACATTAATGGCTTCATTTGACAACCGAATACGGACTTACCAATGCTAACCCTTCTTCAGGCCAATTAACGCATTATTTCGGTGTATAATATTTTTGAATTATTTTTATGGATATGGAATTATTAAAAAATATGTTTTAAAATTTAGTTAAAAAATAAAAAAATTGTTATAGAATAAAATAGTTCGCAAAATGCTTTAGATAATATAAAATATGGTGTATAATGTTCATATATTTATTCTGTTACATTTATGCATTTTCATGTTTAATAAGCCTTAAAATAATTTAATGATTTATAATCGTAGCAAATATGTTAGATTAGAATTTCATGAATTAATATATACCATTATTGCACAGGTCTTGGATTCAGTTCTTGGAAACGGAGCAGTATTAACTAACTGTTGTAAAAGGAGATGTTAGCATCTACGCCCAACCATTTGTCCGGATAACGAAATGAAGGGCTACATACCCACTTTATAAAGACTCGGTGTGCCATAGTCTAATGACCAAATCCTTCTAACTTGTACCCTTACCCACATCCCTATAAATTGGTTATCATTGTGCTCATATAACTAGTAATTAAAAAATAGCCATTGTTCCATGGAAACAAAATTACTTCTTTTCCCAAAATGAGGCACTAACCAATTTGAATTATGATGAGCTATAACCTACCCACATTTGAATTGCAACATCATAATTCAAAATTCACGATTTTTTTTTTAATTTTAATTCTATATTGATATCAGTCAATTTTTTTTTTTTTATTTTAATGAAATTTACAACTGTATTACATGAAAAATACAACAAGTAAATGTGACATTGGTAACATGGCATGTACAACATGAAGAGAAACTACCCATTGGTAGAACTCAAATTAAAGTTCTATATTAGAAGGTCCCGCGACCATCTTTTCAGACGCCTCGGAGGGTTATCAGGGATCGAGAAGAAGCAAGGTTTGTAACGAGAGGATTCGGATGGTTCTGCAGTTTGTTATGGAAGGATAGGTATCTGGATTGGGCCAAATCGGAAACATATGGAACATTAAGGTCTTTATGGATGATCATATCAGTCAATCGAAGTGCAATTGTTAGTTCCTTCTCAAGAAAATTACGTGATTTATATTGTCACTTCAGATTTACTTGTTGTGTTGGATAAATAATATTGTAAATATCAATAAATAAAAAACAATAAAATAATATATTTAACTTCCCTTGGGAGCTAAAAAATGACTACATTAGTCGATTGTAAACATCATTTCAATTGTCCCTGTGATATTAACTGATAAATAAATATTCTTGAGCTATGTTGCAAAAGATCGATGTAATAAAAATAAACATGTAAAGGCATAAAGACAGTATTTTCAACAGATAATGGTAGGATCTTCAACAACTTATATTTCCAACGGTGTTTTTGTTGATTGCCTCAATACATTGTCTGAAAACGAGGATCCCATTAACAGAAATAGTATTTAGCAGATAGCGTACACGTGCGAGAACTCTTGCTTTATATTTTTCCGTAAAATGTTTCAAGGATGTTTTACATTTAGGAAACGTGTCACAACAAAAGAAATATTATTATCAAGAAAATCTATTCAAACACACCGTGAGAGATACTAATTACTTTGTATTGACTGTATTGAATTTAACAGCTACTTTATTAAGTAATTTCCTTAGCTTAATTGGAAAGAATGCATGAACTCCTCCAATGCCATACATACAAACCTAAAAACCTTTAACCTCGTGAAACAGGCGAGACTTTACCAAACGTTATCTTGAAAACGGTGAACATAGCTGTCTTTTTGCCCGCGTTGAAAACTTAAGATCCCAACCTGCCCCATTTTGAACAGCGGTGTGTTTCATCATTAGATTGATAGAAAATAAGCTTTAAATGGGACAAGGTCCATTAAGAATAATAATTACGAACAAAAACAAAGAAACATAACTGGCCAAATACTATATTAATAAAAATTAAACAATATATACAACACCTTCAGTGCCAAAATATAAACAACAAAAATTAAAAACATTTTGAAAAAAATAACATTACTTAAATGAAAAGAAAATCAGAAAGAATAAAAAACTCAGCGTTATAAACATATTAATATGATTAAGGTTTTTTTCTTTGCATTCATTTTGGAGATATAATGCTGTCTAGTTTGGAATTTTTCCCAATATAACCTAACAGTAATAAACATAATGAGTTGATTTATTAAAATTATAACTTAAACAATTTAAACAACCATTCACTTCAATAGAAATTCAATTTATTGATTTTATTTCATGATTTTACATTTGTATAGCTTCAATTTGGGATGTGGAAAGGAATCGGTAAAGAAGATATTTGAATGAGGACAAGGAAGAGCCATGGCGGATTTCAGATGGCAAGGAATTTCATTGCACTCGATCGGGCAATAAAGGAATATTCAAGTGTTTTAGTACTATGGAAAGGGATACAAAAGAAAGTCTATTCAAACACACAGTGAGAGATACTACATACTTTGTAATGACTGTATTGAGCTTAATAGTTACTTTATTAAGTAATTCCCTCAGCTTAATTGGAAAGAATGCATAAACTCCTTCAATGTCATACATACAAACCTAAAAACCTTTAACCTCGTGAAACAGGAGAGACTTTTCCGTGCGTTATCTTGAAAACGGTAGATTTCACTAATTAATAAATTACTATCATAAATTAATGGGAAATATCGGGTCTTGTATTCTGGGAGTGGACTTCGAGGTTAACCCAAACTTGAAAACTGGCGAATCAGTAGTTGAAAAGTCTATATATGTCCTATGACCGATTTTCATATGCAACTAATATTAACCACATGTAGATAAATAAAACCAAACTTTGATGAATGTTTCGTTTAAAATTTTCGGGAAGGATTCTTGACATTGTGTGAGTTAATTAAAAACTTACGCAAAATGATTTTAGAACTTTATATTTTCATTATTATTGTATTTTTACTCTTAATGATGCTTCATTTGTTGATACTGAAATTTTAAAGTTTATCAATTTCCAAAGTCTGAATAACCGGAGTCTAAAGTATTAATTATGGGAACAATATTTTATGTTGAATCTATAATTAGTTGAATATTGAGGTACGTAGTGTTTGAACGTAATAACGTACATAAGGAAGTGTTTTTAAGTCTGTATTGATTTTAAGAGAAGAATACTTAATTTTTTCTCAGAAAAATAGCGAGACATTCATTATTACTACTGCAAAGCTCTACTAACCTTTTAAAACGAAATCCATTATTGGAAAAATCAGATCAGTTTACTTATTCACCTCAATATTTACAAATATTAGTTTAACGTTTGGTAACTTACTTAATGGACCGAGTAATTGGAGCACCAATCTCAATATTTACTATAATGTTTATACACGTTTCTATTGATTCTTCCTCAGACCTGGACAAAAAGTATTTTAATTATTATTTTAAAACACAGTATTTATGTCATGTATTTTATGTAACATAAAAAAAAAATAATTTCAATTAGAAAGCAGTTAAAATGTTGTTAGAAAAAGTATTTCAAATACAAAATACTTAAAGTATTTTGTATTTTAATTATATAAAACAAAACACTTCCTGGTGGACGATCAGCAAAAATACTAAATTAAATTCATATCTGTATTTTATTATCTTGGAAATAAAATAAAAATACTTTTATACTATTTTGCCTTTTAAAAAGAAAATACGGTTACAAACAATCTATTTTATATTTTATTTTTTTTTAATGGAAATTACAAAATAATATTTAATATTTTGTATTTTAAAATACTTTATTTGAAATACTGTCCAGTTCTCTTCCGCCGAATTTTTCTTTTCCCGAGTATAGAGAAGAAAAAGTCTTTTTATTTATCAAACAAGTTACTGATCTACAAGACAATATTGAAACCTATCTGGACTTACGGACTTGAACTGTGGGGAACAGCAAAATTTTCTAACATCAAACGCATCCAATCCTTTAAATCCAAAGTCCTTCGAACAATAGTCGATGCTCCTTTCTATGTAACTAACAAAACCCTACACCATGACCTTAATATCCCATTTTTCCTAGACCTTATCCCATCAAAATTCTCCAAATTCCACCAGAACCTTACCCATCATCCAAATCCCTTTGCACAATCTCTATCCAGCACCACCCATTCATGTAATCCTCCAAGGAGGTTAAAACGGCAGTGGCCCCGCGACCTTTTATAGTTTGTAAATATTGGAGTTCTGGCAATGGCCAGAACTCCAATATTTCAGATTCAAAACAGATTCTCCACTCACGACATGAGTGTATGTGGCTTAAGCACTCTTGCTCAATCTCCACTGGGTTTAGCCCCAGTGACGCGGTTGAGAGAGAAGTGCTGGGATCTCCTGGAGCCATGCTTTTCCCTCCACACTTGGAGAGACAAGTCTGGTTTGGAGTTCCCTCACCAAATTGTAAATATTGTATATAGGTATGTATGTGTTCTTTTTATTTATTTATTTTTAGGTTATTTTATTCTTATTTATTGTATATATGTTATTTTTCTGTATAATTTATTTTATTTACTGTACATAGAGTGTGAATGTGATCTGTTAACACTATTATAAATGTCCTTGAGACAGATTGTAATATTTTTCAATAAAATTTATCAAAATTACAAAATGTAAATTACAAAACAATACAAAATAATATTTTTGGATTAAAACCGAAAATCAGACATGGTGCTACATGGTCTGTTGACCGTCAGAGGAGTCTGTGGTTCATAAAAAAAATTATATTTCAGTCTATTTATATACAAATACTTAATAGGAAAATAAGAACAATCATATTTACAATGTAAAAGTTATACACCGAGTATATAAACTTACATTTTATTTAATTTTCTCCAAAAATATTTAATATCGTTATTTTTATCGCAAGGTTGACAGCCCTCTGTGCGTCGGCTTACCACCATAGGATTTCTGAAGCCTAGTAGAATGTTGATTTTAAAATTGACTATTTATTTTTAGCTTATAGAAAAAAAGAAGTGTAATATGTTTGATTAAAAGGATGGGCGGATGCAGCAGCTTATTATGATGGTCTCTCGACCTCAAAAAAAAAATAAATAAATAAATAATTAATAAAAAAAGTGATAATTTAATGTTAATATGAGAGACAGTGAAGATGAAAAAATTGATTATAAAATTCTAGATAAATTTAACGAAATTGGTAAAATACAATATTTTTTTCAAAACGGGATTAAGCTTGATATATTATTTTAAAGAAAAAAAAAATGATCGATCTTACGTCAGCTGAATGTGAAATGTATATCTGTGGGGGCAAGTCAAGAGAAAGTCAACTGACGGGCATTGAGGCACGCTGATTTATTAGATGATTGATTGTTTCCTTTCTGTATTCGTCGACAAATCCCTAGTTATAATATAACACCTTTGATAGTAAACTGCTATTGCTGTCTGAGTACATCATGCATCCAAAAGTTAAAAAAAAAAAAAAAGATTTTAGATAACTCAGCAGTTATTAAACTACAACCAAGCATTTGATTTCATTTGAAAAGGTTTCTTCTTCTTCGTTCTTACAGACTAAATGTTTTAGTCTGGAGTTAAAATCTGGAAGTCAGTGGTTCTCCTGAGGTCCTCCATTGTTCCGTAGAGTTTGGTTTCAAGCGACTTCCGCTCATACTAAATCTTCCTTCTAGCTACTCCAAGAAGAACATGCTTGGCTGTTTGTTCTCTCCTTTCCCACTTACACAAGGAACTATTTCAAATTCTCAATTTTTGTAAAGGTGAGCATTCAGCCTGTTGTGGTTAGTTTTGACTCTTAATAATAATAATAATAATAATAATAATACTTTATTAATTCTGGGACGAGTCCCTTTAGAATAATATAGAAGAACATAAATGTAGACTTTTGAGCCTTAGAGATATACAAGTATATTTATAATTTAAACTCTTAATATCATAACTTGATTTTTTCTGTTTATTTTGTGGTAGGGGTCATGGGGGTTGCTCTGAGGATGTTGCGCCCAACTTTGCCTTATCGCAGCTTTGTTTATTGTCTTTACTTCATCCAGTGAGTGTCGAGTATCCATCTACCGTTGAGGAGATCCAATCTTTGCCAATTTGTCAGTTTTCTCGTTATCTCTGATACCACACTGTGCACGAGAAAACTCTTCTATTACGTAATCACGTAACTACGTCTACCATCGCCAATGGTATCATTTGAGTACCAATTACCAAACACTTTACTCAATTGGCCTGCCTCACTACCTCACCTAATAATTGACGTGAATACAAATTACTCATAATCCTTGGTACAGAGCCTTTGTTATCAAATTATTAACATCCGTTTAAAACTTACGTGAATGGCTTCATCTTATTGTAATCTTGTTTTTATCTACGAAAATTCTCATATCTTATCATTGAATTAATTAATTTAATGGGGAATTAAAAACTCATGAAAAACTATTTGTTTTTCATTTGAATTGTTATATTATTTGATCACAAATTCGAGGAAAACTGTAACTAAAAAGCTTATAGAATCTCGTCATTTTGACATTTTGGGAGTGGAGGTTAAGCCAAATGGCCAAATATTTTTGTAGGTCACCCTGTTCTCGATTTTGTGATCAAATTATCTTACAATTCAAGTGGAAAGCAAATGGATGTTCAGAAGTTTTTGGTGCCTCACTAAATAGAAAATAAATTACCAATCTCCATATTGAAAATTTTTGTAAAAAGAAATTTTGTAGGTTACGATAAGATGAATCCATTCACGGAATTTTTGGAGGATGTTAATAATTTGATAAAATTGGGTTTGTACCGTGGACTATCAGCTTTCCTCGGGAGTATTTTATATTTTCTCGATTTAATTAAAATAATTTTAATTTGAGTATTTTACAAACAAGTTCTTTTTTAAATATTAAAATGCATATTTAACTTCCCATTAATTACAAAAGACTCATATACTTGACTATAATAAGACCTATTTGGACTTACGGAGTTGAGCTATGGGGCTCCACTAAACCGTCGAATTCCTCTCGCATCCAATCCTTACAATCCAAAATCCTTCGTAAAATCCTCAATGCTCCTTACTTCGTTACAAATAAAATTATCCATAATGACATTAATTTTCCTTATGTATCAGATTTGGCCCAATCCAGATATCTGTCCTTCCATAATAAACTTCATAACCATCCCAACCCTCTTGTTTCTAACCTTGCTTCCTATTCAATTCCTGATAACCCTCCGAGGCGTCTGAAAAGAAGATGGCCACGTGATCTTCTAATATAGACATATTATTAGAGTGCTACCAATGGGTAGTTTCTCAACATGTGTTTCATGTCATATCTATATGTGAATTTACCAGATGTATTTTTTGTATACAGTTGTAAATATCATATAAATAAATAAATAAACATTTATATCAAGTGCATAAAAAAATTTTATATGAAGTGAATGAAATTTTCGAAACTTGAAAATGTTGTGTTACTATTCATGCTTATCTTTAATAACCTGTCATATGCGAGTTGGTGAAGTAAATATTTATATAATTTATTATTTTGAAGGAGTAGGATACGTGGAAATAGGAATGATTATAAATAATAAGAAATAGAAACCCTATGTTGATTTATTAATGAATGGATGAAAAAGTTATTTTACTCTGGGGCTGCAGTCTCCGAAGAATAATAACGAAGTTAAATATTTATGATTCCTAGTCTGGCTTAGAAAACTACAAATTAATTAAGGGTGGATTTTTATTGCAGTTGTGCCGTTGATTGAATTAAACAGTGTACCGCTGCAAGTAAATTTTACATTTTTGTGGAAGTTTGAATATGGACTAGGTGGTGGAATAGGAGTTGTTTGATGGAATTTGCATACGAGGATTGACGTATAGAGGTAGGTAAAGAGTTCCAAAAGGAGGTAGGATTTATGAATGAAGAAGGATTTTCTGAAGGAAGTAGTTTTATGGGAGGGGATATGTGGGGGAGAGAGGAATGTAGAGTAAAAAGTTCCAGGATGTAGGGAGGGTTTTTGGTTCTAAGGACTTGGAAAAGGACCTGATCGCAGGCTAGATGAAACTTTGATAGATGAATCTTTTTACAATGAAGCGCCATTTTTGAGCAGTCTGCCGTTTCTGTGCCGCTTTTCATTTAAACAACTTAATTTAAAAAAATTATAAAAATTAGGAGCCTTGAAGTAATAACAAATGACACAACAACTGGTGAAAAGGAAAACGAAACAAAACACTGTATGCATTATTGGAACAATTATTTATTGATTTAAACACCGCGATGAACGTCTTAAGAAAAGTTCTGTCTTAATATCTTTGACTAAAACTCGTAAGATTTAAAATAAATCATTAAAACCAGTTTTAACCCATTTATTAAATTAAAAAGAAGTTCCCAAGAAACAAATATATGAAATATTGAAGAAAATTGGGAAATAGGCGTGGTACCTGGTGAACTATGTTTGATTGACATATTTTTTTTTTTTTCAGCTGTTTCTTCTAATAAAAGAGCGTCAAACCTCTTAACAAGTTGTTAAGATAACATCTATTTACAGGCAAGACTACAAAGGAAAGTCCAGGGCTTTGCTATAAATTCCCTTTTTTTGGGGTGCAGCTGGAAAATATTTAGTTTTATGAAGGCGTTCAACCTCCAGACAAACCCTCTCAAGTTCTGTTTTTTTTTTTTTCAAATTATGAATTATTTGTGATTCTTTTTATCATCCTCCAACTATACTGCACATACCTCATTTTTAGAAGCAATATTCTTGTTTAATTAGATTTACGTCCATAACTATAATTAACTACGCCTAATGTTTAAATAAATTAAAGCTGATAAAATTTGCAATATGATTGAATATATATATTTTTTCCGAGATATCCGTCCTCAATTATCACTAATCAGGAGAAAAATTATTTTTACCTCATTTGTTTACTATACGTGAAAAAATGAGAACATGAACTCTCTTAAGTTCTGTTTTTTTTTTTCAAAGTATGAATTATTTGAGATTCTTTTTATCATCCTCCAACTGTACTGCACTTACCTCATTTTTAGAAGCAATATTCTTGTTTAATTAGATTTACGTCCATAACTATAATAATCCGTCCTTAACTACGCCTAATGTTTAAATAAATTAAAGCTGATAAAATTCGCAATATGATTGAATATATTTTTTTTTCCGAGATATCCGTCCTCAATTATCACTAATCAGGAGAAAAATTATTTTTACCTCATTTGTTTACTATATGTGAACTCTCTATGTGAGAACTATGTGAGAACATGAACTCTCTTAAGTTCTGTTTTTTTTTCTTTTTCAAATTATGAATTATTTGAGATTCTTTTTATCATTTTTTTCAAAATTTTCTTTCAGATTTAGGTTAATTGTAATTTATTGTTGTATTAGATTATGTACACTGTTGTCGTGAGTTGATTTTAATTTTTTTTTTTTTGACACATCAAGTTTGATAGCTTTTCAATGTATTAACATTGTAAATAATTAGATGATTTTTACATTTTTTCATGTGTACTCTAAACTTAATGAGAATACTGTGGATGAAAAATACCCAATCCCGAAGTTTGAGGACATTTTAGATCGGTTAAGCGGGGCAACGGTATTCAGTACCCTTGACCTGAAAGCGGGATATCATCAGATTAGGATGCTTCCGGAAGATCAGCCGAAGACAGCATTCACGTTCGAGAGGGGGCATTACGAATTTACGAGAATGCCATTTGGTCTCAAGAATGCCCCTATAACTTTCCAGCGGCTAATGGACGAGTTCCTAAGGGGAATTGACGAAGGGATGTGTCAAATTTACATGGACGACCTGTTGGTATTTAGTAAAAACGAGGCGGAACACGTAGAGCATCTACGTAGGGTATTTGAGAGAGTCAGACAGTTTGGGCTGAAACTGACCAGCGAGAAATGATTGTTAGGGCAGGACCGCATAAATTTTTTAGGACACACGATATCGAGGGAAGGAGTAAAACCTGACGCGCGGAAAGTGGAGGCGATTAAGAAGATGGCAATACCTCGGGATGTAAAAGGGATCCACAGATTGTTAGGAACCCTTAATTATTATCGACGATTTGTGCCCGAAATGGCGGAATACCTCGTACCCCTCAACAATTTATTGAAGAAAGGCAGCAAGGTGATAGTAACCCCCATAATGGAAGACAACATTCGGAAATGCATGGCGAGGCTGCAAGAGGAGCCAGTATTAGCATTTCCGGATTTTACGAAAGTGTTTACGATCACAACGGACGCTAGCGAATACGCGTTGGGGGCTGTGTTATCCCAGGATGGAAATGAGGGGAACCGTCCCGTAGCATATGCCAGCAGGCGACTTACGGAGGCAGAGTCGCGATACAGTGCGCTGGAGAGAGAACTGTTAGCGATCGTTTGGGCTATCGACCATTTTAGACCATATGTTTTTGGGAGGAAATTCCGCGTGCAGACGGACCATAGACCACTACAATGGGTAGGCAAGCTAAAAGAATCTTCGGCTAGAGTCACACGCTGGAAGGAGATTCTTAACCAGTACAACATGGACATTGTATACAAGCCCGGAAGAGAGAATGTGGTGGCGGATTGGCTATCGAGAGCGCTAACTATAAATGCCATAGAGGAGGATACAGCAGAATCATCGGGAGGCGTGAGACAATTCCTGAGGGACTGGACGCCAGAGGGAGAGGGCGTACAAGTGGTGGAACAAAATGTGGATGGAGTTGATACACAACAAGAAGAAAGTCCAGAGGAAGAGAGGCCAGTGGACATGGAAGAACGGGAGAAAATCGTCAACGATAAGAACCGCCAGATCATCTGGAAGACCAGGACGTCGGGTCTGATGAAGATACTGTATAGCAAGTACGGCAACAGCCGAATAACAACCATTTGGTCACAACCAGGGGCCAGCGTGGAATAGATCTGCAGAGCTCTCAAAGACGCGTCGAAAGCAAGAAAAATTCACCACTTATATGTGGGAAACGAAACGATTTGGGAGAAGATAAAGCGGCTATGGCGGGATGAGCGATTAGGGATGGATAGGACGTTCATTCGTTGCAAACTGATGGTGGATACAGTGCGGGATGAAGAGCAGCAGAAGGACATAACACTTGCTTACCACCAGGGCAAGACCAACCACCGTGGGACGCAGGAGACGTTCCAAGCGTTGCGTCGGAAGTATTTTTGGTGGGGGATGAAGAAAACGATCGCAGAGCTCATAGGGTCCTGCAGGGTGTGCGCGAACACAAAGTACGATCGGCACCCCCCAAGAACGATGCAGGAGGAGACACCCACGGTTGATGCACCACTAAGCGACTTGCAAGTGGATACCTTCACATGGAGAGGGTATAAGTGGGTCACGCTCATAGACCTCTTCAGCAAAGCGGCAATGGCGTACCTGGTACAGGAGCGGTCAGCAGAAGCAGTCTTAGGAGCCCTCCAGACGTGGTTCCAATGTTACGGAGTACCCGATCGCATAACCTCCGACGGGGGCAGAGAGTTCGACAATGCCAAAATCAGAGCGGAGATGAAGAACGTAGGTGTCAGCTGGCATCTTAATACTCCAGGGCACCCCAAGAGCAGAGGAAGTATAGAGAGGCTGCACAGCACTCTTAGTGACCATCTAAGGGTGTATCAGGTGGAAAAAGGGTTGGAACCGGATGTGGCAATGCGGAAGGCGGTGGCGGCGTACAACCATTCGATACATACGACAACAGGGTTCTCTCCATTAGAAATTCTCTTCGGATTACGCGGACGGCAACGGGACTGGGGAGGTACAGCTGCTGACGAGCAAATGACAGAAAGAATGGTTAGTAACAAAATGGAACTGGGAAATCTCTGGGGGAAGGTTAAGGATAAAATAGAGGGGGAAAAGCGGAAAAGGTTAGCGCGGGAAAATCTCAAAGTGAAGGACGTAACAGGGGGGTTGAAAATAGGGTCCATAGTGTATCGCAAGTTAGGCTCGAATAGGGGAAAGGAAGTACGGAGATACGAGGGTCCATTCAGGGTGATAGTCATTAGAGAGCATAATGTGGTGACGATTGAGAGTGTAAACGAACCGAAAAAACGAAGGGCGGTTCACATAGAACAATTAAAATTTCCGATTACGGAGTCACAGCAACCTTAGAACTGGAGTGCCCTCGTCTCCCGGAGGAAGATTTTTTTTCTTTGTTTGTTGTTTTGTTTGTTTTGTATATAGTGCTCATACATAACTTTGTGTAGATTGTGAAAGCAGTGAAATACGCCTTTCATTTGTGCGAAGATTATATAGAGGAAAGTGTATTTTTTTTTTAATTTTGATATATAAGGAATATTTTTGTTTGTGTTTCCTTAAATTAGGTTGTAAGTACTGAACACTCCGTACCTGCGTTATAATATGGGCAAGAGAATCTTGTCGTTGTGTATATAAGAGTGTTTCTTTTTGTTGTATGTCTTTTTGTTTTTTTTAAGTTTACGAAGAGTATCCGTAAACTGGTGGGGGGGAGTTAAGGTACGGAGCGGGACAGTATTAGCTTTAATACCAAAAGCATTTATGTAAACAACTGAGAATGTATATATAGAGGATTATAAGGAGGAATAAAACAGTCTTGTTTCTGATTTCATGCGTGTCATTTTGTTGGACCTTTACTCTCTTTTTTTTAAGTGTTTAAAGCCCACAACGTTTAACTTATATATATATATATATATATATATATATATGTATATTTAGCATCAAACAGCGAAATATCAAGGCTCCTAACTTTGGTAATTATTTGCTCCTAAAATTGCAATTTTTGAATTTGAATCTGCCAGTAGATGACCGCGGCCTAACATAGACAGACTACGTTTATATTTAACTGCTAATATATAAGTATCATAAAGCGAAGTTTCAAATCTCTTAATTTAAATAAATTTTTACACCTAAAATTGTAATTTTTTTAATTAATATAGATATATATATATATCCTTTAATTTATTAAGTCATATATATTTGTTTTAAATTTATATCAGTATACTTTATTTACTACTAATTATTGTTATTTTATATTTTGTTTGTTCATTTATATTTACTTCGTTTTATTTATTTATTTTTAATTTGTTCTTCATTACTTTTATATCCTTTTCTTATATGTATATGTACATATATGTATGTATGTGCGTGTTTGTTTGTGTATGTGTGAGTTGGTGTGTTTGTTGTATGAGTGGATAATGATAGCTCTATGCTTATAGCCTGAGTGTGGCAAATTGTGTTAATAAAAAAAAATTTAAATAATAGAAAAAAAAAATCTAACCGGTTTCGCAGTTTGCACAATTGGGTCAATTAGCTTTGTACGGTAAACATTGAACATTCAACGCCATCGCTTGGCACCAGAGCTCTCTGGAATAATAGCTCATTACCATTTATGCTAATGCCTTCCACTGTTTTTGCCCAAGTGCTGTTGCTTAGGCTCTTTTAAATATCACTCATGAGAATTTAACCGAGCTATTATTGGATGTTTGCTATCATTTCAAACATTAATAGAAATCATCATGGTGCCATTAAGTATATTGGAATTATTAAAATTGTTTCATTGGATTTTTAAATTTTTTTTTTTCAATTCTTCTTTATCAATTCCTTAATGACCAATGAGAAAGAGCGAAAGAAAGTAAATTTTATTCTGGAACATTTAGTCCCCTCAGAATAATTATAAAGAACAAACAAAAGACAATTATCTGGCGATTGTGAATAATTAAATGACAATTAAAAATAAATTAATTTACAAAGTTGTTTAACCTTAATATTGAAATAAAGAAACATGTAAATTTTTCATAATATTAAAAATTCTTAGGATTAAAAATAGAGACACTGTGGTAAACATATGATCTTGAAGTAGACATATGAATTTAAAGATTAATAAATAGGGGTGAGTTCACGTATTTGTACAAATAAGCAATATGACACATACATAGATATCTGCAAGATATTAGCATAGTGTAGCTGACATCTCTAAAGTACAAAATAACTTAATTTTACATATATTCAGAAGATTGATTATGAAGAGATGGAAAAATAAACTGTGTTTAAATGAGTTCAAGATTGAGGATTTCCGAATAGAGGTTGGTTGGGAATTCCAAAACGATGTAGCATGCAGACGAAGGATTTTTTAAAGAAAACAGTTCTATGAGAAGGAATAAACAAATTTAAGGATTGGGATCTCGAGTTGAACGAATGAACAGAGGAACAAGGTGTAAAGAAATCAGTAAGATAAGAAGGTTGTTTGGTTGTAAAAGTTCCGAAAAGGAATACACCTAAGACATATTGCCGTCGGAAAACTGGATAGAGCCACTTTGACTCGGCATAGCAACTGGAGACGTGGGAGCGCCTGGGAAATCAAGTATAAATTTAATGAAACAATTCATTAGCCTTAGATTTTCTGTTTGTCTACAGAGAAATGAAGGTCCTGAAAATTTTTCAGCAAAGCGGATTGATTGGATAACTGGGATCGGAAACCAGACTGGAAGGGATTGAGGAGAGCTCTTTGCTAAAGGAAAGCATCAAGCTGAGATGGGAATTTTCTTTCAGGAGGCTTTGAAAGATTGGAGAAAATGGAGATGGCTCCGAAATCGGAAACTTTGCTTAGTGGGCGGACAATAACTTTTTAATTACTTAAACAATAACAATAAGAGAGTAAATGTGGTCGTGGCAAAAACAAATTCTGAATTTTGTTAATATTTACTTCTCCAAATATTTAAAGATTAAAACTTATTCTAAATATTAATATTATTTTCAAAAAATACATCTCAGAAAATATAAAAATGTACCCTACTTCACAAGAGATCCGAAAATTTTAAATAAATCGATGTGGAAGAACACACAAATATGGATTCAGGAGTCAAAGGAGTATACGTGTTCTAATTTTCTCCATGCGGCAAATCACGAAAATAGCATATAGAAGGGTAAAGAGATATATCGCAGTATGCTTCGTGGATCTTAGCAAGACCTTTGAGCGGGCAAGATATTTTTATGCTCTGGTGAAGAAAGGAGTAATGAATGGACTCATTAGACTGTTAGCAGCCAACACAGTACAACAAGGAATCTGTTTAGTACAAGTAATCATATATATCCAGTATTCCAAACAACACAGAGCATAAGTCGGGGTTGCAGCCTGAGTCCCCTTATTTTTGTAATGGTCTTAGATTTGGCGTTGTGAAGAGCAAGAGAGAAGATGCGGAGCTTTCAGTTGGTCACAGGGATATGGAGCCTACCACTTACTCTTTCTTTGCGTTTGTTGACGACCTCGTCATATTGGCCCAGAATGACCGTGACTTGCAAAATATTATTAACCACTAAAAAGTAACACTAGAGTCAATCTGACCCGAACGGTATATTTCGGTGTATTATGCATGTAATTCTAGGATTTACTCCACCAAACTGCAGATACCCTCCTATCCATTGTTGACCTGTCTTCAAAGTGGTTCAATTCTGATAAATTGCATTATTGATCAATCAGCAATAATGCACGTTCTTTTCGAATTTTGGGTCAATTTGACATACCCTCACTGTTAATGTAAAAATATTTCTATTATTTCAGTTAAGGCTGTTTAGATGTTATCAAATATTTACGAGGCTTACTTAAATTTATAACTGTCAATATTCGAGAGTTTCAGAGGGAACAGCTATAAAAGCTCATTCGAAGCTATGCGTATTGCAAAGAAGTTAGTTGCTAATGTTTTTAATTATAGCACTGACAAGAAAAATTTGAATAAAGGAAGGAGATGGTCCGGGGTGGCGGTCATAAATAGGCTAAATAGAGGTAAAACTATTTTATTAAAAGCCAACGTTTCGACCCGGCTCTGCAGATCTTCTTCAGGGAGATGTGTTCAGCTAGGAGTTTCACTTAGAACTGAGTCACCCGACATCACCCGAAACATTGGCTTTTTATAAAATAGTTTTACCACTATGTAGCCTATTTATGACCGTCACTTCGGACCATCTCCTTCCTTTACAATGCAACGGTCCTTTACAAATATTAAAAAAATTTGAATATTTTTTATTGTGGAAGACTGAACATCATAGATAAGTATATTAAATCTAGCTTTATACATTTGACAGCGTGATCAGCTGGTTTTGAAGATAACCTTTCTTCGATGTAAATTGTAAACTCTCTTTTTTGATCTCTACTTATTATTAGTCATTTTATTCTTGTTATTTGTATTTTTGGTGGTATATATATGTGTTTTGGTTTGCATTTACATGTTTCTTTATCTGTATCTTTCTTACTGATCAGCTGTTTCATTACAACCTTCCTCAGTTGTGTTACTACTGACCCCTTTCATTCAGTATATGTTTGGATGTCATGGATTGATGTAATCTTTTTTTTTTTTTTTTTGTTTAAACATATCTGAAATGGTGAAACTTATAAGAGTTATTTCGTTCTTAATCTGCATTCTAGAAACGCATGGCTGTATAGTACGATATTTAGAACTATATTTATATTGTCGATTATTCCAAAGTAGATTTATTTTATTAGAGTTATATATATACATTCGTATCTCAATCATATTGCCCTACTAATTGTATGTACATATTTGTCATTTCTGGTTTATAGTTTGTTTTTATTTTTTGGAAGTGATTATTATAAAACGTTAGAAGCTTTCATAGGAGAAGGGGGCAAAATGGATTTTTTTTTTCCGAAAAGTTTATTATTATTAAAATTTATGAATATCTTTACATATATGGAATGCAATATTTACAAAGATCAATTTTTAAAAATTAATTTTCTCGAATTTTCGACAAACCTTTTGTATTATATTGTCTTTTACTTTCTTCCAAATTGCTTAGGGAAGGGGGGAGCATCGGACAACATTGTATCGAAATTAAATCTTTACTTGTTGTTAATAAAAGAGGTATTTATATTTTTATTTGGAATACTTTATGAATAGTCATCTATGATAATCACTGAAAGCCTGTAATAATTTATCAAATATTTATTTCAACAGCTTAACAATGTTTGTTCTGACATATTTGTACAATTTTCAAAGAGTTTACATTCTTGAAGTTAGCTTATCAGATCTAAAAAGTTATATGCTACCGGTTAATCCTCGTTTGTTGAATAAATAATCATACAAACTCCAAACTAATCCGTCTATACACTGGGTGACAACAATAAAGACATCCCTGGGTTTAAGGGCGTAGAGGAGCGGATGAGATAGCCTGGATGGCAGCTGATAGCGCTATCAGCACCAAAACCAGGGCGGCAACTGATAAGATAGTCTCAGGTAGGATTCAGCCCAAGTCAGGTAGTCTCACGGGAAGGCTGCGTATCGGATGGAGAAGAGGATGTGGAGCATTGTGGGAATTATGGACGGGAGCTTGAAAACATGATATGGAAAGTATCCTGATACACTCACAATCCATAGTCTCCAAGTTGGAAACCGTAATACAAAAGATATATGATTGTTGGGATAGGTTTTGTTGAACTAAAACTCAATCCGTATTTTAGATCAGAGGTAAAATTTATAAGGAAAGATGAATGGAACAAAATAAGTAGTGTAAGTCATACATTTACTTCATAAAATATAATGAAATTCATTCATCTTTTCAGCACTGCGGAAATACTTGGTAATTCCATTAATTCTCAAAAATCTGGGGTGCAATCATAACTCCATAAGATTTTTTCTGAATTCAACATTATTATATGCTGTGGAAAGTTAAGTTATTGCTCTTCCAAACCATGTCGTTAACTTTCAGATTTGGCATCTCTGCAAGAAATAAATAGCGAAAAACTTCTCAAACAATTATATTTTAATCTCCAATTCTAATTTAGTGAAGGAGGTATGGTTTGTGTCACACAGTGTAGTTTTCAAGGCCCAATATCCCTGAAAATTTTCGTGCTGAGCGTTGGAATCTTATTGAAGTTATCACAATTTTTTGTGGTATTTGAAAAATATCCAGAGGGTCCAGTCTAGGCAATAAATTTATACCTAAAATTCTTATTTTTCGATTACTATAAAATTTAGTTTTATGGAATTTTCGAAGTGAGAAAAACTAATATCAATTTTGTTTTTCCTTAAAAAAATACATTTGCCCTCACATTGCTATGTCGGTCAGTCCATTTGAACTGTGCCCGGTAAGACTATACTAATAAAACAAATTCGAGTCAAGTTGATGAGAATACAGTTCGGGACTGCATATGACAGACACTAGTGGCATTTATAGATTTAAATCATAAAATTAACAAATAAACAGATCTAAATCATTGGTAACATTCTGGAAAATTTATTTTATTTAACTTCTTTTTCCTACTTAGGCAGTGGTCTTTTAGATATCCTCAGGTTTTATCTATTAAAATTTAATTTATTTTGCATTTACCAGTCTATCCAGCCCATATAACTTCCCCTATCACTTTTTAAACAAAACTTTAAAACCAAAAAGTATACCTGTCATCTCGATTTATTCCCATTTTTTCTCTATTTTCAGACCTGTAAACTAGGGTGGGCCGAATTTTTTTTCGAATTCTATATAATTGAAAACTTCTCTGTATGGTAAATAAGTAAAATGCGTATAGTAATTTTAAGAAATTGTACCTTTTTCGGATAATTCCAAAGTCAGTTAATTTGCTTCAGGTTTTTGATTTTTTGTGATAATCTACATTTTTTACCTGCTTATAAAGTCTGTATTTTATAAATCCGCTTTCATTGTGTATGAATGAAAGAGAAATCATCTCGCTACAATTCGGACAATGCTTATGGTAAGGAAAGAGTTCATTGACACCATATTTATGGAAAATATAAAAAATTAAATAAAATAGAAGTAACAACGAAATAATTTTTAAAAAATTACCTTTCCTGTACCGTTACTACCCATAAAGGGTCTTGGGTTCAGTACTATTTAGAAAAAGTACTTTTTCAAAGCCAGCGGTTGTGCAGGAACCATCAGGCCATGATCACGCTCAACCGTCAGGTTTTCTGACTTAATTAATTATTTTAATTAACAGTACCCTCTTTGTAGAGGCTGGGTGTGCCCCAGGAGAGTCTCCTTACCCCAGGGTCACCCCACGGCCGATGAAACAGATTATTTTTTCTGCCATCAGCAAGGAATCAAACCTGGGACCTTGAGCATTGGAAGCTTAATGCCCTACCATTGAGCTATCCCACTCCCTAATAATAATTAATAATAATAATAATAATAAGGCTTAGCGAACCCGAAGGTTCGATGCCGACACCACCAATCGCTTGTTACACACCTCCCTCCACCGTTCGCCACCCAAACCCAGTCCCTTCAGATCGGCTTTAATGCAATCTTCCCACCTTCGCTTCGGTATACCCCTCGGACGCTTACCATTCGGCACAGCAAATGATTTGAGATTCGGAAGTATTCCAGATTGTCTACGCTAGGATTATTTAGAGCTTTTAATTTAGCGGCTTTTCTTTTTTCACACATGTTTAAGCAATCTTCATCAAACCACGGTTTGTTATTCTTATTTTCCTTTTTTCCTAGACACGAGTTACCGACCGCTTTAATATTATCCCTGATCTCTACCCATAACGTGTCAACATCCTCGCGGTCCTCGTCAGGAAGCTCTAAAGCTTCAAACCTATTCTTAACATCTAGCTCGAATTGGTTTCTAATTGATGGATTTTTTAATTTTTCCAAATTAAAATTCTCAAAATCGAAACGGTTTTCTTTTCTCTTTTTTATATTAAGTTTTTGTCGAAGTTTCGCGATTACTAATTCATGATCTGACCCACATTCTGCTCCGCGATAAGACCGTACATTAATTATACTGCTTTGCCAGCTGTGTTGTATCAAGACATGATCGATTTGATTTCGTGTTTGCGAATCCGGTGATGTCCATGTATATTTATGAATATCCTTATGTTTAAACGTCGTACTTTTAATTATCAGGTTTTTCGAGATGGCAAAGTTTATCAGACGGATCCCATTATCATTACTATATTCGTGCAAACTTTCTTTACCAATCGTCGGAATATAAACTTCTTCCCTTCCTACCTTTGCGTTCGCGTCACCTACAATTATTTTCATGTAGTTTCGCGGTAGTTTATCATAAACCCATTCGAGTTTATCGCAAAATTCACTTTTGACTTCATCGTTACTGTCTTCGGTCGAACAATGTATGTTTATAAATGAGATTTTAAACCAACGTCCCTGAAATATAGCTACCGATATTCTATCACTAACGAATTGTACGTCCCTCAAAGCGGATAGTAATCTACTCATAATTAGAAACCCGGTACCTAAACAATGATTCTCGCTTCCTCCGTACCAAATAGTGTACTTTCCTTCCCTCATCGAGCCCTCCCCTGGCCAGCGAACCTCTTGCAGAGCCACGACATCCAAATTGTACCCATTTACCTCATTCGCGACCGATTTTAGCCCCCCTGCTGTGTTTAAACTCCTTACGTTCCACGTACCAATATTTAAATCCCTATATTTCAACTTGCGCCATGAATCCCCTAAAGCAGTCCCCACCCGGAGACCCGAACGGGGGACTAGTTTACCTCCTGACAATGAGCGTTTTACCTTAGGGAGATCCATGACTTTTTGTGGTGTTTGGTGAACTAAAGATATGTGAGTAGGGCGTTCAATCCTACGTCACACCCTCCAGCAAGTCTGGTGGGCCCCTACCTCCAGAAAGTCTGGAGGTCCCCTCCCTCCAGCAAGTCTGGAGGGCCCCTCTCATTGTTGGTCAGCGAGTCCATCGGACTTAGCCGGGAGGAACTTCCAAGGAATTTCCACCGACCATCCCCACATCCGCCACCCGTGGGACGCTTCCCATACGCGGTAATGAGCCCGCGCGAGGCCCTAATAATAATTATTTAAAAAAATCCAATAAATAAATTTAAAGATAATTAAAGTCCTGCTTTTCCCTCCACAGACAAAGAGACAAGCCTGGTTCGGAGCTCCCTTGTAGTATTGCCCAAATGCGAGACGAGTCTTGGTGTTGCGCACTCATGCTTGTTCTTGGTCTTGGTCTTGCGCAAGAGTCTTGTAACAGTCTTGCAGTTACATATTAGCTTATTACTATAGAGATATAACTGTAGTTTTTCAGATAGGGAAAACCTAACTAAGCCTGAATGAAAAATTGAAAGAGTTAAATGTAAAAGTATATTGCTTACATGAATTCTTTACAAATAGTAACTAAAATTGTCAAGTATTAATAACTATTTTGCCTTAATTTTCATTCACAAAAACGTTTTTTTATTTGGCCAATCTTGGTCTTGGTATTGCAACAGTTAGGCGGTCTTGCTCTTTACAATACCGAGACCGATTTTGGGCTACACTCCCTTGGCAGAATGTGAATAGAGTATTTAGATATTAAAATAAAATTATCATAAACAATTGATATAATGTTTTTTTTTATTCATGATTAATCTCCACGCTTGGTCTTCATGTTGAGCTAAAAAATAAAAGATTTGGAAATATTTTGCCGTCTAAATTAAGTTGTTAGCAAAAGTAAAATATCTCTAGAATAATATGTATCGATAAATATTATATATAGCTACAAGTGATTGTCAATCATTTCAAATGAGAAAATTAACACTAGTTACAATAAACCTAATGGTGGTAGCCGATGAAGGATTTAATTTTGGGGAACTTGTAAGTTTTAAATTTCTTTTTTTATCATTTTTTTTTATTATAACATTAATAGCTCTGGAAGAAATTTTTGTATTGTTTTATTGAGTATTAATACATTCTGCCATACTGAACAGCATTGGTACTAGCGCTATAGTAACTCTGGAAGAAAAATAAAAAGATTATGATATATAAAGTAAATGATCCTTGAAGGCTTGCCAAAACAAAGAAATGTTGTTTGCAGGAACAATAATAATTTTAGAGATAATTGTTTTTTTTTTTTTCTTGGCACTGAATATATGCCTTATAATTTTAAAATAGTACATTTTTGTTATATAAATATTTAATTCAGATCGCTCAACGGAAGAAATTATTATTTTTCCTAATTGTGGATTGATGGTTGACTGTAGTGAATAATTGAAGAGAAGAATGGTTGGAGGGATCAATAAAAAAAAAAAAAAAAGTAAAAATAAATAACTATATTTATTTTTGTCGACGTTTCAGTCCAAAGTTCAGGCCTTCATCAGGACTGGTGGAACTAAAGGATTCCGCAAGACTTGGGTTTGATGCTTGGTCTTGCGGAATTCTTTCGTTAGACCAGCCGTGATGAAGGCCTGAATATAGTTATTAATATAGTTATTTATTTTTACTTTTTTTTTTTTTACTGGCCAACCCAACCATTTTTCTCTTCAATTATTATTTTTCTATTTGGGAGCCCTCCCCCATCCCCCCTTGGATCCGCCTATGCCTTATGGTACAATAATTTTCTTTTTTAAATAAGTACTACCTATCAGTTTTCAATAGTTAAGTATGTTTTATTTGGTAAAAAAAATACAGAAGGATTTAGGTAGTTAATGGATCCGAAGCATTTGAAAAGGTAAAATACAGTTGAACGGCAGATCAGCGGAAGTACACGTTGATACAAATAGGATTTTACACTATTTTACATGTAAGGGGAGGAAATGTCACAAAAAGGGGATTAGATGTGCTGTGGTCAGACATCTGGTTGAGGTCTAGCGACCTGAGGTACATTGTTGTTGCCTTACCTCGCAGAAAATGTCCCATCCCACGCTAATCCCTCCTTTGTCGACAACCTGCCTCCGATTCACAGCTTGACTTAGTGTCTTCATCGCTTACTCAGCCTGTCGTCAACTCTCATTCATCCTCTGACATGGCCAAGAGAGTGCCTTTCAGGGATTCCCTTCACAATTTCCGACCGGTTTTCTGTTAAAACCAGGATGGCATTCTTGAATCCCACCCCGACTTAATGTTTACTATCTGTTTGACATTTTTAAATTAAAATAAATTCGAAATATGGGTACGTTTGTAATCAATAATGTAATGAACAAGTCTCAAATTAAATCAAAATTAATTTATAAGCACGAAAAATAGTTATTTACATGATCTATATTAATTTCAATTATTCTCCATTATTACTCAACAGTTATTTTCTTCGTTTTATTGCCTCTCCAGAATTTTTATCAACTATTTTAATGTATTACAAATTTATAAATTATTTATTTATTATAAATTTATTTTATTTTGAACTATTTTATTGCCTCTTTCTATCAACTTTCGTTTTATTCCTTAATATTTATGAATAATATATCTCTCGTTCTTATTTTTGCTTCCGATACGTTAGTTCAAACTTCGTCAGATAACCGTTGGAGATACATACATATACATCCACTATACATCCCTTCTATCCACCTCCATCCTTCAATAACACGAACATTGCATCTTTACCTTAGAGCAGTCAGGTTGTTATCATTTCTCTTACTTATTCTCTTTCTTATTTCAACCTTCTCAGTTTCTCTCCTTCTTCCTTTCATTCCTTTTCTCTGTTTTAACTCTTTATTATTTCATACTTTGTCTATACATATTGATAGACTTTACAACATCTCAATTTTCTATCTAAATATTCTATTCACTATATCTTAATTTTACTATTTATTTCCATTTCTTATATAACTTCATATTTTTCTGTTTTACATTTTATTCTAAGATTCCCTTTACAATACTTATGTCACCCTTTTTGACTATGTTTACTTCATCATTCCACACTTTGTACCTGTTATTATTATTTGTCTCTTGTTCTTACTATTGTCATTATTCTAACAACTTCATTTTACCGTAATTTTTATATTTCACATACCTTGTTATCTGGTTCTTTTCTTAGCCCTGATGATGGCCTGAACTTCAGGTCGAAACGTCGGCATATGTAAAAATAAATATTATCATTTATTTTTGCCTTCTTTTTTGACTGACCACCCCAACTATTCTTCTCTTCATTATCCACGACAGTCAACCACTTACCAATTATGATAAATAGTTAGGATTTGCAATCTATTTATGGTTGTTGTTGTTGTTCGTTAGGGTTATAAGGCTTAAAACCTCGAGATCAACAACGCCTGTGTCTAATTATGTTTATTGGACTATGTTTAAATTTGAACTTTTAAATTTCGTATAACAAGTAGTTTAATTTTAAGCTGTGATAGGATTGCTCCATTGTAGATAGCGCAAATATTCTTTTCTTTTATATTTGGTTCAATGATGTGTTCTTTCTATGAAATGTCCTCAAATAATTGAACTTGAGTATAAGTAAAGAAATAATGGGATTTAATAAAACTAAATCTGATCTTATTGAGTTTTGTTTTAAATCAAGGTTTCTTCAGACTCGAAAAAGTATGGGAATTTCATTAAAATAAGATCATAAGTCAGGAAATTTTACAAGCTAGGAGAACCAAGCATGAATTGGCAGTTGAGATTCTGAAACATTATTGTCATACGGGTGAAAGGATACAAATGACATATTACACTGTAATATCTCATTGATTTTTCATCATGAACAATACTTTTACGCTTTTTTTTCAGTATTTGATTTTTTAAAATTATATTCTTAAAACTGATTATTAAGAAACATTTTCTGTGCTGAAAAATATGGTTATTTTTTTAAGTTTGTTTTGATTTTGTTAAGTTTTGAAGCTGGAATTACTCATGATGTTCCTACAGTTGTTATTGTTGTAGAACTTAATCAATTTGAATTTAAGGGGACCATTGAAAAATGTTGAATTAAACAAGTTTTAATTATAAAAGTTCCACTGAGTATACATTGGTTTTTGGAAAATAATAATATGTCCAAAAATAAAATTCTTAATTAAAACTATTCAGAAGAACAAACCTATAGCTTTCATTTATGCTTCATGAATTCACTAAGCAATTATAAATAAAAGTGTACAAGTACTGTGTGTGTGTTAATGTTTTAAAAATTTATATATTTTCTATAAGGGCTCCGATATTTTGGATTGCGGTATTTAAAATGTTAAATATGTTCTGTTTCGGGGGGATTCTGAATCTAGTTAAATTCGAGATATAGAAACAACATTTCTGAGAAATGTGGCTAACTGTCTAATTATGTTTATCTGAACTATATTTAAATTTCAACTTTTAAATTTTCTATAACAAGGCGTTTAATTTTAGAAAATTTAACACTAACTATACTGTGTCTTCGTAATTTTTAAGGATGTTTCATATTGGGGGGTGTGATTCTGAAACTAATTAAATTCGAGATATAGAAACAACATTTCTGAAAAATGTGGCTAACTGTATGTGTAGTATTACATTTTGGTGGTGCGTGCTTGCTAATGAGATGTGAATGGGTTAAATTGATATGGACTATTCTTTATCTGGTCAAGACAACCTCCTCTCTGCGGTAGGAAGATTTGATTTTGCCCATGGCCTTACTGTTCTTTTAAATATTTTTTAATTTGCTAGACGGGCTCTCACACCACTAGATTGCCAGATACAAAATATTAATTTTTTGAGGGGAAGGCATATGTCTTGTGGCGTTAGGTCTAGGTATGATTTGTTAGGCTCACTGACGTATCGATCCGAACCTGTAAGTCAAGACTATATCCATCTCTAAAAATAAAAAATGAAATGTGTTTTTATGAATTGTATGAATTGTAGTCGGTATACAATGCCTCATATATATGACGGAATGCCCTGAGGAAGGCCTACGACGTAGATCGAAACGTTGGACAATTTAATAAAATATATTATTATATAATATACTATTTTTTGGCCGCACCCCCCAAACTTCTTCTGTATATTTTTATTTAATGTTGTCTCAAGTTACATTTCTTTTGTTTTTATCAAGCTCTCTCATATAGCTGTGATACTCAATGTCCTTAGATGAGGCAAAATGTATTATATCTCAATAAAATAATATTTAAAAAAAAAAAAACTATTTTCTAGTTCTGGTTTATGTCTGTGATGATATTTGATTGATATTAATTATAAAATAATCGAAATGATCTCATTTCAATAAATTTTATTTTATTTTCTCAAAATTAAATTTGATATTAGTTGGCTACTTTCACGCAATAATTTGCTCAGAAAAATTAATATGACAGTGAATAATGGAAATTTAATGGAAGACTCAATAAGACTTGAAAATGGCCCTAGTAATGGTCGAAACGTTGTCGAAATAAAATAAATAATAAATAAAATGTTAGTGGAAAATGGCCTAATTGATAAAATATATAGTTTTAATTTTTAGTGATGGGTATATTGTTAACTGTTGTTTTAAAATTATGAGGATGATAAATAGTCGGGATTAGCAGTCTTGTTAAGGGTTATTATTCTTATTTAGGACTTAAAGTTTGAGTATGGTATGGGGTCCACTAGTTTAAAAAAAAATAGGAGAAATCGGAAGGATTGGTAACTTTGAAAGAGACCGAAATGAATAATTGCCGTACATAACCCCTCATCCAATGATGTTGTGTATTGCGGGTTCCGCCGATTAATTTTCAATGCTAGTAAGGGTGGAGATATTGTTGACAGTAGAATGAATAGTAGGAGTCCTTTGAGAGGGGGAGGAGTCGTTGAGTTCATAGACGATATAATAAACTAATAATAATATACCTTATTATATCCTGTACAGGCTGTTCGCCTAAAATTTTTATATTTTCATCAGGTCTCAGTAAATATTAAAAAACAAACCAAAAAAAAAAAAAAATTAAACGATGTTCAACAAGAAAAAATGTTTATGATAAATCAAATATAAACACGAATACGTACACAATAAAAAATGCTCATATGCGCCTATGTATATATGTAATAGGCTACAGCTCACTCAACTTTTTTTTTTTTTTTCAATCCTGAAAGTAACACCAAATCTATTTCACCACCAGTGTTTCCAATTCCGTGAAAAAGGTCGAGAGGGAAAACATAGATATTATTTTTATCAATCAAATACTAATCTGAGGACAGTTTAATCTATTTTTTAATAATTTAAGTAAAACAGACATAATACAAGAACATATAACATTACGTATTATGTTGTGTATATTTGAGCGGCAAGAATTATTAAGTTCGTTCTGAGGAAAAAAGGGAAAATATGGCTGACCAAATGGGAAATTAAAAAAAAATGTGGTGGAAACGCTGGTCACCACCATATCTTCTTAGAGCTCCTATTAATAATTATTAGATCAATTAACGAATATCCGAATTAAATCAGATTTAGTAGTCCTAAGTTTGTCGAGTTGAAGTCTATTAATATATAATTAATTATTCTCAAAATTTCAGTATTAGTAATAAAGCGTACGAATACCGTATAGTCTTAAATAAAATCATATAGAAATATGTATTAATGTCGTCGCACTCTATATAATTGGTCACATCCAACGTGAACTAAAAACCCGAGGACCATACGTCTTCTCATGTCAAAGCTTGGACCTAAAAAATGAAAGAGATTACTGTTCACTCAGATGATTAGTTCAAACTGAAGTTAAAAAAATATTCCCCCAAAAAATGTCATTAAGCTAAGCGATAGCTTTAATTATAACCATTATTTCTGCTGTTTATAAACTTCTAGAATTATACCCTTAAAAGAGAGGACATTTTTGAGGTAGAGAAGGAAAAGAGTTTTTTAATGTCGAATAGTGCCACATTACAGTGCACCACTACCTGCCACATTCAAGGGCAATAATTAAAAGTAAATTAAATAACAATCCATGAAAAAATAATTAATTAACAGGGTGACTATTTTACTACTACATGACTATTTTACAGGCGTATCGTGTAGAGTGAAAATAGAAAAACAATTTTATGCTCACAAATGCTTTTAAAATTAATGCAAACATTGATTAATAGATGTTCGTTGGGGGGTGCGGCCATAGATAAAAAACACATAAATAAAAATAAACTTATTTTATTGTTTTTCCACGCCCTGTGTGCCGATTGCAAATCTATTAAGCCTAGTATTAAATACATGTATTAGTATCCGATTACAAACAAATTCAGAACAACCACTCAACGTTCTACTTTTATTTACTAACGTTGACGTATGATCAGCGGGTTTTTTTTTCACGTTGGATGTGACCAATTATATAGAGTGCGACGACATTGATGCATATTTCTATATGATTTTATTTAAGACTGTACAGCGTTCGTATGTTTTAGTACTAATACTAAAATTTTGGAGAAACATTAATTGGATTTTAATAAACTCCAAACAAATTTGATTTAATTCTGATAATCGATAATTAATCTAATAATTATTAATAGGACTTACTAGAAGATATCAGCGTTTTCACCATATTTTTTTTAATTTCCCTTTTGATAAGCCGGATTTTTTTCGTTTTCCATCAGAACAAACTTAATAATTTCTTCCGTTCGAATTTACACAATATAATACGTAATATTATATGGAACTGCTTGTGTTATGTCTCTTTTACTTAAATTATTAAAGAATATATTAAACTCTCCTCAGATTAAGCTTTGATTGATAAAAATTGTTTCTATTTTTTCCCGTCTCAACCGTCTTTACGAAGGTGGAAACTCTGGTGGTGATATAGATTATCTTTGGTATTACTTTCGGGGTTGGAATAAAAAGGCTGGTTGAACTGTAACCTCTTTTATACGTGCATACATAGACGCATATGTGCATTTCGGGTTGGAAAAAAAAACAAAAAACAGGCCCTCTTGCTGGATAAGTCCTTCCCTCCCATCAGTAACAGCACCACTATCAGTGATAGAAATTATGTGCGATATAAAAAAATATAAAATTAAAATCCTAAAAAATAAAATAAAAAATCTAATAAAAATAACTAATAAAAAATCCTGAAATTAAGGGAGTTACCAACATGTCCTAGTTAATGTATTCCAGAACCCTTGGTATGACAGTTTCTCTATGACCTTTGCATTCGGTTTCAAAATTAATATCAGTTTTTATTTTCAATCTGTATGAGAAGGGAAAATGTTCTTTCAGATGTTAGGAGCGATATGGACATCGGCATAGTTTTATTGAGTAAATTTCACTTTTTTTAGGGGTGTTAAAGCAAAAAAAAAGATTCTTTATGTTATCTGTACTTATTAGTTTGAAATTAGTAGTCAGAAAAAAAATTTTCCAACAATTTACCACCTTACCATACTTACTCGAAGCTAAATAGATACTTTAGCGCATTTTCACGTTAACGTTTAAGAAAAGAAGAAACATCAAATTGACTCTGCAATCAAATTAACTGATAGCAGTTCTTCTTGGAGTACAGTTAGAGAAATGATTACACAAACCACCCTTAGGGTTATAAAGAAATATCTCACATTATAGATATATTTATAAGTTATAAGTGCTGATTATATCACAAATTTCAGGTTGGTCGTATCACAAACAACATACCAATACGTTGCTATATAGCACAGTTGCTTTTAAATATCCCCAAGAGACTCGAATGATAGGTAGTTAATGGTAGATAGTTTTAATTTTGTATTTTGTTGGTCATTTCAAAAGTTAACAATGTTCGGCATGGCTAATTTTCTAACACTCACTTATGTTTACTTGTGAGCATGCTTGTTATAAAAAATAACAACTTTTTTATCCATCTTCTGTAATAGAAAATATTTCAATATTTAGTAACAGAATAACAGAAAATATTTATAAATACGTATAAAATTAGACGTCAATCAGTATAAGACAATTATGGAGTGTTGGTACTTTTTTTTAATACTTCTGTAACGGAGGTAAGTGATTTATCGAAGCATTATAAAGTGCAAAAGAAAATTTAATAGAAATACTTAATATATTATTTATACGGCAAATTTAAAAAAAATATCTATGTTGACATATGCAAATTGATTTATGAACTATAGACGATAATTACGTTTTGAGATATTTTCGTCCAAATGTTCAGTTTTCGTCGGGGAATTGAAGGTAAAACAAGGCGACATCGAATCAGGAATACTACAATAACCTTAATGTAAAATCTGCTAGAACAGTGATCGTGGATAATCAACTCCGATGGTATGGACATGTCATTAGGATGGATGAAAATAGAATAGCTAGAGCAAGCTATGAGACACAGGTCGACGGTCGTAGACTGAGAGGAAAGCCAAGGAGAAAATGGGAGGAAGATATAAAGGAAGCATTTACAAGAAGAGAAAGTGGAAGATTGGAGAAGGAGAAGAGAATTGCCGCAAGTATTACAGAGTCTGTAAGGGAACCTCAACACTGCAACAGCGGTAAGCAGGGGCTATATGGTGTAAACAAGTAATTGTTCAAAAAGTCGTTATTATTTTTGTTATTAAGTTGTTTTGTTTTTTGTTGCCATCTTTTTCCCTTTTCGACTTTAGCTTGGCGTCACTTAAAAATACAGTTTTGAATAATAGCTAATTACGTAGAGGATGAAGCGCTTACATTATGCAGACCCGATTATTTGTTTCCGAGATATTCTAATCCAAATGCAAAAATGAGTCGACTCCAGCCAACTTTACCCGAATGAGCGTTACATAGCCGAGCATGACGGCTCATTCACTACATACCCAAAATAGTGTTAAGCGTGCTTAAATATGTTTACATTTCAAAAACAATTAAAAAATTGCGATGTATTCATTTGCTAATAAATATTTTAATTTCCTTACCTCCTTTAGATATGAACTTTTGTGAATAATCATAATTTCTTAACTTGATAACTATAAGCTTTAACATTTGGTAACTCTTTAAGTAAAATATTTTTCACAGTTTGAAGTAGGTTTTCAAATCTGTTTTTTCCCGACTTTTTGAATTTTCAGATTATTTGGGTCCATCCGTTCTACCCGTCCCATAATGACGTCTCTGCCTAAGCATTCAGTTTTTAACGAGTTAAAGATTTTGTTTGAAGGCCATCATAGGCTCTGACCTCATTCGTACACCCGGGGAAGGAGTTTGACGTCATGGAATTCCATTTCAACGTCAGAGAAACCTGCTTCACCTTTATCGCTTATTGCGTTAGTGTTAACACTTGTTAACACTATACGTTATTAGCTAAATTAAATATATTGAACAAATAAATAGTGTAATAGATTTGTTAAAATTACGATTGAATAAATTAAGATTTAATGTGCCGTATAATTCGAAAAAAAAATGTAAATGAAAAAATATATATAATCTTATAATATATAAGTTTAAGTTACCTAAAACGTTAATTATTAATAATAGCATTTTAGGTTTATTATTGTTTATCATATGTTAGTTAAATTATCATTACAGTCAAAATTCATATATTTGATTAGAGTAGTTTCTTAAAACTTTATTTATTATAATAGATAATTCATGTACTTAACCAGGCTTTTTCAAATTGGGTGCTCCAAGCTTAAGCATGTCAGCAATAGACTTGCTTTGAGTTTAGTGATCAATCAAATTTAGTTAATATACTCTGAAAGATTTACAGTGAAGCAATTTATTAGTTTACTGTGCTAATTAAATATTTTTTTTTTTATCGGTTCCTAATTATCAAAAAATGTGACTTACTGGAAGAAACACAGAACAAATCGGACCATTGATTCTAAAAACCATTAGTAGCTCTTGAGATCTGCATCACTTCTTTAAATATTTCTCTCTATTTACGGAACACCCTGTTTATTACACCACAAGTGGGACGAATATTCTATTATATCAGAGGATTAAAAATAAGGATTTTTTTTATTCGATTTATTTTATTTTATTTTGTAAGTCTGACACGATATGTTTTAGCCTAACAGGGATGTCCTGGCAAAAAAAAAAAATTGAGAAGCGTTTTTATATTGAAATAATTAGTCTACTTGATACAAATTGGTTCCACCACTAAATATATTTCTTTTAATAAAAAAAAAAATATCTATTGGATTCATTTCATCACAAATCAATAGCTAAAAGTGTAACATGCATTACGGATAACGAACTCTGAACCTTCTCTATTCTCCATTCATTAAAAAATAAAGGTTATTTTAGTTTTCGCTTTTTTATATAGCTTTATAGTTAATTTTTAAAATTACGAATTCTTTTGTATAAATCGCTAATGTTAGTGCAAAAGGTCCTATGTAAAAATAATTTTTTTTACAAGAGAACATACAAACTGGTTATTTCTTTATGACCTAACAGTATAATTTCATATTTTATTTTCCTCTGCTAGTTTTCTATTTAGCAGACTACTTATAATAGTTACATACTACAAAATGACACCTTTAGCGCAAAGAGAATAAGCATGTAAAATTGTTACATACCACCTTTACCACTAACAGTAGCGAAATGTTTTTTTTTGTTTTTGTTTATAAAATAATTTTAATATAATAGTGCTAGGACAAACTTGAAGATGGGCAAATTAACCCGAAACGTCGTCTAATGTATTTGGCAAGAAATAAATAAAATGCCCTTTGCCACTGATCCCTATGCCACAAGTTTTAAAAGGTTGAATTGTTTTTTCTGCAATTATCATAAAACAATAAAAAAATTAAATTAAATTAGAAACCGTTCTATTGTACTTTCTACGCTACGTCAAAAATATTGTTAATTTAGTTTTTCTTTGTGATTTTCAAAAGGGGTTTAGTGGTATAATTCGTATTTATTTTACAAAATTGCGATTGTCCCTTACATACTGGTGTAAGAATACCCAAGGAACAAGGGAGAATACGAAGACAAAACCAGAAAGCTGGTACGCGGCAGCTTAAATTATTTATGAAGGAGTGGGGCTTTGATCGGAGGAGGGGTAGTGGAAAAAAGGGCTTTCGAGAGGCATCTGTCAGGCCCTTGACTCAGCCGAAATGCTATATCCAATATTCACGGGCGATTGGAAGCCAAAAGGGCCCACACCTGTGCCGGTTGTCAGCATGTGCCCGCCCGCAATCCCTTAATCAAAATATATCTCCTCACGCAGGGAACGGATCCCGCCCTAATTGGCACACCGCACGGGACCAGCAATCGGACCCTTTGTTCTCTCAACAAGTCTCGTCCTAGTGATGAGCCAGCTTCCCCTATCTAAATGACACGAGTAAATGCGATGCAGTCAATCCTAACATGGATGCTTGCTTATTTTCATTATCAGAAAATAATTCATGGTTTTATAGAACACCTGACATATTTTGAAAAAAGTGTAAAACAAACATTTAGATATCTTAGGTGTAAGATAATTATATATAATATAATTATTTCAATATAAAAACGCTTCTCAATTTTTTTTTGTTTTTTGCCAGGACATCCCAGTTAGGCTAAAATATATCGTGTCAGACTTACAAAATAAAATAAAATAAATCGAATAAAAAAAATCTTTATTCTTAATGCTCTGATATAATAGAATATTCATCTCACTTGTGGTGTAAGAGACAGGGTGTTTCGTAAATAGAGAGAAATATTTAAAGGTCCGATTTGTTCTGTGTTTCTTCCAGTAAGTCACTTTTTTTCATAATCAGGAACCGTTAACAAAAAAAAGTTAATTAATTAGCAATTGCTTCACAGTAAACTGGACAAAATTTACTTCAAATGGACGTAGAGTTTGTTATTGTTAAAACCATTTGAGGACTTTTGTGCAGATAAACTAAGCTAAGTTATGTTTAAAAAAAAAATCATGTATGATTCATCCTCTGTTTACAATACTACAGTAATCACTCATTTAGAAAAACTTTTCCGTTTAATAAGCCTTAA
Organism: Nezara viridula; assembly: GCA_928085145.1. NCBI lineage: Eukaryota > Metazoa > Arthropoda > Insecta > Hemiptera > Pentatomidae > Nezara > Nezara viridula. The sequence continues at coordinate 64,405,749 of OV725078.1, read as the reverse complement.
ATCCATATTAACTAAGTTGAGATTTATTACGAAATAAATTGAGGGTCACTTCAAGTTTGTTAAAAAAAAATTATTTGACTTGATATGCTGTCATCCAAAAGTGACAAAAATGTGTGACTAGTGACAAAAAAAGTACTTTTTTTTCCGAAGTGCCTCATAGTTTTATAGAACACTTGGCATATTTTGAAAAAAAAAGTGTAAAACAAACATAAGTTATTTTAGGTGTAAGATTAAGTTAATTAAGGTATATGTTAGATAAAGTTTAAATTAAAAAAATAAAATCTGGTGCGGTGCGCGCATCACATGCACCACACAACTTTAACCTCGTACCCTACCTTGAAGAAAAATGTTTTCATATTTAAGTATTTATCTGTACAGGAAGGCTAAAGGATAACATATTCATTTAATACAATGGATTACCGTAACATTCGACTAAACTCTAGGAGTTATATTTAGTATAGCTGATTACACTCGAAAAATATATTCACCAAGAAACCAAAAACTGGAATTAGATCAATTAGTATAATTGTGTATTTTGAAGCTAAACTATATTATCCTTTCCGTTGCCGCCATTCTCGTATCTACTTCCTTCGACGTTTTTTTTTTTTTAGGTCCGCCTCCTTTCCGATGAGATGTTATCAGGGCATTGCTGTTCAGCCATCTTCCGTCCTCTTGGTTTTTAACATGGCCTTAACCTCACAAAATATAATGAAATAATACGAGCAAAATCTTAAGAAAATTTACAAAAACTATTATTTCGTTATTATTGGATAGTTCTATACCCTTAAATCTCTCAACAGTAAATAAATCCTAGGAGCCTACGTATTTTATATACACAATAATTTATGAAGGGAGTATCTATATCCCACTCTCACCTAATATTTCACAGATAATAAAAAATAATAAAAAAAATAAAAATAAAATTAATGATAATATTTTAATGCTAAATTACTCTAATAAAGTGATAATGGGATGACATCTTTTAATATGGCGTTCTACATCCCTCCCCTCCATGGCATGCAGTAATTAATTAAGTCTTGTTACACTAAGTTTCATCCCTCCCTGCCCAATATTCCTTATGTTCCACAGCCTCTGAAATTAATAAATAACCCCTTTGTAGTTGATTCAGTTTAAAAAAATTAAAATCAAACCTTCTAACTTTTGTTTTTTTAATTTTTGTATGTCCATATGACTGATTGTTCTAGACTTATGATAGCCGTCTAATTTTTTTTAAAAACTTATTTATTGAGAAATATTACAATATATATCACAATTAAGGACATTCGTAATGGTGTTTAGAGAGCATATCCACCCTATATTTAGAATAAATAATAAAGAAAAATAATAATACCAAAATTAAATCTGTATAACCAAAAAAAATAAACAGATCAAAATAATAACTTAAACTCGATCATACTTTTATACAATATTTACAGAATCCATTCACTCAGGAGAACTCCGAGCCAACACTTGTGGAAGGAAAGGCAGGTCTCTACAAGATCCCAGCACCTCTCACTCAGTCGCATTACTGGTATTAAGGACCAGTAGAGGGATGGCTCTCTAATAAAGTTATAACAATCTAATAAACCATAGGTGTACAATTTATTGTCTGTAAAGGATTAAAGACTGCAAAATTGCACAAAATGTAAAGTTATCTCCTTATATGTTAATCTGCTATTTTTCGCAAAATGATTTTCCTAGAACTTTTTGGGAAGTTATCAGAACTCTAAATTATTTCTTTGTTAAAGTTTGATTAGAAAGGGCCAATTAAAAAGGAGTGAATTATTAGGTAGTAAACATATTGCATCCCTTGTGGTTAGTATTGCCCAAAATCGATCTTGATCTTGCATTTAGAAGACCAAGACCAAGATCGCCTGACTGTTGCAAAACCAAGACAAGTATTAAGGCAAAATAGTTACTAATACTTGACAATTTTAGTTACTATATGTAAAGAATTGTTATAACCATTCTTTCATTCATTATTCATTCATATACTTTTGTATTTAACTCTTTCAGTTTTTCATTCGGGCTTAGTTAGGTTTCCCCTATCTGAAAAATTACAGTAATATCTCTATAGTGATAGGCTAATAGGTAACTGCAAGACTGTTGCGTGACTCTTGCGAAAGACTAAGACCAACACAAGTCTTGGATTTGGGCAACAATACCTGTGTTGTTAGCATTCCGTCACTATCAGAACTACAAAAACATATGATCAGATTTATATTTTTGTACTCATATCAATTTAATATCATAATACAGACTAACAAAATAAAGATAAAAAATCACTCTATAACAGTTCTTAAACTTTGAAAATAAAGATTTATATCTACGTAAAATATATGCAGGACATGTTCTAAACTCCGAGCTAATTCCGTCAATTTAATCAAGCACTAAAGGATAGCGATTTATGCTGAGTTTAGGAACGAGTTGCTGGATTCTAACGGTATACATTTCTGGAAAGTTGCACAATACATGGAAAATAAAAAAAATATTAGGAAATATTTAATAATATTATAAGAGACGTTCGTCGGAGGAACGGTCAATAAACACATGTATTGGTTGATGAGAAGTTGGTTGAGGTGTTCAGTCAAAAAGAAACAAAGTAAAAATAAGTAAACTATTATTATTTTTATTTTTGCCGACGTTTCGTCCCAATGTTTTGCCTTCATCAGGTCTAAGAAAAGACAGTCTAACATAGATATGAGAAACTAGTAGACAGCTAAAGTAACAATATGTAGGTAAAGAGTATAATCTAATAACATTTAGGTAGAATATACTTAGAATTAATAAATATGTGGATGTTTATTGATTAATAAATATCAGGCCTAAAAGAACAACATACAAAACCATGATTGTTAATTGATACAAGACACAAATAAATAAAATATCAGTTAATGTTGTATTAGTACAAGATACCAGATAAGAGTTAAAAACCTATTGTAGGGGATGAAATATGACAAGTAGTAAGCAAAAAGCTTACTTTTAGCTCTGAAGACCTTCAACATTGGCAAATAAACTAAACGCTACTACAATATATAGTGTCTATTGACCGCACCTTCGACCAATCTCTCCTTAAATTACTACGGTCAAATATTTCTGCAGTATTATATTCGAAAATATTTACTTACTGCATTGGTGAGTTTAATAACAAAAGTAAACATAGACAGAAATAAAACTGAGTATCAATATGTAAAGTTTTTTGTTTTTTTTTATTTTAATGAAATTTACAACTGTATTACATGGAACATACAACAAGTAAATGTGACATTGGTAACATGACATGTTCAACATGAAGAAAAACTACCCATTAGTAGAACTCAAATTAAAGTTCTATATTAGAAGGTCCCGAGGCCATCTTCTTTTCAGACGCCTCGGAATGTTATCAGGGACCGAGGAGGAAGCAAGGTTTGAAATGAGAGGATTCGGATGGTTCTGCAGTTTTTTATGGAAGGATAGGTATCTGGATTGGGCCAAATCGGAAACATGAGGAACATTAAGGTCTTTATGGATGATTTTATTTGTGACAAAGTAAGGAGCGTTGACGATTTTAAGAAGGATTTTGGATTGTAAGGATTGCATACGAGAGGAATTCGATGGTTTAGTGGAGCCCCAAAGCTCAATTCCGTAAATCCAAAATCAATTCCGTAAGGTCTTATTATTTTCATATATATGAGTAATTCATATATATTGTAATTGATTGAAAGCTTAGAGCGTTTGTCTAGTAAGTGCTGAAGTAATCGAAAACGTCGGGCGGTTTCTAGTCGTTTCAGTCTGCTATGGTGGTTCCAAGTGATTCGTTTGTCAAGGTGGAGTCCTAAGTATCGGATTTGTTCGACAGGGATAAAAGGGCTATTAATATGTAAAGTGAATTGAGAAATAACAACACTGAGGATGCATAGAAGATCCAACGACCCCATAAGCAGCTGAGCTCTTGGTGATTCAATAGACGAATAAAAGAACTCGTTGAATTCCTATATCTATCCAACGATGAGCTTATGAACGGCCTCATATATTTTCAAGGCCCGCCAATGAGCTCAGATCAGAGTTTCATTCAGAACAGAGTTCGGTTACCAGCACTCTCGTTACTTCAAGAGAAATTTGATAAACGTGGTAGGATCTTATCTGCCAGTTAAACCTCTAATAATAATTTGGCAACCCGATGGGACAGCCATCCAACCAGTTCCTTTTCCCTACATGGCTCCTAATGAGAGGAGGTAGAGGGGGGGGTGGGAGTTATGAGGCTAAGCAAAGATCCAAGGAAAGTTGTGCCTGAATACAGAGACGGCCGCTTATTGATTTCCTCTTAGCCGCCCGATATTGCTTCAGCTAGTTTTAATCAAGTTTCGCATCGGCCCGCCTTCAGCTCTTGTTTGCACACGGTATTAGAACAAGTTTCCCCTTCTGAAATATTTTCCGAGAAATTTATTAAGGCACAGTTTTATTTATCGAATTTTTTTCTATAACAAATATTTTGTAAAATAAACAATGCAGAGATAAACACAACCGGTTCTATAATAGTTTATTTTTATTTATTTATGTTTATATTTTTTTCTTTCTTAAGATTCTGAGATATATATAGGTATGACTGAGTTTTTTTGTTTTTAATTTACTTATCTTTAGGTTATTTTAATTTTTATTGTAAATAGTTGTTTGATTATTATTTCACTTTTGTTAGTTTTATGTTTTCTGTATATATGGTCAGAATCTATTCAGATCTCACTATAATTATTATCCACGTGACAGATTATTATATTGCTAAATAAATAAAAAATAGAAAAAATAAATCTGATTTTATCTCGTGTTCAGCAGAAGGAAGGAGGCTTGTATCGATTTTTATATTGGCATCCACATTTATTTATATATAAATATTTTGGGCTCTTCGTCCACCTGCTTCATTAAGATTCATTAATCAGTATTTTTACTATCGTTGGTACTGGAACTACAAATGTAAGAAAGCTCTTGTATTGGTACGAGTTATTTCAGTATGGAATGAATGTTCTCTTATTATATTTTAATTACCCAAAGAATAATTTTAAAATTTTGATTTAGATGTTTATCCTGGTAAAATATGACAAAGGCAGTGGGATAAAATGCATAAGCGTAGACTTATAGGAAAAGCATAATACTTGGATGGACAAGCAAGAGTTAGAATAACAAAAATGGAAACAAATATACGAATTCAATTTTAATATGCCCCTTCTTTTCATTAGACAGAAATTTTATTTTGTTGCATCGGCTTCATATTAATCCAATTTTATTGAATAACATAATAATTACTTTTTTTCTATTTTCTAGTTTATTAATTATTTATAATAATTATATTTTTGACATAATTTTATTACGTCATATTAGGAAATTATGAAGTATGAGAAATATAAAAATAATTATGATGCAATACAAAGGTGAAATCAAACAAAGATACAAAACAAAAAAAATAAATAAATAAAATAATGTATATATGTCTCATTACTTTTAATTACCTATATATGCTATATATGGTAAGGGTATGTAATGCGGTCGTGAAAATTTTCGAATCAAGTTTTCAACGGAAATACGTGTTATGAGTTTTTCTGAATCCAAATATCCAAGTCCCGTAAAATGATCTGTGTGTGTGTGCTTATGTATGTGATCAATCTAGTTCAAAAACGAAAAATCCTACGAAACTAAAATTGCGTATTTGAGGTCTTTATAAGCCTTGGATGTTACAGCAACATTTTCGACAAAATCAGCAAACCGGAAGGAGTACTTTATATAATCGATTTAACACATTTTTATAATTTTCACAAAAATGGCTCTAACGATTTTGATTAAACTCAGTATACCAGTCTATTATTAAGCAGTTATAGCAGGCTTTCATACCTAACATGAGCTTAATATAAAACGGATTCAGTCAATATTATGTAAATATACATATCCGCTTTTCATAAATGCTATTGTTGGTATTATTTAATATTTAATTGTATAGAATACAGCGATATAAAAATCAAATTTTGTATATATAAGTGTATTTAAATAAATAAAAATACCCACAATGAAATGTAAATAAATATAGCGTCTATATTTTTTTAATTTTACTTCCCCTTTGTCATAAAATACTTATGTATGCTAAAAAGAGGGTGATAAGTGAATAAGTGATGGCTGTTTAAGATTATAAAAAATTAAATCCTAGGATTATCTAAGAAATATTTAATGTTATCAGGATTTCAAAATCAATGCAATAAGAGTAATTTTTATTATTTATAGAATGTCTAAAGGATTATAATGATGACTGCTTCAATTTTCAGTGTAGAGTTAATTCAAGATGAAATAATTTACCTATTTATCTTCATCAGTATACAATTTGTATTCTGAATACTTATTTAATACTTCCTTAAAACTATAGTAACAATCTCTTTAACAATTCTTGAAATAACAAAATATCTTTTATTCAAATATCTTGTGTGATAGCGTATGCTAATGTATACACTATTTGCTTTCTGAAGAATCAGATTTTTTTAGATTGATAAGTATATTATACGACGTGTTTTAATATGGTAAATATTAACATAAAAATGCCATAAACATTAATAAATACCTCTTTATTTGTTAATATAAATTAATTAAATAGAATTGCCTTCGAGTTTTCACATATATTTCAAACATATTTTTTGAACGGCAATGGAAAGTGTAAATTAATATAAGGATTGATTTAAAATAAAGTATACACCTTTCTTTTTCGTGGCGGAATAGTTTTTACCAGGGGTTAAAACTTTTAATGAACTTTTTTCCCAAAGTTCTATTTTAACAGTTTCCGTGAAACTTATAAGGAAAAAAAATTCTTAAAATAAACAATCTAAGGAACTTTTTTGTAATAAAGTTACAGATTTACGGTGAAATTTTAACTTTCATGTATTAAAGTTGTTTTAAAAAAATACGTTAAATGAAAAATAAACAGTAATTGGGGATACATTACAGTTGTATTTTGTCTTAAATGAATTAGAAATGATTCTTATGTGTCGTTAGTTTGAGTAGCTATGAATAAAAGTAATTTTTACATCGCCTTTTTAGCGAAATCCACAGAACTTTTATATAAAAGATTTTATTTTTAAACTTCCATAAAACCTTTTTTTTTTTAAGTTGCAAGAAAAAAGTTCTAGTTACGAAATAACTGATAAACTATCGACAATAAAAGTTCCAGTCATACTGGAACTTTTTAAAAATACAAGTTTTAAAACTAAAAGGTTACCCATATTTGCCATAAATAATACTAAGTAAATTTCTTAACTAAACATAATCATCCATATATTTATTGAAATTCGAAAAGCTAAACGTAAATAGTGGTAATGGTATAATTTAGATAAGACTACAAAACCTTTAGTCGTAGCTCCAATCGGTGGGCTAATAAACAAATATTTAGAAATGAATAGGTGATTAATAAACGCATATTGTTATATTAGTACTAATTGTAAGTGATTAATTCGATTTAATATTCGGTTGTCCGTTATTATCAACTCATATCCTAAAGCTCATTATTTCCTAATTAATTATGTATCATGTCTCGTAATTAAATTTTAATTACATCACGTAATTATAGAACTTGAACTTAAATTTTAATTATAGATAGATACATGCTACTTTTAATTAAATATACAATTTAATTTACATACATAATTTTTAATAATTAGTTTTTAAAATATTCCAGAACACAAATAATTATTCTTGCGAAACCGGAGGCCTCACCTTCAGCAACTTTTATTACATTAAATAAATGAAACTAAGTTAACCATTAGAAATTGTAACTTATAACCAGAGTTGAAAATCGGCAATTATTTTTTCCACAAAATCATGTAATAATTATATGATTTTTAATTTAAAAATCATGCCTGATTTTTAAATAAAAATGTAAATCGATCGTTGATGTTTATTGATTAGATTAAAACTAATGATCACTCACTGAGAAGTACGGTTTTACATAAACAATAATGTTTAAATTGTGATGAAAACATTTTCATCAGAAAATA